>VSWD01000009.1:12007077-12256759 GCA_033119305.1 Pinctada imbricata | reverse complement strand
TTGGCATCCAAAGATGAATCACTTGTGCAAGTTTGGTTACTGTACATTAGTACTTTGTCAGATACTGAGCTACCCCAAACTTATTATCCAAATCACTGAAGCGGAAAATGTAGGTCAGATGCTGCATCCGATGCATGGGTTCACCTCAGCATCCAAAGATGAATCACTTGTGCAAGTTTGGTTACTGTAGCATCAGTACTTTGTCAGATACTGAGCTACCCCAAACTTCTTAACCAAGTCACTCAAGCGGAAAATGTAGGTCAGATGCTGCATACGATGCATGGGTTCACCTCAGCATCCAAAGATGAAACACTTGTGCCAGTTTGGTAACTGTAGCATTAGCACTTTGTCAGATACTGAGCTACCCCAAACTTCTTAACCAAGTCACTCAAGCGGAAAATGTAGGTCACATGCTGCATCCGATGCATGGGTTCACCTCAGCATCCAAAGATGAAACACTTGTGCAAGTTTGGTTACTGTAGCATCAGTACTTTGTCAGATACTGAGCTACCCCAAACTTCTTAACCAAGTCACTCAAGCGGAAAATGTAGGTCAGATGCTGCATACGATGCATGGGTTCACCTCAGCATCCAAAGATGAATCACTTGTGCCAGTTTGGTAACTGTAGCATTAGCACTTTGTAAGATACTGAGCTACCCCAAACTTCTTAACCAAGTCACTCAAGCGGAAAATGTAGGTCAGATGCTGCATCCGATGCATGGGTTCACCTCAGCATCCAAAGATGAATCACTTGTGCAAGTTTGGTTACTGTAGCATTAGTACTTTGTCAGATACTGAGCTACCCCAAACTTCTTAACCGGATGCGGACGAGGACACGGACGCGGACACGGACGCGGATGCAGACGCGGATGCAGACGCGGACGCGGACGCGTGGGGTTATAGCATAAGCTCACTCAACTTCGTCGAGGTGAGCTAAAAAAAACCAAGCCCATTTTCTAAGACCCTGGGGGTCAGGGGCTCAAACAAAATGTCAGGTGCACAACTAGACCACAGACCCATCATATTGCAAAAAGAATGAAGTCTCCATGATTTATAGTGTCAGAGGAGTAGTGTGCACAAAATTACATAGAGTTATATAGAAGAAAATGACCACACCCATTTTCTAAGACCTTGGGGGTTAGGGGCTCAAGCAAAATATCAGGTGCACAATTACACCAAAGACCCATCATATTGCAAAAAGAATTAAGTCTCCATCATTAATAGCATCAGAGGAGATGCAAGCACAAGATTACATAAATTTATATAGGAAAAAATGACTACACCCATTTTCTAAGACCCTGGGGGTCAAAGGCTCAAACAAAGTATCAGGTGCACGACTTGACAACAGACCAATCATATTGCAAAATAAATTAAGTCTCCATCATTTATAGTGTCAGAGGAGTTGCAAGCACCAGATTACATAGTTATATAGAAGAAAATGACCACACCCATTTTCTAAGACCCTGGGCGTCAGGGGCTCAAACAAAATATCTGGTGCACAACTAGACCACAGACCAATCATATTGCAAAAAGAATTAAGTCTCCATCATTTATAGTGTCAAAGGAGTTGTGTGCACAAGATTACATAGAGTTATATAGAAGAAAATGACCACACCCATTTCCTAAGACCCTGAGGGTCAGGGGCTCAAACAAATATCAGATGCACAACTAGACCACAGACCCATCATATTGCAAAAAGAATGAAGTCTCCATGATTTATAGTGTCAAAGGATTTGCGAGCACTAGATTACATAGTAATATAGAAGAAAATGACCACACCCATTTCTAAGACCCTGGGGTAGGGGCTCAAACAAAATATCAGGTGCACAATTACACCAAAGACCCATCATATTGCAAAAAGAATTAAGTCTCCATCATTAATGGCATCAGAGGAGATGCAAGCACAAGATTACATAGATTAATATAGGAAAAAATGACCACACCCATTTTCTAAGACCCTGGGGGTCAGAGGCTCAAACAAAGTATCAGGTGCACGACTTGACAACAAACAAATTGTATTAAAATAAATTAAGTCTCCATCATTTATAGTGTCAGAGGAGTTGCAAGCACCAGATTACATAGTTATAGAGTTGTGAGCACAAGATTACATAAAGTTATAATGACCACACCCATTTTTAAGACCCTGGGGGTCAGGGGCTCAAACAAAATATCTGGTGCACAACTAGATCACAGACCAATCATATTGCAAAAAGAATTAAGTCTCCATCATTTATAGTGTCAGAGAGTTGTGTGCACAAGATTACATAGAGTTATATAGAAGAAAATGACCACACCCATTTCCTAAGACCCTGAGGGTCAGGGGCTCAAACAAAAAATCAGATGCACAACTAGACCACAGACCCATCATATTGCAAAAAGAATGAAGTCTCCATCATTTACAGTGTTGTGAGCACAAGATTACATAAAGTTATAATGACCACACCCATTTTCTAAGACCCTGGGGGTCAGGGGCTCAAACAAAATATCAGGTGCACGACAAGACCACAGACTTATCATATTGCAAAATAAATAAAGTCTCCATCATTTATAGTGTAAGAGGAGTTGCGAGCATAAGATTACATAGACTTATATAGAAGAAAATGACCACACCCATTTTCTAAGACCCTGGGGCTCATGGGTTCAAACAAAATATTAGATGCACAACATGACCACAGACCCATCATATTGCAAAAAGAATGAAGTCTCCATCATTTATAGTGTCAGAGGAGTTGCGAGCACAAGATTACATAGAGCTATATAGAAGAAAATGGCCACACCCATTTTCTAAGACCCTGGGGGTCAGGGGCTCAAACAAAATATCAGGTGCACAACTAGACCACAGACCCATCATGTTGCAAAAAGAATGAAGTCTCAATCAGTTATAGTGTCAGAGGAGTTGCTAGCACAAGATTTCATAGATTTTCATAACCATGCCCATTTTCTAAGACCCTGGGGGTCAGGGGCTGAAACAAATGTCAGGTGCACACTAGACCACATACCAAGTAGGATGCAAAAGAATTAACTTTCTATCATCTATTGTTTCAGAGGAGTTGCGAGCACAAGAATTGTTTACGGACGGACGGACAGACGGACAAACGCCGGACGACGGGGTATCGCATAAGCTAGACAGATTAGAGACCAGTAGAGCAAAAAATTGAATGACGTTTTTTTCCATTGACTTAAGAAATACATGTACTAGTAAGTGTATGAAGTTTGGTGAAGATCCAAATAACCAGAAGTCTCTGATGAGACTGAAGCTCTCCTGGTTGTTTGCTTCAATTAATCTAAGTGCTCCAAGACCCTGAGATCATGGGCTCAAACAAAATACAAGACCAGAGAATGATTAATATAATGGAAAAAGAATTAACTCTCTATCAATTATACTTTCAGAGAATTGGTGTTCACAAGATTACATGATACAGTTATACATGCATGCATAGACGAAAATTACAACACCCATTTTCCATGAATCTAGGGGTCAGGGGTTCAAACAATAGACTGAGAATAATGCAAAAATAATTATCTTTCTATCAATTATACTTTCTGAGAATTGATGCAAACAAGATTACATAGTAATATAGGAGAAAAAAAACACCGCTAAAGACGGTATGGCCGGATTGCAAAGTAAGTTTTTGTCACCAACTGGGTCAAGGTCACTAGGTCAAATATTACAGCATACATTGAGAGGTCTTGTCAGAGGCAACCTACATGTATAATATAAAGTTTCCACTGCATACATTTCCTTAGATTTTGCTTAAACCAGGAACTTTAACCAAAGTCTTTAACAAGGTCAAAGTCCAAGGTCAAGGTCAATAGGTCCAATGTTACGGCATAAATTGAAAGGTCTCATCATGGGCAACCTAAATGTATAATATAAAGTTTCTACTGCATATAGTTTCTTAGATTTTGCCTCAACCAGAAACTTTAACCAAAATTTTAACTAGGTCAAAGTCCAAGGTCAAGGTCACTAGGTCCAATGTTACAGCATAAATTGAAAGGTCTCGTCATGGGCAACCTACATGTATAATATAAGTTTCTACTGCATACAGTTCCTTAGATTTTGCTTTCAACCCGAAACTTTAACCAAAATCTTTAACTGGATTAAAGGTCCACAGGTCAAGGTCACTAGGTCCAATGTTTCGGCATCAAATTGAAAGGGTCTCATTTTCTGGGCAAACCTTAATGTTCTAATATAAGTTCCTACTGCATACAGTATTTAGATATTTGCTTAAACCCCCAGAAACTTTAACCAAAATCTTTAACTAGGTCAACGTCCAAGGTCAAGGTCAATAGGTCCCATGTTACAGCATAAATTGAAAAGGTTTGTTCATGGGGCAACCTATCTGTATAATGTAAGATTTTACTGCATATAGTTTCCTTAGATTTTGCTTAAACCCGGACCTTTAACCACAATTCTTTAACCAAGGTCAAAGTCCAGGGTCAAGGTCCAAATGTTACGGCATAAATTGAAGGTCTCGTCATGGGCAACACATGTATAATATAAGTTTCTACTGCATACAGTTCCATAGATTTTGCTTAAACCAGGAACTTTAACCACAATCTTTAACTAGGTCAAATACTAAGGTCAAGGTCACTAGGTCAATGTTACGGCATAAATTTAAAGGTCTTGTCATGGGCACCTATACGTAATATATAAGTTTCTACTGCATATAGTTCCTTAGATTTTGCCCCAACCAGAAACTTTAACCAAAAATGTTGATGGCAGCGGGACAAACGGCACTGACGGGACAGACGGACATCGTCAATCTATAGACCGGAATTGCTTTTGCAATCTGGGCCATTACCACACCCATTTTCAAAGACCCTGGGGGTCAAGGGCTAAAACAAAATATCAGGTGCACATCTAGACCACAGACCTGAGAATAAAGCAAATACAATTATCTTTCTATCAATTATACTTTCTGAGAATTGGTGCTCACAAACTTACATAGAGTTATAGAGGAGAAAATGACCAAATCCATTTCCAAGAACCTGGGGGTCAGGGCTCAAACAAAATATCAGGTGCACATCTACACTACAGACTGAGAATAATGCAAAAACAATTATCTTTTCATCAATTATACTTTTCTGAGAATTGGTGCTCACAAGGATATATAGAGTTATATAGGGGGAAATGACCCACCCATTTTCCAAGACCCTGGGGGTCAGAGGCTCAAACAAAATATCAGGTGCACATCTAGACTACAGACTGAGAATAAAGGAAAAACAATTATCTTTCTATCAATTATACTTTCTGAGAATTGGTGCTCACAAGATGGGGCCTGTGGTCTAGTTGTGCACCTGATATTTTGTTTAAGCCCCTGACCCCCAGGGTCTTGGAAATGGTAGTGGTCATTTTCTCCACTATAACAAGAGTTATAGTGGAGAAAATGACCACTACCATTTTCCAAGACCCTGGGGGTCAGGGGCTTAAACAAAATATCAGGTGCACAACTAGACCACAGGCCCATTTATAAGCCAAAAGAATTCATTTTGTACTATTCACAGATTCAGAGGATTCGCGCTCACAAGAAAAGTTTAACGGCCAGACAGACAGACAGACAGACGGACGGACAGACAGACAGACAGACAGACAGACAGACCGGGACAGACAGACAGACAGACAGACAGACAGACAGACAGACAGACAGACGGACGGACGGACGGACGGACGGACGGACGGACGGACGGACGGACGGACAGACGGACGGCGCCAGACACAGGGCGATCGCATAAGCTCGACTGGTCTTTGACCAGTAGAGCTAAAATTGTGCCCTCTCGGCTGTATACCAGGATTCTTTTGTAATTTTTAACAGTTCCAATCTTTGACCTTGACCTTTCACCTATGATTTTCAAAATCAATACGGTTTGTCCTCTTGTCATAAGCAATAAGTTTATGCTGTATTGTCAAGATCCAATCCATATGTGGCCTCTAAGCTATATCAAAGGATTTTAACCTTTTCCAATTTGTAACATAGGCATAAAGGCTCTGTTTTCCCTTTATTGCTTGAAAAGTAAATGGTGAAGTTTGGTGAAGATCCCACAATAATTGTGCCCTCAAGGTTGTATACAAGGATTTTTTTTTAATGCTTCCAATCAGCATAGCCTTGACCTTTTACTTTTGATTTCAAAATCATTAAGGTTTTTCCTTGTGAAAAAAGGGAAGTTTGGTCAAGATCCAAATAAAACTATGCCCTCTAGGCTGTATACATTGTACAAGTATTTTTTAACAATTCCAGTCTTTGACCTTGACCTTTGACCAATAATCTTGAAAATCATTAGGGTTCTTTTTCTTGTCATAAGCAATAAGAGTATGGATTTTGGTTAAGATCCAAATAAAATTGCGCCCTCTAGGCTGTATACAAGGATTTTTAACGTTTCCAATACCCAATTTTGACCTTTGACTTATGACCTTGAAAATCAGTGGAATTCTTCCTCTTGTCATAAGCAACAAGCGTATGAAGTTTGGTTAAGATCCTATCAAAACTTTGTCCTCTAGGCCGTATATTCGATGAAAAATGCTTTTGATAAACAAATTATTAATAATCACTTTTTGCAATGTTGAATGTTTGAGAAAATACCGCGACATAATTTTGAGCCCTCGTAACGTCACTTGCGAAATGTATGACGTCATGTTTTGACGTCACGTACCCTGAATGACGCAAAACTAAGGAAAATCATCGTATTTTACACAAAAATCTTCAAAATTCATCTACGCTCCAGGCCTCCCAACAAAATTTTTTATGCAAATTAAAAGGCCGATCAGAAATCCATCCATTGATACAAAAATATTCATGGGCAAGGCCTGGAGTGCTACTTGATTTCATAGTTTTGTATCGAAATATCACTCATTTATTGATATTTTCAATGATTTCAACGTTTTAGACATTTTGAGTGACGTATTATTCAGTTTAGGACTGTGAAATCAAAAAAGGCTTTCCTAATTTGGATTCACCATACATTTGACATTTTATAAACTAGAATATTATGGATATATAAACAACTTTGAAAATAGGGTAGAAATGGCAGGTTACCGCACCTACTCCTTTCCTATACATTTACATTTCAAGCCTATGTAAGGATATCATACATTTATCTGCCATTTTGGAACAGCCTGGAACGTCGGTCTGAGAGATGCTAGACAATCCGACCTGTTTCTACAGAGCAGCACATCCCATTTAAAGAAACAGTGGGAACAACCAGAATGTTCTGCAAGAAACGCACCCCTGTACATACAATAGCCAAATACAGTGAACTTACCATAAGCATCTTCATCTATGTCACCAGAGTAGTATTCTATAACAGTCCTGTACACACCATAGCCAAGCTTTGTGTACATGTCTGTAGCCACCTTATTAGATACTCTCACAAACAGGTCCACAAAGTAACAGTGCTTCCTGAAATTGAAAAACATAACTGCAATTAACAAAACAAAATGGAAATATAATACTTTAAAATAAGCTTAAAATGCATAAAAGATGCAAAGTGCCAAGTTTCAAAACTTGAACTGGTCTCAACAGATAGGAAACGTCACAGGCACGTTTCAGGTTGATACACATTCATATACCAGAAGTCTCTGATGAGACTGAAGCTCTCCTGGTTGATTTGTACATATACACTCAAGAGAATGAATGCTCGGCTTCACCTCGCCTAATACCACTTTTTTCATCGACCCAATATATTTCTGTATCCCCCCTGAAAACACTGTATAACAAATTTATCCCGCTGAATCGCTTTTGGTTTGTGTATCTTACGTCAACATATTTTAAAGCATTTTGGTGACGTCAAAAGCATAAAGGGTCTTAGTAGAAGCAGGATATCAAAATAATATCCTGTTAGTAAAATAATAAGACATAATATTTGGTTCTTCTCGACCAATCAGATTGCAAGAAATTTGCTAGAGGCGGGATAAATGTATCTATCAAGTTTTTTTTATGAGAACCAACAACAACATGCCAATGCATATCCATCAATTTCTAATTAATTTTTTCATCAAAATTCAGAGCAAAAATTTTTTTTTTTCCAAAAAAAAAAACGGTGTCTTTCCCCCCCCCCCGGGGCCCCCCCCCCCAAGAATATCAAATGGACCGTGCCTTAGATTTCTCTAGAATGTGAGAGAATTTCTAAAAATGTGTATATATAACATACCATATGTATCAAAACTAAAATCACAGATGTTTTTATTTTTCGAAAAATGTGGGTCAAAGGTCAGGGATGGGGTCAAAGGTTAAATATTTGGCTCCAAAAGATGAGCATTCTCAAGATACACAGACATGCAATATATGACAGCTATATTATCTTTAATACCCTTTCATCAGAATTTAGTTGAATGGAATATATACTGACAGTCGGATGGATAAACAAACAGATGAACAGACAGACCTACCACTATATGCCCTTTGATAAAATTAAGACTAAAGGCATAAATAACCTCTCATCTGAGCTGAAATAGTATTGCATTGGATACTCTATAAAGATATTTCCTTCTTTCTTATACTGACCAGTGAAAATACTTAGATCAAGTAATCAGACAGTTTCAGATTGAAATTAAGTATAATAGGACATGTGGCCTACCGAGTGAAAAAAAGTATAGGCCATTTTGTTCTAAAACCTAAAAAGGTTTTAGGCTATTCTTTTAGTAAATGTAACACAATGTAAATAGAATATTGAACGAAGAACATGAACTTTTAGGGTGAATGTGGTATTAATGTAGACAGAAGCTAATTATTAAAATATAATACAAACTATTTTTACATACCGGTTATAATGAAATATTTGATCCTCTATAGAAAACATTTTTACCATATATCCCAGTTCAGAATAAGGGTGTTCCATAAATATTTTAAAATCTGCATGAGGTTAAAATGATGTTTTTGATTGGTCAAATTGTAAAAGGACAAAATGACTCGAGGTCCAATTGACAAAAAGGCCTGAAACATTTGTTTATAACCAGTAATTTATGGCAGGAACAGGTATCGTACCCAGATAGCTCAGTTGGTAATAGCATCTGCCAAGATAGCAGTAGGTCTCGGGTTCGATTCACGGTCCAGTCACATCTTTTCCTCTCCTGTTACAGAATTGGCGCCAAACTAAATGACTCAAGGTGAAGTGGAGTTTTGTGTGAGGTTTCCAGTGCATGGAAACCTGAAAAATTGGTTGAGAGGAGTGTGGCAGGAACTGGCATCGTGCCCAGATAGCTCAGTTGGTAAGAGCGTCTGCCCTGATAGCAGAAGATCTCGGGTTCGATTCCCGGTTCAGTCACATCTCTCCCTCTCCTGTTACAAATTTAACTTCTATAAATACTAAATTTGGAATTTTGTAAAATAAAACTTACACAAGCATCTTTCATTTGGCAATGTGAAGGATGCATTATTGCTATTTTATTTGATAAAATGATCAATCTTTGTGATTCTGGTGTTTCCATTTATCAGAAAGCACAGCTCAAGTCCGTGATCACCTAGGACATTCTACTCTTGCAACAAAAAGTCTCACTACTCTCTCCAAAAATCTTACACCTTAAACAATTAAAAAATAAGTAAGAAATACATGAATTTTGATTGTTTGTTATCTTTCTTGCACTGTATATATATAATAGAAAAGATTCTCAAGTTGATTGATTGATCAGAGGAAATTCTGAAACTATCCCCTAGCGTTTCTATAGAATTGAAGATAAAATCCTGGGTCAGATCCCAAATAAAATATGAGAATAACTAAATTTCAGAGTCATCTATGATAATATTGTAAAATGGCAATAAAGGAAGATTTTGGTAGAAGTTTTCCTGGGTTGAAATATTTTTGTATGAGTTGGCTTTTACAAATGAATTTTTTAGTATTTTTTTTTTTTTTTTTTTTAATTTGATTAACACATAGTAGATATGCCTATAAGGCATCTCTTGTTATATTTTCTACTAATAAAACATGTGTCACTTGCTTTAATGTCAACATTATGAAAATTTATCAAACCACACAGTTTTACATCCCATTGGGGGTGGTACTCCAAGCAATGGAGGAATTTATAAGAAGAAAGATGTAAGAGTTACCTCCCCCCTCTTCCCCCCCCCCCCCAAAACAAAAACAAAAAAAAACTTACACAAGCACAATATTCCTTTCATTTGGCAATGTGAAGGATGCATTATTGCTATTTATTTGATAAATTGATCAATCTTTGTGATTCTGGTGTTCCCATTTAACAGAAAGCACAGCTCAAGTCTGTGATCACTTAGGAAATTCTACTCTAGCAACAAAAATTCTCACTACTCTCCCCAAAAATCTTACACCTCAAACATGTTAAAAAAATAAAAAATTAGTGAGAAATACATGCATTTTGATAATTTGATATCTTTCTTGCACTATATAAACACTATAGAAAAGATTTTCATGTTGATTGATTGATCAGAGGAAATTCCGAAACTATCCCCTAGCGTTTCTATAGAACTGAAGATAAAATCCTGGGTCAGATCCCAAATAAAATATGAGAAAAACTAAATTACAGACTCATCTATGATAATATTGTAAAATGGCAATATCTTTGTTTATTTATAGTTTCTGTCACTTATGTACTCTAAATGCATGTAGAAAGGGTAAGAGAAAATAGCCATATACCCATTTTCCATGATCCTAGGGAACAGGGACTCAAGTAAAATACTGTAATGACATCTAAACTGCAAACCGATAATATTTTGCAATAAATCAATTAATTATTATCCATAAATTCTTGGAAATTAGCTATGATGAGATCACATGTAGTTTAATAGAGAGAAAACAACCACACCCATTTTCTAAGACCCTTGGGGTCAGAGACTCGAACAAAATATCAGGTGAACAACGAGATTACAGACCCATCATATTGCATAAAGAATTTAGTCTCTATTATTTATAGTGTCAGCGCTGTAAGCATAAGATTATATGGAATAATATAAAAGAAAATGGCCACACCCTTTTCTAAGACCCTGAGGGTCATTGGCTCAAACAAAATATCAGGTGCACAACTAGACTACAGACCCATCATATTGCAAAAAGAATTATGTCTCTATCATTTATAGTGATAGAAGAGCTGTCCGGACAAAATTACATAGAATTTAATGACCACGCCCATTTTCTAAGACCCTGGGGGTCAGGGACTGAAACTAAATGTTAGGTGCACAACTAGACCATGGACCAAGTAAAATACAAAAAGAATTAAGTTTCTATCTCTAACAGTTTCAGAGGAGTTGTCCGGACAAGAATTGTTTACGGACAGACAGACAGACGGACAGACGGACAGACGGACGGACGCCGGACGAAGGGTGATCGCATAAGCTCGACTGGTCTGAGACCAGTAGAGCTAATAATTCAGAAACCATTTTCAATAACCCGAGTCCTATGAATTTGACCTTTGATCTTTTGATCCCAAAATCAATAGGGGTCATCCTTGATTCATGGAAAACATTTCTGACAGGTTTCATGATTATAGGTGCAGTACACCCTCTTATATCATCCCGAAAGCATTTTCAAACATCAGAGTACTATGACCTTGACCTTTTGACCCCAAAATCAATAGGGGTCATCCTTGATTCATGGAAATCATTTCTGGCAGAACACCCTCTTATATCATCTGAAAATCATTTTCAAACATTGCAGTACTATGACCTTGACCTTTGACCTTTTGACCCCAAAATCAATAGGGGTCATCTTTGACTCATGGTAATTATGTGTATGAAGTTTCATTGCACTAGCATGTATCATACTTGACTTATTGTCCGGAAACCAATTTCAAACAACAGAGTACTATGAACTTGACCTTTGGACCCCAAAATCTATAGGAGTTATCCTTGATTCATGGTGAGTATGTGTATGAAGTTTCATTGCACTAGCATGTATCATACTTGACTTATAGTCCAGAAACCAATTGTTATGACCGCCAAACCGCCGCCCGCCCACCCACCTCATCCCACATCAAATTAAGACCTGAGTTTTGCAGCTTGGCTAAAAAGAACATATATTGTCAGAGTATTTTGTTTTACTGTAATGTGACAATGATTGATAACTACCTCTGTTATAAGTGAACACAAAAAAATTCCAATTTTAGCCATATGCATTACATATATTATGCTTAAGGCTGTATCACTCCAATGCATTTTAATGTTGTATATGTAGAGTCTATAAAGTATGTAGATAGACACATATGTACATGTAGCAAGAAAAGATGTCATCCACGACTGTCTAATGTTTCAATGATAAGGATTATAGGCACATTTCTAATGATTACTCACTTTTCAGAAATTTCTTCAAGGTTTTTCATCAAGTTGGCAGCAAGTCCAAGACGCCGAAATTCCGGAGCTACAGTCAATGCTGTCACATGACCGTGCCACAGTTCTCCTGCGCCCTCAGCTTTACCCATTACTATAAAATAGGAAAAACAGGCAACTCTACATACTAAAGGTTCTTTTAGTGTCAACACTATCATTTGAATTTCTCCTTTAATTGTGAAAATAATACTGGACCAGTCCCACTTTACCTCCCCTCTAGGGATTTTTCTTCAGTATTTCCTCAGTATCATTTTTCAAAAGTATATAAAAAATACAAGTAAATGACGGTTGTTTGACATTTCTACATGGGGGTGTTCTGGAGTATTCGTAATTTGAAACAATTTAACAATTACTAGAATATTGTCATCACTTACTATATCCCATAATGGCCCCGCCTGGTGACACAGCAACCTGAAAATACTCCGGCCAGTGGGCCATGTACTGCATATAGAATGGTAGGCCATACTGGTTTATGGTCAAGAAACTATATATATTCCTTAAAATATGAAATAAATATGACTGTTTTACATCCTGTTATTCAAAACTTGGCAGAATTTCTAGTAATGGCAAAGCAAAGGTCACTAGTTCAAAGGTCAAGATAAGATATGAAAGCTGTTGTCACAATGAATACACATGTGAAATTTGAATCCCTATCTAAAAGATGACAGAGATATTTACAGCAAAAGTATTGTCCTATGAGTAGGTCAAACTCCTAAGTCAAGGTCACTAAGTCAAGGTTAATATTATCAAATGGTCTCTTCGTAAAAAAAATGCACGTTTGAACTATGAATACTTATATGATGACATAGATACCGTCATTTGTTACTTTTTCATAAAGTATGTCAATCTTGAAGGTCTAGGTCACTAGGTTAAGGTATCGAAAGAAAACTCTTGTCATAGGCAATGCACATGTTAAAAATCAAAGCTATATTTATTCTGCTGCAAATCAAAAGTTATCAACAATACATAACACAAAAATGGTCAAAGTCCTAAACATGAGGTCAGTCATATACTAGTAGGTCGACTCAAGGTTACAGGGTCAAAACTCAAAAGTCATGGTGCTTTTTGTATCAATAGAATTGACTTGTCATGAGGAAGACAAATCTTTTGTATCAATATGCAAGAAATATTTCCAGAGGTGTATTTTCCAAGAGAAGTATATGTAGATCAAACCCTGAGGTCAAAGCGATTAGGACAAAGGTATTCTCAAAGCCCATGCTCAAGTGAAATATCTAAGCTGTACCTGGCACATGTATGGTTCAAAACTTATGGCCATCATGCATGCATGCACGGTTAACATGAAGTTTTTAACAGACAAACATACAGACAGGGAAAGAACAATAAGCCCCCGATCTTTGATACAGGAGCATAAGAAATCCGCAGTATACTTTCCCTAAATGACCAAACTTGTCAGAGGGGGGGGGGGAGTAATATCTAACAGTTTATGGATGTTTCATTGCTTTCATCAAGATCAAATTTTATCAAACCCTTGTGAAAGTTACATACTAAATTATGTAGGCAAACATGGGTTATTTCTGTTTAATTTGAAAGGATACAGTTTCTGTCAGAGGATCCAAATTTCTGAAATGAAAAATGAAAAAATATCTGTCCATAGTTTAATTATAATATAGCTCTTAAAAAGCAAATTGTATTATGAACATTAACCACTAGCCCATATGTGCACTATCTTGAAAGTGTGAAGGGGGCTTTATAAATAACAATCACACACACTATTATACATGTAGGAGTAACATAGGGTCTGCTCATCGGTTTTTAGAATGAACCCAGGGTTTCCAGGATGAAAAAGGAGAAATAGGGGACATTGATAAGTTTTAAAAGGTGAGTTGAAATGATTATTATGAAAGTATTCTATAATGGTAAGATGTATCTTGTAGGATATGCCTGCATCGTATAAGAACATTTGAAAAACCTTAAAATTTTTGGAGAACTTTTTTCTCTTGAAATATGTTAAGATCATCCTCCATATGAATGTACTGAAGGAATTTTTCTCATACTTGGATAGTGAAGAAAGTTATAGGGATAGCAAATTTGGTTTAATTATAAAGAGAAAATTTTACCGCCATTTTTTTCTTTCATTATCCTTTATAAATTATGAGGTGAATATCTAGCTTCACCATCGCTATCTTGAGAAATGAATATCATATGTTTGATATGTACCACATAAAATTATGTCTCAAAACAGAAATAAAAAGTTTTGCAAAATAATTTGATGTATATCCCCTGCCTGATTCTTACATGGGCCTATATATATACTTAAACAATAAACATTTTCTTGAGTTACATGTGTTGGAAATTTTTTTAATTTGGCTGGAATGCTGTATATCTGATAACAACTTTATGAAAATATAAGCATTATAAAAAGAATTCTAATTGTGCTTTCAATTTTCTGTATGATCATGATGATGCTTATTTGCGGCAAAGTGCTGTTTGTTTCTCTTTTTTTCGTTACGATATACAGTGTATTTCGCAGCAAAGTGTTGTTCATTTCCAATTACCATTACTAAACAATGATTTCAAGTGCAAGCTTGTAAATGTTGTGGCTGCTGAATGCACTATGTATCACTAAGTACATGAAGTATCTCAGGGCAGCGTTCAGAATTTTACTGATAAAATTGAGATAATGCTTTTGAAATTGATTTCTGGTATCCAATCTAAATGATGTAGAGTTAAGACAAATATTCATTATTAATGGCCCATGATCATTTGAGAATAATATTTACAGAGATTGGGAAAACTTTTAAACTTAGCATTATGACCTTTTTATCTACTTTTGTATATAGCATTATGACCTGTTTGTCTCCTGTTTAATTTAGTTTAATTCCTGTTAATTTATAATTTAAGCTGGTTTGTGATCCATGGTAGTTTCATTTTGCTGGCGACTTTTTTGCTCGTATGTTTTCATTCATGGATTTTAAAAGGGTGTTCTTAAAATAATTCCAGGTCTGGTTTTATAATTTCCAAGCATATTGTCTGTCATCTCTTTACTGTCTATCTTAATTTTGTCCCTGTTCGATTGTTTATATTCATTGATACATATTGACAAGTCAGAAAGTAAGGATTAAAACGGAACTGTTGTTTCACTCAAAAATGACGGGGCACATCAGGCGCAGCTAAATGGCAATTATTTGCAATACTTTTTGATTAATGCAAGTATGACGCAAGGCCCATGGTTATCCTAATTCCTGTACAAATGTACTTGGAACATTCATGCATTCCCCCCCCCCCTTTAATGTGACATACATTAATAGCTTGTACAATATATTGAAAATCACTTCACTTCACTTTTAGAGACTTTAGTTATAAATCATTTTAAAAGAATATCAAAACCAGACACATACATGTCATTTCTGAGTAATGGAATTTAACTGACTCAAAATTTTGAGAGAGCTGTGAACAATTATTCTATTTCATGAACTTTCTTCGGCATATCAAGGCCTTTTATGGCCACATAGCTGACGTTAAGTCTTTTTTTTTTTTATTAACATCAATATCATATTTACAGCATCACAATAAAGAATAGCCAGTGTATGCCCCTACTAGCAAAAATCTATCTTTTACAAATGTTGGCATAATAAAGAAAAAAAATTACAATGCGTCTGACACTGATTTAAATACATCAATAAAAATTTTACTTTTGTATTTTGTTCTTTGTAATATTTGAAAATACTGAGAAAGAGATGATTTAACATACATAAGATTTCAAGAGTAGTTACATTTTTCTTTAATAATCTACTTTTCATTTTATATTTATAAATCTTGAAACTAACAAAAGATAACAATAGATTAAGCGTTTTTGTTTTCTTATTATTTTCTAGATAAAAACCAATTAATATGTGTTTGTAAAGAATCTCAAAATTAATTGTATTTGATATTACAGCCCAAATATTACGTACCAAATCACATTCATATATAAGATGCTCTATATTTTCTATTGTATTTGCACAAAAAGAGCAAAACATATTAAGGCCGATGGATACTTTTGAAATTAGCCTGTTTACCCTGTATTTGTTTGGTTAAATATGAAAGAATATTTAATATCTTGCAATTGAAACCTTAATCTAAGAGATTATCCACATATTTTCTTTAAAAAAAACAGTTCAAGGCCACCCATTGAAAATACAAAATGGCTATTTTCAACAAATACAGAACATAGTTATAACATGTACTCTTATTTACTGATAAATGTTCTGGCAACATATTCTTTTACATCAGTTTTATAGAAAAAAATTCAGTATACATTCTCAATAGAAAAAATGTAGGAATTTCTCGTGATAATATGAAATTTTGGTATCTTTAACCCATAACGTTCATAGAAAAAAAGTAATAATTTTTAACTTTATTGCCAATTTCTCAAAATCTAAGGTGTTAAGGTATACTTTAATTTGCATTAATATTAAGAACTATATCTTAGGTCTATAAAAAGACTTACTAGAAGAAGCCTACCCACGGTATTTGTGTACAATAGTATATTGAATATGTATACCCCCTTATTTCAAACATCAACTTTGTTGTAAAAATTTTCACCTTCATGCAAAACTTCTTTAAATCTATGTGTGATGATGTATACTTTATTTCATTAATAATATGAATAATATATTATGTTTTAAAAAAAGTAACAATAGAAGAAGCCTCTCCTCACCTATTGTACATGACTGCTCTAAGAATACATATACATGTACCCCCTTAATTAAAACGTGAATTTATTTAGTAAAATATGTTCACCTTCATGCCAATTTCTCAAAATCTAAGGTGTTAAGGTATACTTTAATTTGCATTAACATTAAGGACTATATCTTAGGTCTATAAAAAGACTTACTAGAAGAAGCCTACCTACAGTATTTGTGTACAATAGTATATTGAATATGTATACCCCCTTATTTCAAACATCAATTTTGTTGTAAAATTTTTCACTTTCATGCAAAATTTCTTTAAATCTATGTGTGATGATGTATACTTTATTTCATTAATAATAGGAATAAAATATTATGTTTCAAAAAAGTAACAATAGAAGAAGCCTCTCCTCACCTATTGTATATGACTGCTCTAAGAATACATATACTCCCTTAATTAAAACGTCAATTTATTTAGTAAATATGTTTACTTTCATGCCAATTTCTCAAAATCTAAGATGTTAAAGTATACTTTAACTTGCATCAATATTAAGAACTATATCTTAGGTCTATAAAAATACTTACTAGAAGAAGCCTACCTACAGTATTTGTGCACAATTGTATATTGCATATGTATACCCCCTTATTTCGAGCATCAATTTTGTCGTAAAATTTTTAATTTTCATGCAAAAATTTATCAAATCTATGTGCAATGATGTATACTTTATTTCATAAATAATAGGAATGATATATTAAGTTTTTAGAAAAAGTAACAATAATAGAAGTCTCTCCTCACTTATTGTATTTTATTGCACCTTGAATACATATACCCCCTTGATAGGATCACTCAGTCCTTATACATGTTAAATCGTGGGTCCTGTAGCATCATATCCCACCCATTCTGCTACGTCTTTTGGTACATTTTTGGACATCATAATTTTCATACTTTTGGGTCATTTTACATTGTTTAGACTGAGGATCACTGACGAGGGTTTAGTACCCGAAACGTGCATGTCTGGTCCATGCTGTAAATTTATCAGGTCTAAAATGATGCTATTGAATTTGAAGATGTTTAACATCAATAAGGTTATACTCAAACCATGTTTATCAAGTAATTTCAATGTACCATGAGGAAACCAACAGAAATAAAGAAAATAATCATAATATTCAAAACAAATCCAGAACAATATATGCAACATGCATTTTACTTTAACAAATTGAAATATTGACCCTGTCATGGACGGAGCAGCCCACAGTTCAAGAGTTGACATGCTAGAATAATTATCCATGTTAACCCCTTCCCAACCCCTTCACAAGATACCCAGCCTGTTGAATTGTTTGACATGGACCATGCATAGCTCAGATTCTGTCATACATTTCTGATCATGTAAGTCAGAATGTATCACCTCAACCAACATGCTGAGAGTTCTAAACTTTAATGGAAATTTAACTAAAAGTCTGTCAAATACAACTCCGAATTTCTTCGTGTAACTTAAATGACAGAAATTTTCAGAACTTACGCTTTTGGGTTTATCTCGCCTTTAAGATGGATTCTTGATGTCGCAAAATAGACAAATTTGGCAAAAGACGCCTTTGAACTGTGACATATCACCATGTTTATCTAAAATAATATCATTTTCTGTACCTGCGACCACCTGTTATTGCTACTTAGGAAACCGGACATGCATTGTAAAATCTGAACCGGATGCGCGAAAGTTCCCATCCGCCTTAACATTTATATTCCATTTACTGACTTTAAGATTATTATTCAATGTATTATGTAATAATTTAAAATTGAATTCTGAAATTTGTGTATCAAAAATATCTACAACTTTCCTACTATAAACAAGTTTCCATGAAATAGACATGTTAAACATTCTTTTATCTACAACTTTCCTACTATAAACAAGTTTCCATGAAATAGACATGTTAAACATTCTTTCTGTTTTTTTCTCTATAAGTGGCTTTGTGAATTTTTTCTGAACAAATATCTCATAGAAAAATTTGCTTGTACATTTTTCTAAACTTTGGAAAATATTACCATAGAATAAAAAGGTGTTATTTTCTTTAATATTTATGAATTGTGACTTTTCACATGAAAATTTTTGTGTGAATCTTCTGAAGACACTTTTGAGCATTAGATATTCACATAAAATATTTTGTTTATTTTTTAATATATTTGAGAAGTGTGATATATCATGAAAATAACCACTACTGAAAAGGTCTTTTACATAGAGTATTCCAGACATTATCCAATTTTCAAGAAACAATGTACAATTTTAAATGTAAAATGAGTATTATGCCATATATTTTGTGAAAGAAAATCATCGCTTGACAAAAATCTCAGCTCATTTTTTTTGGCAGTGGCTCCGGATACGAACGTTCGTATCTTTAGACCTATGTCTCGGCGTACGAACACAAATCGTAGTGAGCTACTGCATATATATTTCAATGGTATCAGGACACTTCGTAACCAAGACAACTCGTAACAAGACAACTTGTAACCAAAAAATAAAACAACTCGTAACCTGACTATTTTGGTGACGAGTTGTCTAGTCAAGTCGTAACCAGGTGACGACTTGACCAGACAAATCGTCACCAAAACTTAGAAAAAATCTTGATAAAAAGTGGTCACCAAAACTTAGAAAAAATCTTTATAAAAAGTTGTCACCAAAACTTAGAAAAAATCGTGATAAAAACTTGTCACCAAAAAACTTAGAAATTTTCGTACAGTGTAATAAAAAGTTGTCACCAAAACTTAGAAAATTTGACCGATGTAGCTTTGAATCTCTCAATCTATTGGTCACGTGACAGTTACAGACCAATTAGAAACATGTTCGTACGCCGAGACATAGGTCTAAAGATACGAACGTTCGTATCCGGAGCCACTGCCTTATTTTTTTTGCAAAAATTGAATGATTCAAATACTTCTGTCCTGAATAAAATTTAGGCAAATGAGATAAAATACATGTATTCCTGAACTTTTTTTTCATTACATTTCAACACATAAGGTATATCAACTTTAAATTTCTTCAATTTTACACCTATAATATCCACCAAGGATGAAGAACAACAAGTTAGCCTTTTTACCCAGGCAGCTTTTAGCAGGTTGGGGAAAACTTCAAATCGAGCTATTATAGCTTGATCAGGCTATAATAGCTAGAACAAGCTATTGCCTAATAACATTTTTCAATACAAAATCTAACTAAAATCAAAATTTTTGAAAAATATTCACCGATTCCATTTGTACTCGATATATATCAAAATTTTTAACAAGACACATATATTCAAATATGGACCGATGATGAGCAACAAGATTTTGAAAAAACAAAAAATTTGAGGTTCCTTATCTCCTTATCTGTTGGTATTTCAATAGGGGTTTCTATAGGGATGTTCGAGTGACGAAAAAGTGACGTCACACTGCGCATGCGCATGAAAATTGGTTGGCAAAAAGTGGTTCTCTTATATGACGGCCGTCAAGCGAAAACCACCCTTAAGTGAAAAATATGCCAATTTTATTTTTCAACGAATTACAATAGTACATTTCATTCTGAACAAAATGATATATGATATGCATGTATATGATACGGATAAATGCAGTAAATCTTCTTTGAAAACTTTGGCATGACGTAACGCGACATTTTAGCAAAGAATCTGACGACGTCAAGGTTTATGGTACGACGACCTCATACTTCAGTGTGTATATCAGGTACAGAAATGTGTGTATATATATATATATATATCAAGATGAACATAATTCAGTACTATAACATCTATTTCTGTTGATGATATATTGACCTTCTATGCATGTATATTTCACGAATAACAGAAATTGAATGATACATATTGTACTTGGATCTCGCATCATAACGTCTTGCTATAATACGTTGGTCCATTCACAGTTTTTGATACCATACTTCGGCAATATAATCAAGATAAGAAAATGTTATTTCGCATAATAAATGTTGAACAACACAAAAAATACCTAATCTGGATACCAAAATGCTGATTTTTAGCTTCAACAGTGACGATTCGCCGGAATCCAGTATCTAAGTAACTGTTATAAAATTTTCAGGAAAAATGATTATTCTCGCCTTTATCTTTACATGCATTCTATCCAAATAATACTTTAAAACAGTTGTAATCTCATAACAGTTATATTCGGTCTATAGAATTTTTTTTCTATCAATTTCAATTTGTTTTAAAACGAAACTTTCGAATAAATAAAATTATGATCGCTGAGCGATATAAGTCCCCTACCGGCATAATTTATGTACTGCAGCTCTGCCTAGAACTCTTCAATTGAGCATAAATTTAAACTTATTATCAATGCAGCTACACTACAGATATAAGAAAATTGCAGAGGTTTTATCTAGGGGCATAACTCCTCGGAAAATAGGTTAAGCGTGATGAAAGTCAAAATTGCTCTGCAATTATCCATTACTAAGCTATGGATCAAATTTCACCTGAATACGGAAAACTGACAAAAACTGAATTTTGCAAGTCATCAAGGGGCATAACTCCTCGGAAAAAAAGGTCAAGCGTGACGAAAGTCCAACTTGCTCTGTAACTATCCAAGACTAATCTGTGTTTCAAATTTCATTTCACTTTTCAAATTTCAAATTTCACTTTAATATCTCAATATGTTGCGGAAAAAAGTCCGGAAAACTGACAAAAAATTAATTTTGCATGTCATCTATATAGCTAGTCGCATAACTCCTCGAAAAATAGGTCAAGCGTAATCATTTTAAGTCAAACTTGCTCTGTAACTAATCAAGACTAAGCTGTGTATCAAAGTTCATCTGAATTTCTATATTTGTTGCAGAAAAAATTCGGAAACTGAAAAATTGGACAGACTGACGGACGTACGGACTGAAAGTGAACTAGGAGTCCCCTTTGGCGTTGCCGGTAGGGGACTGAATATAACTTTTAAAACAATATCGAACATTCATCATACGCAACTTTAAAAAAAAAGTACATAAGATTTGCATGTTTTAGGTCAACACTTGTATCACACGTTTGCTCTCTTTCTTGCTGTTTTTTTCTCTGGTTTTTTTTTTTTTTTCGTTTGTTACATATTACATGTAGACTAAAAACCCTGTGATATTGAGCACAAACAGTTTTTAAAACGTAAGAAAACTCAAATCAAACAAAATCAGAATATTTCTTTTTTCAATAAGTTTTGTACATAAACATGATAAACGTATACCCTTGTCATGTTTTTTTATCTTCACCATTTTGCATTGTTGTTCATTTCAACAGAAAACGATACTAGGATCTAGAATTTTTCCCAAGGGTGGAGGGGAGGGGAGGTCCTTCAGGGGAGCAGCGTATGATTTTGAAAAAAAATAATTTCAAATTGATAAAAATAGCATAATCAGGTTGGCTAATTCCAGGATAGCCTGACCTCTTAATCCCCCGTACCTTCCCAAGATCCGCGGTGGATATTTTTTCTTCTTCTCTTTTAATTTATTACAAACTAAATTATCACATGTATCCACTGTACACAGATTCAAGGGAGGTCGCCGTCGAGGTGCACGACCTTCAGTGTTTTGTTTATTTCTGTCCTGAGTTACTTGATTTTTCTCAAAATATTTTCTCATTCCCTCTATATACGAAAAGTTCAAAAGTTTCTCGTTAACCTAATATTTCGAAGTTATTCTTCTCCATTTATCAATAATTGCATTTTTCCCCCTCATTTTTTTTTTTATGCTTCAAAATTTATTAAATTCATATTTTTATTTTGTAAGTAAGGAATGAACAGAATTTTGTGGGGAGTAGTTCTTTGCTTTATTTCATTGAATTGTTACACTTTTACTTGATGGCTTTTTGATTTTTATTTTAGGGGAGGGAGTATGCGAATTTTTTTATCATTTTCCATGGTGAAGTGCACAAATTCGAAAAAAATCCAAATCGTATAATTATGATTGTTTTTCATATCTGAATTTTATGTCAATTATTAATATCCTCCCCCCCCCCCTAAAAAATATACATAGAAAGGAAGAAAAACACCGCAGCTACAAAAATCTCTCTCCCCGAGAATCCAGATCCATATGCATAGTCGGTATTATAGAGGTCGCCACTTGATGTAGCCTCATTTTTCACGCACATTAGAAAAAATGTGACTTGTTTTAAATAAAGTAATATAGATATACAATAAATTAAATTACTCTCTCTCTCTCTCTCTCTCTCTCTCTTCCACCTTCTTCATGAATAATGAATACAAATACTAGTAGAGCTAATTCATGGGCATATATTTTTTTTACCTTCTGTGAACATAAGATGAAATTTGTGAAAATCAGTCTTAAGGAGGATATTTATGAGACTGATAACCGCTGTACCATATTTCTTTGAAATCTTAGTACTTAAATTAAAGTGAAGTACTTATCAACATAAATCGCGGATCAAATATATCCTAAGCCGTTTTGGATCCGCGATTTATAATTGATGTTGAGTATTAGAAGAAGAAAAAAAAAGAAGAAGAAGAAATGTTAAAACATACGTCTCTCTCTTTCTCTCTATAAGTTTCATTGAAAATGTTTTTCCCCCTAAGCGCTTACGGGTTCAGTTCGTTGCATTGTCACGCTGATAAAAATTGAGAAAAGAAATCCTTGTTTTATGACTTTAATTTTTAGAAAAGGATTTCATAACATATTTTTAAAGTCAAAAAAGTAATCATTCTGTGGCATAGGCTTTATTGATGACATTGACGTCCGTGTGATTGAAAAGTTATCGCAACACGTAATGCGAAAAATACGCGAAATGTTGACGTCGTCTTTACAGTCCGATTTCTCTTTTTTGACGTCATAGACAGATAAGGGTGGTTTTCGCTTGACGGCCGTCATATAATATGTATAGCAATGTCCACTGCTATTTACGTTAATAAACTTTATCGGTACGTTTTATCGACAGGTATAATTAAGTTAAGATTACTTCAAAGTTGTTATAATATAATCAATCGTTTTAATTGCTTGTGATATTTTTTTTTAAATCAATTTTTCTCTGTTAATCACCGGTATGTATAAATAGCATTTAGTCTCTCTGTGGGTTGATTTAAATTTTTAAGTCGTGAATGTGAACATCTTATATCATTCATCAATTTATCAAGTCCAACCTATACGGTGTATCTCGTATACACAAGACGATGATCTGACATCTGCCATTTACCTTGATTTTTGTCGGCTGTCCAGGTAGATTTTCACCCATGCGGCAGGCGCCGCGGCGGAACCAATGATCCGCAAAGGAGAGAAAGCTATCCATTTCATATTTCAGTTTTTGATATTTTGACATGGATGAAACATCTAAACCATCTTTTTTTTTTTTTTGGTAAATACTTACATTACATTTGTCTTTTAGTTGAAAGAAGCAATAAGGAAATACAATCCATTTATATATATGATCGTAATCATATAAAAGTTGGAACAGTGGATCATTATTCAATATTTCTCATTTATATCTCAAGATTTATTTATTTATTTATTTATTTATTTATTTATTTATTTATTTATTTATTTATTTATTTATTTATTTCTTTATTTATTTATTTATTTATTTATTTCAACGGGATAATTGTTTAATTAATTCCGAAAATTAGATGGAAGTCCGAACATCTATTCTTGAAATTCTTTTTTAAAATACTGGATGTTTTAAACAGTCGAGGTGCAAAAGATGGAAATAGAACACTAGGATTTTATATGGTCCGAGATCCCTCTCTTTAATCCTTTATTTTCATTGTGCATTTTAATCTTATCTTTCATTTTAAATTCATTAATGTCTCTTTTTATCCCAACGATTTTCAATCTTAAGAAGGTGAGGCTGCCCAAACTTACATGGAAGTTGAGAAATAAATGCTTCTTTAGGCATTCTCAAATTATAATCCTGAGCCCCCCCCCCCTTCTCTAACAATCAAAAAGTTAGATAAGGCATGTCAATTAAAAAAAATCCATATCCAAAGTAAGAAAATTACTGAAGGAATAATAAAAGAGAAGAAGATAATTTGTGCGTGTTTTCATTGTTATTACTATGACCGGCTTTATCTATAAATTGGAGACAGTCATGAGAAAAAAACAAAACAAAAACAAAAACAAACAAACAAAAGCACCCCCCCCCCCCCAAAAAAAAAAACAGCTAAGAAAATTAGTACTGTTTATTTCATTAATGTTGTCTGTAAGTTAAATCAATGTTTCTCTCCGTTTCTCCGTTTTGCGTTTTCAAACAGTTCGACATTAATTTTGGTCAAACTATTTCCCTATTTCCATCCCGTTCAAATGCTCCGCCTTAATTAAATCACAACTAATATGTATGTTTGAGGGATAGGTGTGTACTTGTCAAAACAACTGGTAATTAGTCGGGTATGTCACACCTAATACAGGAGCATAAAAATAGGACACTATGAATTACAACCGGCTTCTCTGAAAAGCAAATTTTGAAGAAAAAAAATCGGCAGTTTATTGATTCTTGTCCCCCCCCCCCCCCCCCCCCCCCCCCCCCCCCCCGATCGAACGGCATTCTGATATACAAACAAACTCAGCGGGATTTCTTTATTGTTGTGATTAGAATGGTCAGTATCACAGCAGGACTTATCAATAAATTAATAATAGGAAAGTAGCGTATATTAGAGTATCAAGTGTCGATTTATCCCCAGGTATCTCGTATATTTCCCTTCACTGCCAACCGTTTTTGCCAACCAGCCTCGTTTTCGCGAGACTCGTGACGTCACGGCGAACATCCCTATACAAAAGTTATAGTATTTTATCAGTATTAGTGCGACTTGTAAACAAAATTTAATTATCATCAATTTTTAATTTTTTTCTTAAGAAAAAAATTGTTTTATGATAGCTACATGGAGCTATTATAGCCTGATCGAACTATTATAGCTCGATCTGAAGTTTTCCCCAACCTGTTTAGAGATTTTATTTTGGATGTAAAATCAGTTATCCCATACCGCCAAGCTCTATTTTACCTATAAGTGTAGCTGACGTTAAGTCAAAAAAGACACTTACACATTATTAAATTTGAACAGATCTTCGCATGTAAATGGGCGTATTGTTGTCATTTTACTAAAATATGCATCGTCTTCGAAAACACAAAAAGCTCTACTTTCGGTTTTGCACGTTTCCTTTCATGCTGATCTCGAAAGCTAAAAAAAAAAAAGAATTAGCAATCTTCTTGCTTTGTCCCTTGTGGATAACCCATAAAGCTAACAGTATTTCAAATGTGTCGGAAACAACACGCCTCTGGCGTGGAAACAAAATTTCTAATATTTTTGGTAAACCTGTTGCACTCACAGTGCCCCCTACTCTGAAGGGCTTTGACTGTTAAAGAGGTCCCATGCAGGAACCAGACTAATTAATATTGAAAACGGCCGAAATATACCCGTTTTCGGAAAATTTTGGGTCAGTGCCCGGGGGTAGGGTGGGGGAGTTGGACGCCTCTGAATCTGCCACTGCGTCTTCTCACCATGGACAACTTACAGTAGTTTGATGGTAAACTATGACCTCTATATAATAGTGTCGACAGCGGTTTTTTTTTTTCTATAATCGTTCATTGTGACTTTGATCTTTGTCGGAGCTCTGACCTTGAAAATAGGATTGGTCTTCTCACCATGGACAAGTTACATGCAAAGTGAGTCCACAAGCGGTTATTCTCAGTATTTTCGCCCATTTTTTCCTTTGACCTTTGACCTCTTACATGCAAAGTTTGATTCAGATTGGAAGTAAACTGTGACCTCTAAAAGGTTTTTCTATGATTACCAATAGTAACCTCGACCTTTGACCCTTTGAAGATTGAAAGTAAACTGTGACCTCTATAGAGTGCCCACAAGCCGTACGTTTTGTTTTTGTTTTTGTTTTTTTTTTTCTATCATTGTTGAAACTCAATAGGTTTTGTCTTTTCAACTTGCATACAAAGTTCGACCTGTGATCTCTAGTGCATGGTGTGTCCACAAGGTTATTCTCTTATCGCCTACTGTTACCTTGACCTTTGACATCAGTCTAACCTTGAAAATCGATAGCTCAGTGTCGTCTTCTTACCATGGGAAACTTTCATGCAAAGTTTGATGAAGATTGGAAGTAAACTGGACCTCTATAGAGTGTCCAAAAGGTTTTTCTCAATCTATTAGCAATCGTGACCTTAACCTGAAAATCGAAAGCTGTCATCTTTTTGCCATGGAAAACTTACATGCAAACTTTGATGAAGATCGAAACTAAACTGTGACCTCTAGAGTGTCCATAAGCTTTTGTTGAACCGACCCCCTCTATACACACCCTTACCCTCCCTTACACACACACCCCCTCACAAGGGACGTATATTTTATATACATCCCTGCTCCCACTAACACACCCACTATCCCTTCGGCAACGAAGTTGCATGAGGAGATAAAAGAGAAAAAATAAATAAATGAAAAGAAAGAATTAACGCAAGAGAAAAAAGAATGTCCTTAGGTCCTTAATTGTTCAGTTAAAACTACCATTGTTACTATCATTATGACTATCTGTTAGTCTATTATTTTATCTTTTCTTAATCATCTTTTTCGATAGCTTGATACATGCTATTTTGTATGTATGCAATTCAATATGGTGAATGTCAATAGATAATTTTTGAATTTATTTATACGCAAATCGCCAGTTGCCGGCATGGTTGTCTGTGAGAGTGTATGCGCTATAAACAGTGCCATGGGCGGATCCAGGATTTATTTCGGGGGGGGGTCCTACAGTCCGAATTTTTTGAAGAGCAAAAAAAAAAAAAAAAAAAACAAGAAAACAAAACAAAATGCAAACGCATGAAAATAAAGTTATTGATTGGTAATTGTGTGTCCAATTATAAATAAAACAGGTGACTGGAGAGCAATGGCGGGCACAAAGTTTAAAATCTTGAATTTTCACATCATAGTACTGGATTATTGATCGTCAGTTCTAATATGTAAATACAACAAATGGCCAGCGATAGCGAGCCAGCGAAATTTTTTTCTGAGAATTGGAATAAAATCCATTATTCGTGTCTTTTTCAGTTTCTTTTCGCTTTCTTAGTGCCCTTGTTTATTGACCTAGGTGTAATGCATATGTGTTGTATTTAGGAAAGCGCAGCATCATTTGAAAATAACGTACATGTATGTCAGTGAAAAATTCTGATTAGAGAAAATTTTTGAAATGCTGACGGCAAAATATTATCAAAATGAAAGATTTCTGATACAAAGTCATGATATATTTATCAAATATTATGACAACAAAAGGGGAATTGGGACTTAATCTTATGAAATATGTATATTAATAAAAAAAATTAACTATATATGCTTGGAAAATTCCAGGAGGGGGGTCCCCCCCCTCCGATCCCCCGTCTGGATCCGCGCTTGAGTGACGTCGGAAATCTTGCGTAAATTTGACAGTCTATTTCATTTGTATTCAGGCATTTCTTATAATCAAGCAAGGTTTTAACATTTTAAAATGTAACTTTTTTATGAAGTCAAGCTATTTCAAATATGTCACGCAATCAAGTTGAACTATACATTCAGTTCCCTATTTTTGTTTCTGTTTTGTTTTGTTTTTTGTTTCTTTTTAATTTCTTTAATCCTTTATATCCCTGAAATCTTATTTAAAGGAAGAAGGTGTACACTAAAAGTGGTAGTCCGAGTCCGAGTCCGAGTCGGGTAAAGCCGAGTTGAGATTTTTGATGTCAAATTTCTCGGCAACGGATGGATAGATTTTGATGAAAATTTCAGGAAATATCAATTTTATACATACAAATCGATGTATGTTATTAGATTTGAAACATTTGTATATCTTGGAAGAAATTAGCTATATACTACGGTGTTCATTAGGGGACATCGCTTCTTCAAATCTTCGCCCTGCTATATATCACTAATCGAAGAATTGAAGATTTGAAGTAATGATGCGAAGAATTGAAGTAATGATGCGAAGAATTGAAGTAATGATGCGAAGATTTGAAGAAATGATGCGAAGAAACGATTATTTCTTCAAATCTTCGCATCATTCCTTCAATTCTTCGCACCATTTCTTCAAATCTGTAATGATGCGAAGATTTGAAGATTTGAAGTAATGATTCGAAGATTTAAAGATTTGAAGTAATGATGCGAAGATTTGAAGATTTAAAGTAATGATGCGAAGATTTGAAGATTTAAAGTAATGATGCAAAGATTTTAAGATTTGATGTAATGACGTGAAGATTTAAAGATTTGAAGAAATGATGCGAAGATTTTAAGATTTGAAGAAATGATGCGAAGAATTGAAGTAACGATGCGAAGATTTGAAGGAATGATGCGAAGATTTGAAGAAATAATCGTTTCTTCGCATCATTTCTTTAAATCTTCGCATCATTACTTCAGTTCTTTGCATCATTACTTCAATTCTTCGCATCATTACTTCAATTCTTCGACTGGTGATATATAGTAGGGCGAAGATTTGAAGAAGCGATGTCCCCTAATGAACACCGTAATATACTGATTTTTACCACACTAAAAGTGGTAGTCCGAGTCCGAGTTGAGAAATCAAAAAACGTAGATAATTCATGAATGGGCGGATGGATTTTGTTCAAACTTTCAGAATTTGTTAGAAATGGATATTTGAATGCTAAGAAATCTCATTTTCCCAGGTCTGGGCAATATTTTGTTTTAGAACTAAAATAAGTAAAAGCCGAGTCCGAGTCAAAGACAAAAAGCCGAGTTGAGATTTTAAATTCAGATTTCTCGGCAACGGGTAGATAGATTTTGATGAATTGTTGATTTTATACATGAATTGATGAGTGTATACATTCAAATCGATGTATATCATTTGATTTTGAAATATTTGCTTATCTTGGAAGTATTTATAAACCTAGTGGTAGTCCCAGTCCAAGTTGAGAAATAAAAACTCTCAGATACTATTATCCATTCATGGACATGATGGATGGATGATTTTGTTCCAAATTTTTAGAATTTGATGGAAATCCAAAATAGGAATGATCATACACATCCTTTTCCTTGGTTATTTACAATATTTTTGTTTTTGAAAAAAAATTAAGCAAAAGCCGAGTCCGAGTATCTATTTGATTTTTAAATGGTTAACCATCTTACAGACAATCAGCATAAACAGATATTCACCTATGAATATAAATGGCAATATTAATAATAGTTGTCATTGGTATTTGAATGGCCTCCTTCCCCCCCCCCCCCTTTCAGCCATTCTTCTCCACCAATTTATGTAAAACACTTCAGTGAATGTACTGGGCTGCCTATGGAATACTTAAAGCAACACTAATTAATCCTAAAGTTTTAGAAACTTTAGAAAATCACACCCACCCTCCTTTTTCCACAGATAGAATAATTTTTAAGATATTGGAATCAGTCTTTGCTTGACATAATTAACGCATGATGCTCATTGAAAATTTTGTATAAAATCCGGGGGGGGGGGGGGTTGTTCTTCTTTTTTTGGGGGGGGGGGGTGTTCGTTTGTATGTTTGTTTAAATTTCGATAGGCCTTAGTTCATTCATCTTTGTTGGTTTAGGGACCATTTTGAGTGATTTGACATTTCTGTTTTCCCCTTAGATTTCAATTATTCATGTCGATTTGTATTCATAAAATACATATTTCCTGAAAATTTCATCAAATTTAATGCCTTCGTTGCGAAATCTGCATTTGAAATCTCAACTCGGCTTTTCGTTTTTGACTCGGACTCGGCTTCTACTTATTACATATAAAAACACAAAATAACCCTATGAATTAGGAAAAAGAAGGCTTCCGAGCATTCCAATATCCATTTCTAACAAATTCTGAAAATTTGAACAAAATCCACCCGCCCATTCATGAATTATCATTTTTCAATTCGGACTCGGATTACCACTTTTAGTGTGCTAAAAATCGGTTTATCGCTAATTACTTACAAAATAATCAATAATTTTAAAATCAAATAAAATGCATCGATTTTTATGTATAAAATGGATATTTCCTGAAAAGTTCATCAACATATATCCATCCGTTGCCGAGAAATCTCAACTCGGCTTTTCCCGACTCGGACTCGGACCACCACTTTTAGTATGCACCCATGAAGAAGAAAAAGAAGATTCCGAACGAGTTCTAATCAACCAAACAAAATTAAAAAGATTGCAAAACCAGGGGATCCGACTACCCAATCCTTTGAGAAGTAAGAATATTCGATGCTTCGAATAAAATTATCACGAATTAATAAAGATGCGATATGTCTTAGAGCTACGTGCGCTTGCGCATTGGGCCGAAAGATGTAAACTTCCTGTATGCGGCAAAAACAAACATCTTGGAGCTTCAAGCAAATCAAATGAATATTTATGTCGTCTAAATCGTATGTGAAAAACAAGAAACACAACTAGATTATTTCAATGGTGTAAAGAGATGGGAGCAATTCAAAACTTTTGATGAGCTTTTCTTTGTAATGAAAAAAATACTTTGGTAAGTGAGCAAGTCTGTGCACGTTTACGTTTTCTTTCGGCAAGTTTTTGATAGCAGAAAATAATCAATTCTAGATGATATATCGTTCTGTTTCAACAATACGATACTTTCCTAACTTGCCTGCATCATAATTCATATTGTCTCATTTTCCCCGCTATCCCAGTATCTGCCAAATTTATTGCACAGACCTGACATATTTTTGATGGGTCTTGTTTGTATCATTTTGAGCCAGTTAATCCACATCACACCTATTTTCCAATGAAGCTCTGCTAAATTTGGTTGACAATGCTGTCCTTCATCCTCGTGCGATGTGCATGCACTTATACTTTTCTTTAAACATTGCCTATATAGACTAATTAATCCAGTCTCTACTACTCTCCCTCAATTTGAGTAATCTGAAGAGGATCTTTGAACTCTCAATAAGGCATTTAAACTTAACAGTAAAGTGCATTTTTTCATAAAGACATGAATACAATTCGGAAACCATGTATTTATGTGCGGTGAAGTTGGTTTAAACAATATTTATTCAAGAAATTAACAGGTGGGGCACACCCCCTGATTTGCGAGATCGTCTCTATAATGCGGTATAATCCCTGAATTGGGTCATGAAAATATCTCGAAAATGCGAGATGATTGTGATCTTAATGAGAATAAATCTGAATTTTGCGGAAAGAACGCAAAAGCGCATGACGTTTCCTGTTTGGTCCGAATTTCCTCTGCCCAATAAACATAAAAATGTTTACCGTCAACGTATCGGATGCTGCAATGAAGCAGGACCTTGAAAATTAGAGATGCTTCAAGCTGAGAATCTTACCTACCCCCGACTTCAATGTTTATTTTCACCTTGAAATAAAATTTCTTTGATGAAAAAAGCCAACTGAGATGGTTGTGACATCTTTGAAAAACGTTTCTATACACTGACCCGGATATGACATTTGCATAATAAGCCAATGAGCATCAATCTAGTTCACTGCCCTACTTTCGTTATCAGTTCCTGTTATCATGTATGGAGAGCAATACGTAACATAAACTTGTGCATGTTGAATGTTCAGCAACATTGGATTTTTCTTTAATGCTCTATCATATTGTCAAATTGGTATCATTTCAGACTACTGTTCATTGAATTTTATTCATCATGTTTAATTTATATTTTTTTTTCATAGAATTAAAACGTAGTTGTGAAAAAATAAAACTAATTATCAGGAATGAAATATTCAACTATTTCAATTATTTTCTTCTTCTTGAATGTAGAAATGGCATGTTATGACATAATTATTCAGGTTTTTTATTATTCTATGTCAACATCACTTATTCATTACTAAACATAATGAAATCTGGATAAAACGATCGTTCTTGTGACAAATGTTGACGGTTTGGAAAGACAACTCTTACACGATGCATCTCTGATGAACAACAACATTGAATATCATTACCCTAATGGGCCGCCATAGATTATTGACCATGCACTCTCTTGTGACGATGATTTTTCCTCGATGCGCAATCTAATATGCGCAATAGATTGCTGAAATGAAAGTAGAGAACCTCAGCTCATCACATGTAAGTAAGTTTGTGGGAAAATAACGAAGTTTGCTGGAGAAATTATCAAATTTGTTATGTGAATATGACACGGAAATGCGGAGGAGCTGATTTCAATTTAGCATATTTCAAAGCCGCATCATTATATTGCATAAAACTTGATTTTTCAAGAAGGAACGTGACCTAAATATTCATGCCATTGGCCGACAATGCTGCGCTTTTTTATTTTTTAAGACGAAATTCACAAAAGTAATAAAACTGAACCAAAAATCTCGAATAAGAGGGATATTTTCGTCTCGATAATGCGACACCATCCCTCATTATAGAGACGATCTCGCAAATCAGGGGGTGTGCCCCACCTGATTAAGTAATTTGGAACAGAATTGACATACAAAAAAGATGTAGGATTGAGCAACAAGAAGAACTTATATTAAGCTCGCTCCTGATGCGGTGAAGTTGTTGGCCTGATCAAATTTCTGTGGCTTCTTTGCAGTGAAATCAAGCCTTTCCTCTACGATGATTACTTGTTGATAAGGAACACAATGGGGATTTATCACAGTGATGTATCAAGTACTATATTAAGAAACTAAAAAAGGAAGACATGTGACGGTTTGGGTATCGTGCCCCGTTAGCTCAGTCGGTAAGAGCGTCTACCCTGTAAGCAGGTCTCGGGTTCGATTCCCGGACCGGGCACTTTTTCTATTCTGTCTGTCACAGTATTTGATGCATTTGGTATTTGGTGCCGTGAGAGTGAACCTCCTGAGTTGCTTGAGGTTTAGGGCAACTATGGGAAAGAACCAGGGATTTATTTCTCTTTCTTTGTGAGGTTTCTGGTTAACAACTTTGGGAAACCTCAAAATTTGGCGGGTGGAGTGTGACGGTTTGGGTATCGTGCCCGGTTAGCTCAGTCGGTAAGAGCATCAGCGCTGTAAGCAGAAGGTCTCGTGTTCGATTCCCGTACCAGCCACATTTTCAATTCTGCCTGTCACAGACATAAGAGGTACATGTATACCGAAAATTGATTCATTTTTAGCTCGACTGCACTTTAGTGCAAAAGAGCTATTGCAATACCCCCGGCGTCGGCGTCGGCGTCGTCCCAACTAGATGATAAGGTAAATGTTAAGATTACACATTTACCTTTCCTATATTCATATTCTGTTGGTTTTTTTTGTTGCAAATGTTTAATTATACATCATTTGATATATCCAGATGAGGATATAGCCCCTGGGGTTGGGATTTTGAAAATTATTTCAAATGATAAGGCAAATGTTGAGATGATAAGGTAAATGTTAAGATAGCAATAAAGTATTTTTAAAAAAGCCAATATTGAACTAAGTATAAGTGCTACATGTACCAAACTTACATATTTGATGTATCTTTGTTCAAACTTTCAAAAAATGACCTTGACCTACTTTTTCCGCTTGAATGATTTTGCCTTTAAAAGCCAATATTGAGCAAAGTATAAGTGCTACATGTACCAAACTTACATATTTGATGTATCTTTGATCAAACTTTCAAAAAATGACCTTGACCTACTTTTTTCCGCTTGAATGATTTTGCCTTTAAAAGCCAATATTGAGCAAAGTATAAGTGCTACATGTACCAAACTTGCATATTGGATGTATCTTTGATCAAACTTTCATAAAATGACCTTGATCTACTTTTTTCCGCTTGAATGATTTTACCTTTAAAAGCCAATATTGAGCAAAGTATAAGTGCTTCACGTTCAAAACTTACATGGTGGATGTATCTCTGATCAAACTTTCATAATATGACCTTGACTTACTTTTTCCACCTGAGTGATTTTGCCTTTAAAAACCAATATTGAGCAAAGTATAAGTGCTACATGTTCCAAACTTACAGTGTAGATGTATCTTTGATCAAACTTTCATGATATTGCCTTGACCTACCTTTTCCACTTGAGTGATTTTGCCTTTAGAAGCTTATATTGAGCAAAGTATAAGTGCTACATGTTCCAAACTTACATGGTGGATGTATCTTTAATCAAACTTTCATAATATTACCTTGACCTACTTTTTTCCTCTTGAGTGATTTTGCCTTTAGAAGCCAATATTGAGCAAAGTATAGGTGCTACATGAGTATACAATTGTGTTTAATTATATAATTGGAGAAAAAAGTGAGCTTCAGAAATTGGCTGTCACTAAAGACATTATGCTATGCAGTCGAGCATTAGGTGACTCTGGCAACTATTTTTTTAAAAGGACCACTATAATAACGGGAATACTCCTGTGGAATCTTATGATCAAAGTGAATGTTTCACTGAAAGTGAACAGGCCTCCGATAAAAAACTTACCTATGACATCACAAGGAGTTGACAGCTAGTGATCTTTACAATCTTGTGGATATGTTGCGAGGACATAAAAAAGATGAAAATATTGTTGTACATGTAGATGAGTGAAAATTGTTGGTTTGAACCAATTATTTGAGTGAAAAAATGTTATTTCTTTATTTTCCCAATTTGTTCTGAAACATCACATTTGCTGATGTATTTTTGTTATTGCAATAGATGCTTTTTACTGTTTGATATGTAAACATGGTGAAAATATACTGAAAAGTGTTCATAAGAGAGGCATTTGTAAGATTCTTATAATGAACAGCCTCCTTTCATTATGATTTTATCTCTTCACAAGGTAAATTTGTAATACAGATATGTCACCAGAATAGTGTAGGTAAACTTCATATTTCATTCAGGTCAAAAAATTTTGATAGAATTTTCCTCTTTGATGAATTAAAAAACGAACAAATCAGTGATGTTCTGCCTACATGTAGTATGAGAGAGTATCAACTCAATGTATTATTCTTTTTTTAACTGAGTGCTGACACAAATTATTGGTACCAGCAGATGTTGACTGTTTTTGTCTTGTTTTTAAATTCTTGATCATGTATAAAATTGAAGTGAAATGTACTTGTTTCTTTTACAGATTTATTAACATCTTGAAGAGTCGTGTATCGAAAACTTTCCAGCCATGTCAACAGATGACCCAATATTCATTGGTCTTGACCAGAAATTTGACAAACTTTTAGCAGACATGAAACCTCATGTTCTTAAACTTCCCCACAAAACAGGTGATATTATAACAAAAATTTTCATGTACATTTTGTATATATCATCTTCAAAGAAACAGATACGAGCGCCTTCATTTTCTCTGAAGAAGCAATATACGGTATAACCAGAAATTTTCGCGAGTATCAAATTTCGCGATTTTATGGTGAATAAGGGTGTCTTTATTTTCGCGAGTACAATTTTTCGCGATTCTTAAATTACAAAGAAATATGTACATATTATTTCACTGTTTTGTACCTTCAATTATTGAAGTTTTAGTTATTTCTGTCATAAGAATACACTCGATTTTCTTCTATTTATGTTTCATCGGGATATGTGAAGAATGAAAATGTAAAATAAGAACAAAATGTAGCTGATATACGCATTCATGTTTTACCTTACCATACACAATTTTTTTGCTAGATTAATTTTTCGCGATTCTTAATCACCCGCGAATATAGCGAAAATTAGTATCTCGCGAAAATTTCTGGTTATATGGTATATACAAGCAGGGCTCGCGCTGGGCTTCGCAAATGTAGCATTTTGCGACAAAAATTTGAAATTTGCGACAGAAAATCACGATTTGCGACAAAGGGAGTTTTCTAAAAATGAGTTTTCAAGTACCGACAAACACGCGAATTTGGCATTGACAGATCGATACTAAGTAATCCAGAGTGCAGTTGAAGCGTTCAGGTGTAACTTAGGTAAGCGGGTGACCGTAAAAGGTGTGAATTACACTGGTAATTATGTAGCCCCAGCAGCACGAGAGCCACTGCTAATCAGATAATTGGACTTATGAAGATATAAAATGTATTTTAACTTTGTTATGGCGGACGGCAAACTTTGTATCTTTCGATGTCACTGAAAAGTTTAGATCATCACGAGTATGTCATAATTATTTTATTTTTCAATTCTTTGTTTCTACCCCAAAAGAAGTACCACTGTATTATATGATTTAGATTTTAAAATTGGGAACGTAACTTAGAAATGTCCGATTCCGTATCGGAAAACAAAATAGCAAAATTGACGACGTTCGTTTTTAAAACGTCTGCAAGTTCTGAATATAAAGCTATGGGGGGTGGGGGGGAGGTGGGGGGGGGAGGTGGGGGGGGGGTCCGCTACACCGACCTTATTTAATTAGGTCTACTTTTTTTCACAACATGCAAAGACTATTTAAGACTATTTAAGGGGACCGTTTTCAAGCTACATTGAATAAACGATCAAGAGCATATATCAAGAGGGTGTTAGGAGCCACTTTCAAGTTGGAAATTTCCTAAAATGCTATTTTTTTCCCACTTTTATGTCTTATGTTTTTCACAATCATATACTTGGACCCCCTCCTCCCTCCCCATCCCAGGAAAAATTCAAGGTCTGTCCATCTTACTTTGGCTACAATAGCCAATTCCAGGCTGTCCTTGCTATCAAGGAGTTAAAGTCATGGGGAGGGGGGGGTCATTACTATAGCTTGGTCTAAAAGCAAAGCTGCAGTTCTTTCAACCTACACCATGTTTGCAGCTACCAACTGTCTTGTCAATACAGTAATTCCTAAACTGTAAATTGATAATGATAAGCATAGAAGGCCCTCCAATGGATATTTTTTAATGAGATGGGAGGGCTTCTATGAAGAATTCTGTGACTTTTTGAGTTGGTCTTATTGAACTCATCTTTTACTCAGTACTGTCATTGAATTCAAACTTACTGAACATTTTGCATTTACACGTACTATGTTATCATAGAAATAGTGTTGATATAAGTCTCTGACTTTGTTGAATCTAATACAATATGTCTTTGTATGTTCTTAAAAATAAAACACATAGATCAACACATACCGGTACACTATCTTTATTATTGAGAAAAATCAAAGTTTTTACAGCAACTTTATCGTTGCGCAATATTGTGCTACAGCACAATTTTGTGTCATCGCGCAAACTTGTGACACAAAATTTTGAGCCAGTGTAAGCCCTGTACAAGCCCCTTCATTTTCTCATTAGAACCAATATAAATGCCTCTAACTGAAGATCAGAGGGTATTCTGTTCTTGTCCCTGTCTGTCTGACTGTCCAATAGATACTTTGGTATTTGAAATTAAACCAAAAACATTAACTTTGATCTCATTTTTGTATTCACAAGTTCAGCTTTAATATAAATGTTTTTATCAAATGACCTACATTTAGGACATAAACTGGTGGTAATACATGTATTGCTGTCATCTTTCAAGATAGAGTTTTCATATTTCAAATGTGCATTGTTTGGAACAAGACCTTTCAACTGCTATCTTGATCTTTGATCTAGTAACAATAGCAACAATTGTTGAAATAGCTTTCAGTTGTTACCTTTGTTACCTTGACTTCTGTGACATTAACCTTATAGTAATGCCTAACAACAAAGAAAGCTTCCAATAAGTGGATCGGAACAAGAATTACAATATGAGTCCAGTAAACAGTTCCAATCCTATAAAAGTACTGATCCAAATATTCTCAGTTTGTTTAAGAAAAGAGTATTTCTCTATAATCACTCGAGCCCAATTCATAAATCAGAATTTCTACTTCCTAAAGATTTATGTATTCAAATGATGTATGGTAAGTTTTGTATATTTGGATTTCTTTACTACCACATGTACTAGTATTGGGAAAAACTAGTACATGTACTGTACATGCAATTAATTATGGGCAAGCTCAGTGAAAAAGATTTGTTTTATTAAAAAAAACCAGCTTTCAAGAGCAATACCTTTATAATGTCATATTTTGGTACTATGACTTTGACTTTTAATTTCACTGATTTAATTTTATGTATAATATTCTCGTAAGTATGAATTGTATAACTGGATTATAAGTAGGGGGATTATCTCTATTCTTAATCATTTCAAATTAGTATTAAGTTCAAGTTCAAGTATTTAACGGCTATAGTTAGTACCGCATAAGTATGGATTTAAAAATGTTTTAACAAACATGCTCTGGCTTGACAATGAAATTTAGAAAGTTAAGTTGAACTACAATCCATCTTCAGCAATTACTTCCTTTTTGAGAACATATTGACTTTATGCAGTAAAATTTGATTACAGACAGACAGAAATGTGCCATATGGATAAAAAAGTTATGTGAACCAGTAACAGGCGTCACAGGAAGGTAAGATTAAAATACATGTGTTTGTGTGATTGATGTGATTTACTGTATGCAGAATAAGAAGGTGTTTGTGCGGTTGAAATGGTATAAATAAACTGTTATATAAAATAAGGACTGAAGTTGGTGCTTACCAGAACTATTTTATAACTTTTAATTAAAAAAAGTACTCAATGATAATTCAGTTTTCATTACATTTTGGTCAAACTGAGAAAGCATACATTTTGATTTGCAAATTAAAAAGGGTAGTATTTTAAACAGAGTTATGGATTTTTAGCTCTCCTATACAGATTGATCACATCTATCCATGATATGATGAATGATCACACCTATCAATGATATATGATATGATGTGATATGATATGATATGATATTATACAGTTAAAGTATACGATTGAGGGAGTTAGCATGATTCTGGTTTCCCCGAGACTATACCTATTTCCCGAGGCGAATTATGCTAACTCCCTTGGTATACTTTAACTGTCTTATTATACCGAGCTACAGCGCTGTAGCTCGGAGCCTCCGTCCCATTTTGACGTCACGTGCTGTAGCTCCGCCCCATTTTGACGTCACGTGCTGTAGCTCCGCCCCATTTTGACGTCACGTGCTGTAGCTCTGCCCCATTTCGAAGCTATTTACCTAGGGAAATAGTCTTCTCAACTAACGCACCTTTTGCAGGGAAATAGCCTCATCAGGCGAGTTACTGCTAGTTTTAATGAGTATCTTTTTATATAGGAAAAAACAAGTAGAGGTATAATAAGATTATATGTAAAGGTATGTATACATGTAAATTTTGATATGTGAACTGTTATTTTGCTGTTAGATACTGATGGTGTTATTATTATTGTAGGAAGAACAGGAATGCTTATGCACAGCTAATGTTACACATGTTGAAGAGAGGGGTGTTAGAAGGACCGTTTACAACAAAGCCACAGGAAGGCACCCTTCCTACTTTACCTCCATACATGGTAAGGCATAGAAGGTGTCTTCTCTCGCCAAGAAAATATACAAGTACAGAGAAATAAATTCAAGAATAAACACAATATAATGCAGGATTTAAAGAAGAATTCAATTGTATCTGATAAATTTTTCAACTTTTTCTGTCATCTTTTTCAGTCTATTTACTTTGATGAGCCATCTGGCAAAGATGCAGAATCTGTAAGTTAATTACAACATAGCCAAGTGCTAGTAAAGTTGATTTTTTTTAAAGGAAACTTTCCATTACATACTATTATGTGCTTTCTGTACAAAAAGTAGAATAACCATCAAAATACTTCAAGCTTGATAGCATAGAGATGATAGACCAAGATCTTCATGGTCAAATTATACATGAATGTACTAGTCATATTTAGTTTCTTTTGATTATCACAAAGTGTGTAAAACTGTCTAGCAGATAACCAGAACTCATTTGATAATTATATACAGAATATTGTTACTCTTATATTATGATTGAAAATGTCATAAATTAAGCTACAGTGATAATTTCCCTTGTGTTTTTCACCAGGATAAAGTTCCTGACTGGGTGGCAGGGGAACTAACCACCTCTGTAGGATCCTCGTTATTCAGATCCACCCTCGGTAATCCTGCCGCTTCCTCCACATGGAAATCTGGGATATCACCAATCAGACATGAGTCGTCTCCAAGAAGGTAATACTGTGTGACACATCATCTAATGATACCAACTGTGTAATTACAGCTGATCACTTTCATATTGATAGCATTAAAATGATCTCAGTTTGGTGTATCATATGTGTACATGTATTGAATATCTTTTTGAACAATGGATAGCTCAATCCTGGTATATTGAAATTTCTATGGTTGATTTTGGAATACAAAAAAAGCTTTTTGTGTAATAAAAAATATAATGGTTTTTATAGGGCAGTGGAATGGAGATGGCATTAAATGACCTTATCATGAACAGTATAATTTGCTCTCATGCACATGTGATATACAGTTGTCTTTTTTTGCCAAAAACTGTGAATATGCTTATTTATTTCAGACGTCCTCATACCAGTTTAGGAATTGAGTTAGAGAGAGATCCCGGTCTGTCCTCACCTACAAGGGGTCTAGAACAGCCAGACTTTGGAGTAAATGCCTATGTATGTATGACTTGATTGTGTATCATACATAATTTTCTAGTTAATGAAGCATTGTCTGTAATATTAACATGGCAAAAAATTGAATTATGTAATACGTGTAACATGTGTATTTAGATAATATACATACAAATGTATATATGCCAAGCAACACATTTTGTAGGGTCATATATTGGGCTAAATCTTACAATTAATTTACAACATACAATCAAATAAGAAATTTGTACTCATCAGATATTTTTACTTTTATGTCATAACCTTTAGATTCTTTTGGTCTAAATACCCATGTCTCCCTCTTCACCGGAAATCTTTTTTGTCATCTACATATGATAGATCTTCATGCTTTGAATCATTGCACATTCATAAAGATGTATCTTATTTACCACTTACGTTTCATTAGCTTTCTTGAGAAAAATCCTCAAACCCCATTCACCATATTTGCTACATGCTCGGCTGATTTTGGAAACTGAGACATAGAGGTAGGGATTTATAGTCTCGTATCGCCTAAGCCTCGTGTAACTTCTACAAATACCTCCAGGCAAGCCCTGTACAATCTAATGCACTCTCAACGCCCCAAGGAGTATATAAGCAGAGCTGCCATTTAGGGGCTAATGCATTTCACTCACATTACAAGCTCGTCTCATGTGCTAGGTACCCAGTTTACTCCTGGATGGAGGTAGTGCAATGTAGTGTAAAGTAACTTGCCCAAGGTTACAATGGTTTTGTAAAAATGGTGAGATTCCAAACCACGGGTTCGTAGTCTACCGCACTAATCACTTCTCCATTAGCACTACAAATTGCAAATATATTATTTTTTCTCTCATACCCGTGTATGTTCTACAGAGAAGGCCCATGAGATACAGCTATGTGAGCAACATCTGTATCACATATCTTGTGACAGCTGTATCTCATATCACGTTACTCTATTGTTTCAATTGTTTACGCTATTGTGACATCATGATTTCAGCCTGCAAAACAAACAAGCAATAAAACATTGATTTTAAGATCATTTTTCAATGTATTCTTGCGTTATATTTTGAAAAGCCTAATATTCATAGTTTATTCTTTTAGAATAAACCATTTTCAGGGGCACTGAATTCGAATATCGCAAAATTTTTGCAATTAGATCAACTTGATATTTTTCAAATTTCGTCTCTTTTCTATCAATTTTTACTTTGACCCTTAGATATGAGAGAAAAATACTCTTTCATGTTCTTTTATGAAAGATACATCGTTTCCATCCTCGGGGTCTCGCCCTCGGCAAACCTCGGGTTTTACATGATTTTGAGACCCTTCAGATGGAAATGATGTCTTTCATAGAAGACCATGAAAGAGTCTAAAAGTCTATGGTTTTGAGAAAATCTCATGAAGTCATTATTTCCGGTGTAGGTTCTATGTTTTTAGGTACACAGAATACAATTCTGCAGACAAAACTGTTTTAGATGGGAGTATCCCCAATGTTTATTTTTCTTGAGACAGAACCAACTTTTCCACAGACTGAAATTTAAGCTTTAGATTATCATTGAAAACAAACAATCTTATTATACATTTATTTAAAAGATAAAGAAATTTTGAAAAGTCCCCTACTTTTTTTTACGTTGTAAGTGCAATAGGATGAACGATGATAAAGTTCATATAAATGTAACACATAACAGTATGTCATCAAATAGTCCTGATGTTTGTTGATTCACCTCCTTATGCCTTCTCTATGTGATGTATCAGTATTCTGGCATGAACACATATTGATGATGTGATATGTGTCTCGATGCTTATGTGTGTAGATGTTTCTGTGAGTCTAGGTCTGATAAGTAAGGTTACCTGTATACTTCCTTTTGAATAAAGGTAAATGGGATTACTAATCATTTTCTTCTTTGAGTTAAATTGTGTTAGAGCTGTTATCACTTTGAGTATATATATGCATGAGTAGATATAACTGAGTTTATATATATGTATGAATAGATATCTCTTTGAGTAAAGATATGTGAGTACATATCACTGAGTGAAGATATGCATGAGTATATATAACTATGAGTAACTACAAGCATAAGTAGATGTAACATTGAATTAATATATGTGTGAGTACATGTGAGTTTATTAAAGCATAAGTGGAAATAACTGTGAGTCAATATATGTATGAGAAGATATCACTTTGCGCTAATGTATGTGTGAGTATATATCACTGTGAGTTAATATAAGCATAAGTAGATATCACTCTGAGTTAATATATGTGTGGGTAGATATCACTGTGAGTTAATATCTGTGATTTTATGTTAGGATGACAGCAGTGTTGACTTTAGGAAACCTCTCGCCAAGACTGCACACTTCAGTGAACATCTTAACCTGATCAAGGGTAAGGTCATATTGGAGTATTTTCAATTATAGATTCATACCATTTAGAAAATTTATTTATAGTTGTATCCATTTCTCATGTTTGTAATATATGCAGAAAAAGATCAGACATTAGATAGCTTTGGATCAATTTTGAAAAGAAAAAAATTCCAAGTTAATGATGAATTGAAATTGAGATTTTAAGTAAAGCAGTCTTGGTGACACTGGTTTGCATGTTTTACTTAGATGACGGCAAGAAAAAGCTCAGTGACGATAGAGATCGGAAGGTAAGGTCGTGACTTTCCAGAGATAAACAGAACACCATCTGATCTATCATATCAAAATCATTGTTCATGAATATGTTCTTCACACAATATGTTCGCTTATTACTTAGTCGCTTATTGCACTCAGTATGTCCTTTACTACTCTGCACAAAAATCAAAAGATTTAACAGCAATTCTCTGTAAGAACCAAAGAATTTCAAAACATTTTGGCACGGCATGTCATGGATTTTTGAGATTTTTGGTATGGAAGTTCAATATGAAGTACTAGTATGTAAATCAACCCCAGTTTTTTCAAAAAGGTTGTCGTTGCCATGGTAAGCATGTCTGAAGTTTCAAAAATCGGGAAAATCTATAGGACAAGGCAATTTTGTAGGCTTCGTTACCATGGAAACAGGTAGATTTTAAATCTTAAATTGCTTTGATTATTTTCTTTTAATCCTTATTATTACGCATATTTGTAAAGTTTTTTACATTCATCTCGGATGCCTTATGTATACAAGATGAAAAATTGGGCTGAAACAGGGTATCAAAAGGCTTTGTTTTGGGCACTCAAAGACCCTTTTTTGCATGTTTTTACTGTTTTACAAGGTTGAAAATTTCATAAAAGCACCAATTTTTGAAGTACAAATTGTAGTTATCCAATTAGTATCATCTTTGAACTCTACATGAATATAAAAAATTAATTGGGCTAATTTGTCCTTTTACATGCAAAGCAGCATCAAATTTAGTTGCTATGGCAACAATCGGCTGAAAGGTTTCAATACGATGAATTTAAACACAACCTCTATCAAACTATCTACGCATGATATTGGAACAGAAGTTCATGTATACATCTATCAAAGGCGTTTTGATATAAAAATGACCTTGAAAATATTTCAAGGTCATCCACTGACTTTTCAAGGTCATTAAACTTTAAGTGACCAGATTTGACGAAAAATCCTGATTTTTCATAAAATGAAGGTGTCAATATTTTAGAAACCTTGAAATATTGAACTTAACAGTTATTTGCCATAAAATGATAAATGTATCACTTATTTCTTAGAACTATTGATTACGTTTCTTCACATCTTCGAATATCTAAATTCTTGGTGAGTATGTTGATAAAAAAGGGACGAAATCTGTATTTTTCTTGTTTTTTGACGGAAAAATATTTTCCTATTTAATAGCTACTATTCAATAAATTCTAAGATTTGTCTTTCTTATTTTCATGTGCTTTCATAATATATATGACCCATGAAAATATTTAAATAAAAAAATCACTAAAATCGGTAACAAAAAAATTTTTAAATCAATATTTTATGCAAAATTTGAGTCTTTAAGTATAAATGACCTTGAACATCAAGCCAATGACCTTGAACATTTTAATTGTTCTTATGTAAAAGATACAAGTCATATATATACATGCATACATTTTGACAATCTTATGTAACTCTAAAGAGGAATAAAATCAATTTCAAAGATAATATGAAACAAGCAAAAAGGTCTAATGTTGCCATGGCAACGATCTTTGACGACAGAATTTAGGTAAAACTCTGAAATACCCACTCCAATTTTTCGTTCATTTTATTTGTCAATAAACATACATTTCCATTGATGAAAATCACTAGTCTCCTATTGGTGCCTTTTGTGATATTTAAGATTGAAAATGGTCAAAAACACACTAAATTGGCCCTTATTTTCACCTCTATTTTTCGCTTCATTTTGACTTAGTTTGGCTTAATACAATAAGCTTCCTGTAATAAATATCACATAACTAAGTGTACTAAGTAAGAATGGAAGTAAGGAAGAATAGATTTTATAACGATGAACAAGCTGTTACAGTGGTATCCATGGCAACGATGTCTCTGGAGCTGGCTTATTTCATGGTCCCAAAAGTGCTATAAATAGAATGACCTCGTTACCATGGCAACCAGAGGTCACATTGGATGAAAATTGTTATTTTCATGGTCAGTACTCAATATGTACCCATTATACCGAAAATCATCAAAATCCATGACATGCCGTGCCGAACGATTTTGGTCCTTACAGAGAATGGCTATTAATAATCAATACTAGTATATATTGGATAAACTTTCAACAAAAATGCAAATATGCTAAATCATGACAATTTTTTTTATCAGAAAAGATGGTTTTCTGTAGTTTTCAGTGATTTTACTCACATACATCTGTTAAAATCACTGGACGTTTTAGAATGTTTTTAAACATTTTTTTTACACTCTCTTCAATGATTTCTTATCTAGTGTTGAAGTTTATTAAATGTGATGACATTAAAACTTGAAAAAATCAGGACAACCTCTGAGATAAAAATTTTCTTTCTTTATAAATATTTACAGAGATTTTGTTTTGATTAACAAGACATTGATGTCATCTACATTGATTTTAACTTGTTTCCACATGTACATTCTCATACTTAACCCTCTCAGCATTATGTGAAGCAAATTTTTTTTTTCGGAGATTTTCTTTGCTGTCAAAGTTTCAATTGATACAGGTTTTTTGACTGAAAAAGGAGTAGGAAAATAGATAAAATAATATCATTGAATGTTAACTTTTGATGAACTTGTTGATCTTTTGTGACATAACAGTACTCTAGGCATGCTTGATACACATGTATTTATACTAGGTCCTGCATTCAAACACTCATGACATGATTAGATTTGTTTGATACATGTCATTCTTCAGAGAGATGCTGATAAGGTTTAATGTGAAATGTGTAAACAAGTTTTAGAATGACTAATGTTTACTAATGTTTACTTTACATTTTCTAACAAATTTTAAAATACTACATCATCATGCTAAATTATAATTAGAGTTTTAATGCTTTAGCATTCAAAATAGCCGCTGTTCTTGCTTTTAGTTTATATAGGATTGATCCAGGTGTCTTATGCTAGAGACACATAGATCTTTTGGCAATTCATCCTATTAACAATCTTCTGTCCGCACACCTCATTTCAGAAAGTGGGAAAATTTATTCAGAAGTTTTCTCTATTTTGTAGACAAATTTTGCAATTGAAATTTATATAGGGGGATAGATCTCAAACTCTCATAACTAGCAGTGTATGATATGTGTACCCACGACAATTACTATGCTCACAAGTGAAAGAAAATAGTTTTAGATAGAAAGTTTTTCATGTTAATTTTAGTGCGACGTCGCGGATGTTTAACACTGAGTCTATGGAGAATGTCGGCGACATCACGCCAAAATTGATATAGAAATCTCCCCATCTAAAATTATTTTCTTTCACTGTGAGCATAGAATTGGTCATACAGACATATATCATATACCGGTAGTTATTGGAGTTCAAGATCTTATCCCCCTATATAAATTGTAATTGGAAAATATGCTGACAAAATAGAGAAAACTTCAATTTTCCGATTTCTGAAGTGAGCTGCGCGGACAGTACATGGGTTGGGTTATTCATGTTTTTGTTTAATGCTTGCTGAGAATATTTGCTAGATCAGTCCTAAAAATAAGGTCATAACCAAGTGAGATATTAGATAGCATTAGTCAAAAGTAAAATGTACATTTAATGTACAATTTACATTGTGTGTATATAGTTTTGTCATCTAGTATTATACTCAGGATAAAGTATAATTGATTAGACTAAACATATTTGCAGTTTAGTGAAAATTTCATGAAAATCTGGTTTATTATACCTCTACTGATTTTTTCCTATATAAAAAGAGACTCATTAAATTTAACTAAATCCCTGAAAATCGCCTGATAAGACTATTTCCCTGCAAAGGGGTGCGTTAGTTGAGAAGACTATTTCCCTAGGGAGTTAGTTTCAAAATGGGGCGGAGCTTCTTTGGGGGTGTGTCAGTATCAGCCAATCAGCGCCGTTGAAGGTTGATCGGATGATGTGAAGATTGATCGGATGACGCTATCAATACGCGAGCAGAGTAATCCGCCTCCTATCCGCTTAGCACATAAATTAATCCGCAATGAAATAAAACAATCAAAAATTAGACATGTATGAGTATGATAAATGATGTTTCTGTTTATCTTATCATCAAAAATTAATATTTCCCGTTACTCAGTCATTCAGTCGAGAAGGCAAGGCAAAATCATTAGAATTTCCATTTGAACCCTGTGAACCTAAGAGATATGTTCGTTACAGTATAATGTTTGTTTCTGTATACCTAAGACATATGTTTGTTTCAGTATAATGTTTGTTTCGATATAATAAAACAGTTAAAGTATACCATCGAGGGAGTTAGCACGATTCTGGTTCCCCTCGACCAGGCCTATTTCCCTCGGCTTCGCCTCGGGAAATAGGTCTGGTCTCGGGGAACCAGAATCGTGCTAACTCCCTCAATGGTATACTTTAACTGTATACTGAAGCTTGATAAACATGAAATGGTTCTCATCTGAATCCATAGTTAAGGTTTATTTACATCTCTCAATCTTTGTTTATCAGTGATTTTTTTCAGTAACTTGGGAATGGGGTCGGGCCCGTGCAATTGGGAAAATTAACAACATTTGGGAATGATTTAGGAAGTACTAAATACAAAAGTAAAATGACAGTTTATACAATCAAAAGTTCAGAATTTAATGTTTAATCATATAATTTTCTTTTAGATATGATTTAATTTCTTATGCTTACAACAATATGGCAAATAATTAGTAAATTTGCTACTTTTGAACCATTAAATTTCACTATTTTCACTGTTAATTCCATCTGAATGAAATTGGGAAAATTTAGAGCCACAATAGAGAAAAAAATTCGATTTTTCATTGGGAATGGGGCCGAATAACGGCCCCAAAAAGGGGCAAAAATCCCTGTTTATGCTTCATGTGTCTGCTGAAAGTTCTATAAATGTGAATATAGTATTTTGCATATGTGAAATACATGTATAGCACAGACATGGGTTGTCCCAGGAAAACGTAGACATTGCCCACAACTCCTTTATTTGGTGTTAAATCTTAACAAGATTTTCCAGGATGTGAATTTAACTATCTGGAAAGTATCAATTGTTAACAGAGTTGAAATCTGCCGTTGATACGAAAAATTAATTGAATTATCACAAGAGCGTTTGGACTGTACCGGCGCAGAACGAAATTTTCAAGTGCCGAAAAAAAAAATGGTTATTAAAACTAGTAGAAAACTTATCAATGCATGCATAAATAATACAAAAATCTAATTGACAGAAAGCACTGAATTTTATGCTATATTATAATCATTGGCGTAATAAACAATTAAATTATGAAGCACTTCATAATACAGCCTCCTCATCAATCATTCAAAAAACGGTGATGTCAACTGTATTAGCGGGGCAGAAAATGGTACTGAAATATTGCATCGCGCTTTGGCTGAGTACCCTGGGTCACATCGTACTATTTCGGGGATTTCAATTTATATGCAAATGATGCCGATTGGCTCCCTTACAAACTTTTTTATCCATTGGCATAATGGTTTATAAACGTCTTTTGGATAGCAACGATAAATAGTGCATGTTCGACTAGGTAAGATCACTTCGTGATGCCCTGAGACAATAATCGAATTGTTAATAAGATGTTTTCGATACAAATATTGGGATACCGACAAAAATTCCCACTTGTATACTATTCACATACTGACCTCACTGGTCTGTGCGCAGCCATTACTGTCGTTTTTTAACTTCACGAAGAAGAGCTATTTCTTTTAAAATCCCTGAAATAGTACAATGTGACCCAGGGTATTCAGCCAAAGTGCAAATAGCCTGGGGAACAGAGGATGGGACTGACCCCGTTTTAGACAAAGTAAGAAATGAAAATATCAGAAAAGTATGAAATGTTTGTAGAGCATTTGTACATAAGTGGTACAAGAAATTTCCGGACAACTGGACAGACAATTCTAAATAAGGACCCAAGAAGAGGGGTAATGGTCAGACATTAGATTTTAAATTTTGTCAGAAACGTCATTGTTGAAGATTGGCATTGAACAGTAAAGTAGATAATTATATAGAGAAGATCCAGATAAGTAAATTTACTGTGCAGAGAATCCTGTCAAGTGAGGGAAATATGTGTCGCATATATGTTCGATGGATGCCAAGTCTATTTTTAATACATAACATGAATTTATGAGTTACTGACATTGGGCATATTCTTAACCGCAGTTGCTGGAATCCATGACGTTATTTATCATGCGCCGGTCAGGACATCACCCTATGTTTTTATTTCTTCAATAAAAAATTTACTTTTTAAGATTAATTGTTGATTTTACATGTACAGAAGCCAATTTGTATGCCAAATGTATCAATACAAAGTTTATAAAGATACAACCCTCTACTACTTTCGTATTAACGATGTCTACGATTTTCTTGGACAACTCTCGTATGTCCACTTTGTATACATGTATCTGCAATACTTTAACACACAGGTAAATGTTTCCATTCATCTGATTCATCTACATGGTGTATTACACATATGTGAAAACTTCACATATATTTGTATGTGAAACATGAGTTAGTACATTTGATCTGATCATATAGTGAGAATAATTACTTTAGTTTCAACAAGAAGGCTTTGAATTCTCTGTAATATAATGGAGACATAATGTGTCGATTCCCAACATTGATTTTTATGTCCTAGGACAATTCGTTTGTTGTCTTTGCTTACACATCCATTTCTTGGTCAGATGGAATCACTCTGCAAGGGCTTCGCAAAATTTACTTTCCTTTTGTAGATAGGTCTAAATGTAGAGGTCAATTTTTGAATAGAATATTGGATTTGAACTTTATAAAGGATTTATTCTACGTAAGTTTGTCCTTTTGATTTTTCAGCTGTTAAAACAGGTTTAATATTACACATGTTAGTGTAAAACTTGAATAAAATGGTCTGATTTTCACCTTAAAAATGGTCTGAAATGAAAATACTCAAAGACTTGTGGAATGGTACATGTATATAGATCTAGTGGTATATGTAAAATGTTTATGTTCAGAACTGTGTACAAGTCTTTATAATTTAAGATGTGCCAGTATGCTGCTATTTGCTGTTATATATTTATTGTATACAGTATTGACATATTTATTGTATACAGTATTGACATATGTTGACATATATTGACATATTTATTGTATACAGTATTGACATATGTTTATTGTCTTACACAGGGTACAGATGAAGAGCTAAGCCAACCCTCACCCCCATATACACAGCCCTATGCTAATACACAACCCTATGGCCATAGTACTATATTTGGCAGTAAGTGTATTTTATATAAATATTTTCTCTTTACAAGATTACAGATCTATTTAAATCATTCTAATCAAATGCAAATTAATTATTTGATGGAGAACTTGTTTATGATGATTATGTAAGATAATACCAGCATAATAAATTATGTAATGTTGCTCATTCATAATAAATATCTTGCTTTCCTTCATTGGTAGTTATATAACACAGCAAATCCATGAACAGTATAGATGTACTTTTTGAAGAAAAGAAAATTAAGTGTTCTGACCGAAATTAAGTGCTGATATTTCATTGTAAGTGATCATAATTTGATTTTTTTTTTATTTTTAGGTACAGCTGCTTCATCAACATTTTTCAATGATCAGAGCAGGGACTATGATAAAGATGTAAGTATAGAACCTTTGATGCTAACATCCATTCCGTTCACTTTTGTCTTATTGTAAGACATCTGTGCTCACCAAAACTATCAAATCATTCAGCTCCAAATCATACCATGCACAGTTATGGATGATGAAATTTGATTGTTCTGGTAGGCAAAAAAGTCCTACAATAAGACAAAACTGAACCAAATAAACATTAGCTTGAAAGGGTAGACATATATTAATTGTGTCTTTGTCTTTACAATGAAGCCCATCTCTTAGTTGTATCATGACGAAGCACTGCCATCCTCTATGTGGTTGACATATGTATCATGTTGTACTAATGGCAAGGATAACAGTGAGATCATGAAATATGACTAATTCTTTACCTTTTTACTGTTTAGTATTACCAACAATGTTATCAATGTGTCAAGTGCCCAATGACTTTTGCTGCAGTAGAAAGCTATACCGTAAATCTGGAAATTTTTGCGTCGATTTATTTTTGCGGTTTTGAGTAAAAAGCCTATAGATTTATCTTTGTGATTCTTATTTTTACGAATTCATCGCAACTATGTCAGGGAGTAAAGAAATGAATCCTATCTCATTTTCCTTTCCAAATGAAATGATAACAATATCTTTTCCGTTTCTGAAGTGCTCCTACGTTAGCCTGAATCCGAATAGTATATGCAGAAGATTTCAGTAATGACAGCCCCAATCAGCGGAACTTTACTAACACAATGAAGTTATTAACTGAAATTAACTCCCTTATTGCAAACAAAGACCTACTCCAATTGTCTGAGTTATTGTTCACAACTAAATTCGGCGATCAGCGTAGTGTACCTGTATTTCACCTGTTCATTTTTACTTATGTTTTGTTACATGCAAATGTATACATGAACATATGTGATATCTTTGTTTTTCTAAAGTTTGAATTACTCTTTCTTTAGTTCGAGTGATTTTAGTAACTAAATGAGACATATGAAACGTCCTCCCCCACCCGAGTTCGATTGTTAAAACGGACATCATGTGACTTTAAAAGTAAAAAGTAAATAATTCATGTGCACGAAATTATGTCCGGTTTGTTTTTTTTTTTAGATTAAACATATTCTATTGATAATTACATCAAAGGGATTGGAAATAAGTTATCCAATTTAGTTGTATTCCTCTCCAATGTGTGTTGAATTGATGTATCTTAAGTTTTCTTCTGTAGATTTATTTTTAAGAAAAATATTTTTGCGAATCCATCATACCCGCAAAATTGCTAAAAAATAATCGACAGCAAAAATAACCAGATTTACGGTAATTGGAAATACAATCATTCTTTGAATGAAAAAAATGTCCTACTAGATTGACAGTAGTGATGACCGGCTCTAGAGTTATGATATTTAGAATTTTCAGATGAGGACAAAGATGCTGGAAGCCAAGTACCACGAAGAAAAACTTAAACTACAACAGAAACATGACTCAGCTGTACAGAAGGTGAGTAAACTACAACAGAAACATGACTCAGCTGTACAGAAGGTAAGTAAAACAAAGGAGGGGATCTCCAACAACACTAGGTTGCAGCACCCACAGCAAATTCCCAAAACACCCATGTAAAAACACAGAACAGACACCCACAGAAAGAGACGCAAAATGGAAAAGGAACACCAGCTCACACCATAGAAACATGAAATATAAAAGACTACACATAAACCAATGAGACGAATGGTCAACCGGTGCCATCTGCCACGTAAATAGCAGACAGTGTGGTTATCCTGGATTACGTGCGCACACCCTCCCACTATTCTGATTTCCCAGAGGTCTTGAAGAACGCACAATTATGGTGTAAAACAACCTCGTAGATGACCTCACACAAACAAGACCGTAAAACACAGGGGTCCAAGCAACACAGATGAATATGTAAATGGATATAAAAAGAGGACGTGCGTAATACAGTCCGTGCTCTGCCGGACTGTATTACGCACGTCCTCTGCCGGACTGTATTACGCACATAAACTACAACAAAAAACATGATTCAGCTGTACAGAAGGTGAGTAAACTACAACAGAAACATGAATCAGCTGTACAGAAGGTGATTAAACTACAACAGAAACATGACTCAGCCATACAGAAGATGAGTAAACTACAACAGAAACATGACTCAGCTGTACAGAAGGTGAGTAAACTACAAAAGAAACATGACTTAGCTGTACAGAAGGTGAGTAAACTACAACAGAAACATGACTCAGCTGTACAGAAGGTGAGTAAACTACAACAGAAACATGACTCAGCTGTATAGAAGGTGAGTAAACTACAACAGAAACATGACTCAGCTGTACAGAAGGTGAGTAAACTACAACAGAAACATGACTCAGCTGTACAGAAGGTGAGTAAACTACAACAGAAACATGACTCAGCTGTACAGAAGGTGAGTAAACTACAACAGAAACATGACTCAGCTGTACAGAAGGTGAGTAAACTACAACAGAATCATGACTCAGCTGTACAGAAGGTGAGTAAACTACAGGTGTGACAGCTGTATAAGATTTTATGCAGTTTTCAACCAAATTATAAGTGACATTTCTTTCTTATAAAAAAATTGTGGACACTTTCACCTATCTAGTCTTGAAGTCTGATCTTAACTCTTTATTTTAAGTGCAAAAAAAGTATACCTTGTGTTTATAAATCGAAAAATAATTACACATAAAGTACACAACCCTCTGTTTATGTACATGCGTGCATGATTACCTCTTAGGACCCCCATGATCAGAATCGCATCAAATTTGATATAAAAAATGATTTCACATATGTATTATTTTCTGAAATGTCTTCGTCTATTCTCAAAGATTATACTTATATCAAATTCAAGTTTATAATGCTTGTCATTGTCAACATTTCATAGTAAACACGTGGTAGCTCTGACGTCAATTTTCGTGACCTGGGGTGTGTTACAAATTTGATTTGCTTATACAGCCATGTGACCTACAACAGAAACATGATTCAGCTGTACAGAAGGTGAGTAAAGTACATCAGAAACATTACTCAGCCGTACAGAAGGTGAGTAAAGTACAACAGAAACATGACTCAGCCACACAGAAGGTGAGTGAACTACAACAGAAACATGACTCAGCTGTACAGAAGGTGAGTAAAGTACAACAGAAACATGACTCAGTTGTGCAAAAGTACAACAGAAACATGACTCAGCTGTACAGAAGGTGAGCCAACGGAAATATGCTTGTTCTTGAAAGGACAACTTAAAATTGAGGAAATAGCTGTTGAAAATTTTCTTGAATATTTATTCTGTGATCACTTTCAATGAGGCATCATGATAGCATAAATCACTTACTGTCTCTTATTCAAATGTATATTGGAGTCTGCATATATTGGCATATGTTGAAATATATGCCAATTAATGCACTGAAAATATGTATGAAGTTGATACAGAAGGAACCTTACTTGATTGTTTTTTTTATTAATAACGAATTTACTTTCAGATACTTGACAGAAAGAATGCTGAGATTGAGGAACTGAAATCCAACTACAGAAGTAAAGCTAAGGAACTAGAGGAGACAATCAGTAAAATGGACAGAAAAAGTATGATACACTTAAAATTATTGTTATATAGCATTGTGATATACCTGTATGTGACATTCTTACAGCCTGAGGATAAATGGATTTTACACACTTTAGGCTTTGCATATTATTTTGTTTCCTTTTTCCACCACAGTACAAACACTGGTGAAGGACTCTTCACATGTGAGAGAGACTAAGGAAAAACAGATTGTGGAGTTAAAAAGGATGGTGGAGGAATCCACAGAAGTTAGAAATAATCAGTTTGAGAAAAAGGTCAGATCATATTCTGTGTACTTATACAGAAAACTGGGAGATCGTTATGTATATGTGTATTTTTATTGTGAAATAGAAACATTTAAAGATCTTTACCACTTTGTGAAGAAAAATAGAAACATTTAATTCGTTACCTGTATGTGTCATAAAATAGAAAACTGAAACATTTCGAAACAAAACAAAAAATTAAGAAGATGTTTTAAAATTTGTTTTTCCATTTGCATCACTTCGACTTAATTGATTGCTTTAAAAAGTTAGGAAGTTGTTATTTCTAATGTTATTTTCCCCTGAAATATTTCATGGTTAATATTTAACAGTTTTTGTCGAATATTAATATACATTTGTACCATACATGAACATGTATTAGGTGCAATAAAGAGCATAATATGTTGCCTACATGTATTTTATCCACTGTGACAGTTGAATGACATGTCACCTACATGTATTTTATCCACTGTGACAGTTGAATGACATGTCACCCACATGTATTTTATTCACTGTGACAGTTGAATGATATATCACCTACATGTGTTTTATCCACTGTGACAATTTAATGGCATGTCACCTACATGTATTTTATCCATTGTGACAGTTGATTGACATGTCACCTACATGTATTTTATCCACTGTGACAGTTGAATAATATATTGCCTTTATGTATTTTTTCCACTGTGACATGTCACCTACATAAAGGAGCTGATAAGATAATGTGTAAAATCTGCCCTGAAAAAAGTGGAATTTTCAAAATGGGAACTGCAAGAAAATTCTTTCACAAAATTTATGCCAGGTCTTGGTTTCATCATAATCAGCAGTTGGATGAGATTAATTGTGCATATATAAAATATGTCTTTTTCTGTAGAAATCAATGGAAAATGGAAAAGTTTTTTAAAACATTGTTCCCCCCCTAGCTACAGAACACCACTTTTACAGAAGGTGTATATCACTAATACACATCTTTTGAAAAAGTGGGGTTCTGCAGCTAGGGGAGGAACAATGCCCCAGAGATAAAAAACTGAAAAGGAGAGGTGGGGGCTTTTTAAGAAACTGTGATGTAGGCCATAGTATAAGAAGTTTCATTTTTTCCCTTTTAAAGTCATTCATATATTTATTCTTAACATGTTCACATGAAATGCACAAGATTTTGGAATGAAATAAACGAGAGCGTGCAGTTTATTTCTCCACAGTGTGTATTTCGTTGTAAAATACCTAATTTGTAGCCAATGAATACAAAATACAGTGGTATTTTAGATTCAAGATTTTGAAATTTATGGATAAAGTTGAGACCAGTCTTTTCAATTTGATTTCTAGTATCTTGCTTAGACTATAACTATGTTTTAAAATTTATAGATATCCATATTAGTCAGATTGTTTTTAATTTTCAATGTTTTTTTTTATTGATATTAGCTTCTTTTCAACATGGCTATCCCCTACTCTTTGGACTGTAATTTAAGTTCCTAGAAATAAGCTTACCAAAATAAAAGTTGTACGAGGAATCTCCAAATTCATTACATTTTAGTAATTAGGAAGTTTTTCTTGCGTACAGATCATTGTGTAGAAGAAATACTTGATGAGATCCAGGGCTAAATAAATGCAGCCCTTAATCTTATCAGCTCCTTTTATCCACTGTGACAGATGAGTGACATGGCACCTACATGAATTTTATTCACTGTGACAGATGAATGACATGTCACTTACATGTATTTAATCCACTGTGACAGATGAATGACTTGTCACCTACATGTATTTTATCCACTGTGACAGATGAATGACATGGCGCCTACATGTATTTTATCCACTGTGACAGATGAATGACATGTCACTTATATGTATTTTATCCACTGTGATAGATGAATGACATGTCATCTACATATATTTTATTCACTGTGACAGTTGAATAACATGTCACCTATATGTATTTTATCCACTGTGACAGATGAATGACATGTCACCTGCATATATTTTATCCATGTTGATAGATGAATGACATGTCATCTACATATATTTCATCCACTGTGACAGATGAATGACATGTCACCTATATTTATTTTATCCACTGTGACAGATGAATGACATGTCACCTATATATACTTTATCCACTGTTACAGATGAATGACATGATATCAGATTTTGAACAAGAAAAGTTTGAGATGCAGAAACAGCATACAAAGAGTATTCAGGAGATTTTGGATGATACCAATTCTCGATTACAAAAAATGGAGAAAGAGTACAGTCAGCAAACGGCTTCAACGGTAAGTGGATCACTAACTTGTCTTATATACTCTTGTATCATACATGTATATAACACTTCATTCGTTACCTTTTATCATGTTTTGTATTTTTTATTGCACAGTTACGGTTATATTTGATTTATTTCTTTTGTTTCTTTATTCATATTGATGTTATTTGATATTATGTATACATCTATAAACTTCATCCACTGATAAATTGGATTGTCTTCTACCTAAAAGTAAAAAAAAAAAAATTTTTTTTTTAATTAGTAAACTAAATTTCTCTCATATTTGATTTGAATGTTTTAATTCAGTAACCCCACAATCCTTTGCATCCAGTAACCCCACAATTCTTTGCATCCTACAAAAATTTCTTTCAGAACATAAGTTCCTCCGTTGGGTTAGAATGCTTCTGTATTTTAAAAGATTCAATTTAAACTATTAAAACAGGCACTACTTGTGGTAGAGACTTGTTATATAATGTAAAAGATATGTAAGAGATATTGACTGTCTCATGTTGTTACTTTAAGATTGATTACCAGGTAAGGAAGTTCAACAATGCTTTGCTATATTGTAGCAACTATTGACAAAATTTTAGGTTTTTATTGTTTCTTTCAAGCTCTCAGTCTGACATCTTATCTTACTTTACTACATCATAATATATATTGTTAATCAATAATTTAGCTTGTTTATTTTGGGTCAGACCCTTTATTTTTAGCTGTTTTTCCCCTTACTGTTTAGACCAAGTTTTTTACTTGATACTTTATGCAAACATAGAGTTAATTTATGACACTCTTAGGTAGGATGTATAATTTGGTAAATTGGTTATTTGCCTTTAATTATCATATTCTTATGGTGACGGCATTTGGATTATAATGCAATAATATTTCTGTCTTCGGCAGTTATGCACATCATTAGCATAATTTTACATTATTCATTTTAATACTGTACCTGTCATTTACATCTTACTGCACTTAATAATTATTTTTTTCTGGTTCATTTAATGTGGTAAGTTTCTCATGCATTCTTTGATTTGATGTGTCATTCAAAAAAACCTGCACAATCTCTGAAGTAAAAAATATCTGGTTTTCTTTTTGTCTAGATTTGAAATCTGTACGTCTTTCCTCTCTCTTAAGTGTAAACATAAAACTTGTGCATGTGTATTTTGTTTGTTATGTGTCATTATATATTCTGATATTAAATTGCATGTTAGGTCGAAAAAATTGCCAGAAAATACATGCATGCCGAGTAATTTGCATGATTGATGAAAAAAAATTATGCATGACAGTTTTCTATGAATATTTATGTGAAATGTTGGATTACCTTGACCAGGTGTATATGTGTTGTGATTCACTTGTCTGTCTGTGTCTCTCTACATCCATTCATGATTTTGAACCAAAGTAAAGGTAACTCTGAGACCTCAGAGTGAAATATGAGATCTGAAATTTAGCAAGTTGATTACAATTTTACCGCTGACATTTCCTTTTAAATTTGACACAGAGAATTAATGTCGTGATTAATGATGTAAGTTATATATTTGTGCAACCAATACTACACTCACAGTGACAGAAAATAGAATAAGATAGGGAGAATTCCATGTTAATTTTTGCATGATGTAGCAGACAGACAATCAGAAAGTCACCAGACATGCCAGACGAATCTGGTAGAATTTGCTTCGGTTTGGTTTAAAAATATTTCAATTTTTTAGCTCCCCAGGACGAAAAAGTCCAGAGAGCTAATGCCATGCCCTTGTCGTCGTTGTCATTGTCATCATCCATAGACAAAACTTTAACCCGGGCTATATCTCTTGAACTATAAGGGGTAGGACTTTGATATTTCACATGTAGATACCTTGTGACAAGACCTTTCATTTGAGACCATGACCTTGACCTACTTTTCAAAAACTTTAACCTGGTCTCTGACAAAAACCTGTATAGGCGAGCTATGTAATCTTTGATTTCTTAATAAACATGTTTGAATTTCTACAAAAATTAAAAAAATGTCTGGTAAGTTGTATAAACTTTCGCAATGTCTGAGCAGGTGTTTAGCTTTGAATCTATGGAGAATGTCAAAGAGGTCACGCATAAATCAACATGGAAAAATCCCTTTCTGAAAATATTCCCTTTCACTCTGAGTATTGGTCTTAAGGACATATTACGTGCACCATTAGTTACAAGAGTTCGACATCTATTCCCCAATATGACGTACAAACATATTTGTGAAATATTTAAGCAACAATTTCTTGGTGCTTCTAAGTACAAGGTATGCTTACTTCAATCTCCAGATTTTTGTTCACCTTGGAAGTACTTGCTAATTCAGATTAAATTTGTTCTTTACGGAAGTTACGACGATCTTTCATTATGGCAGTCCGGGCTTCTTGCTATTAAATTCAAAATTTTAGTCGACTTCAGTTATATTTAAATTTTCTGCAAAATTGGATGATTAAAATATATGCAAATTTGTATTTTTAGGCGGCCATCATTAAGGAGTTAGAGGCACGTGTCCACCAGTTGATGACTGAGGCAGATAAAAATTCTCAAGCCAAAAACTCAATCGAGCGTGAAAAAATGGATTTGGAATGTAAAGCAGAAAGATATAGTTCAGAACTGAGTGACCTAAGAGAAAGGTATTTGCTACAATAGTAGTGATTTTCATAGTTTGAAAATATAAAGACTGATATCTCACTTTTATACTATGCTCCTCTATTTATTTTACAAAAATTAATATCAAGATTAATGAAGTAAATCAAATAAAATTTGGAAATCTGGGTTCAGTCACAAATTACATGTATCTAGTTTGTAAACATTTCATTGTCTTTGCATCCCCTTGATTTGTTGTCAGTTCAATTTAAGTAATCTATAGTGCTAACAATACCATCTTTTTGTAAGGTTTTGAACGTATAGGAATCATACGTATTTTGTAATTTTTGACTGACCTGTATATTAAGATAAATTAATCAATTCTGTAGAATCAGCAGAGTTTGTGTGACAGTATTTAGGAGCAGGTAAATCATGTAATATTAAGTTATGTAACCTGTGTAGTGCTGATGTCATCATTTAATACATGTACCTTGAACTGACATGACTGTATGATAACGGTTCTGAATGAAACATTGTATTTATGAATTACATATACTGTATCCATCTAATGAGTCTGGTATAATATGTGCATGGGACAGTTTGTCTGTAGAGGGATCTACATAGCATTTGAAATGTTTTTGGAGAGGAAAGGAAAAGAAAAGAGAAAAACAAATTAGACAAAAATGTTATGTAAAATATTTTTACAATTAAGCATAGATAAGATTGTAGAGCTTAGTTTTCAGATCTTTGTTTGAAAAGTGAAAGTTTCATGTATTGTATATATAGAGTATATTGTAAACATTTGAATTTCAGACATAGTAATTTAGAGAAGGAGCATCAGAGAGCTGTAGAGAAACATGATCAGGAAACTAGGATGCTGAAAAACAAGACAGAGGCCAGCCTGGAGTTCATGAAACAAGAACATAATATTGCTCAAGCCAAGGTATATCATAGCCATCCTAATTATACTACCCACAAAGCAAGTTCTTTTATGTTGCTTTTACTCTTTTCCTCATTACTTTCTTTGAAAGTATGAAGCAACCAAAAGAAAATTCTATCTGAACTCTTATTTTGTATTTTCATATTGTTTAATCTATGCCATATGAATGACTGATGCCCGAGTCTGGTATTATCACAGGCAGCAGACGGTATGTCAGAGTTGGAGCAGACGATAGATTCCCTGAAGCGATCCTTGAAGGATGCAGAGGATCAAAGACACAGACAGATGAGGGTGAGCTTAGCGTTTATGACACTGTGGTGTTAAAATAGAAAGCTGGCTATGTACTGTAAAGCTTTTGGAAGACTTCCATTTACATTAGCTTTGAAATTTCTTTTTGTCATTTTTAGCTTGATATTAAACATGCAATTAGGATTCTTGATGATACATGTTCATTACAGATGCAGGATCTAAAATTGCAAGATAGAGCTTAATTGAAATAGCTGATTATCTTTGTGGCTTTGAAGATGTGAAAGTCTTAGAGTTGAATCATTTGCCATTTATATTTCTGATTTTTAGCATCATTTGATACTTATATTCATTAACTGTGCTCATATTGACCATTAAGAAATCCAATATCATAGATTCATTCAAAGTGTACCTTAAGGAGAGTCCCTCTATTTGACCAGGGGTTACAAAATTTAAAGTTAACTTATTCTTGATACAGTTTATACAAGTAATTATTAGATCCTACATGTGTGTGTGTGTCATTAGGGTGAGATATTGCACATGTATGTGTATGTCTAATGATTGAATCACTATATGTGTGACATCTCAACCACAAGTAGACATTGAGGCCATAAGTATGTGTAAATAGCACACTGCACCACTGGTTTCCTTATATTGGATATAGTAAAAGCTCTAGTGAATGACATTTAGATTAGTACATCTATAGTAGTATGATATTTTTGCATTTAGATGCTCATACAATACATATAATTATCTTTGTGTAGGAGATAGAGCAAAGCAATCAACAAGACAAACTTCATCAGGAAAATTTACATGATAAACAGGTATGTTCATATCAGCTTATAGGTCATGTTTAGATAGTTTGTTGAGCTCCTTTTTAATAGTTCAGTAACTTCAGGTACACCTTTGATTCAAATTTTTGTTCATGTTCTAAGTAGCATTACATTTTCTAGCCATAAACACATTTTAGTCACCTACATGTAATTGTATTATAAAGTTATCATTTTCATAATGCCCTTCTTTAGACAGACACATTGTGGTAAGGTCCGCTCTAGCTGACTAGCCGGCTAGCAGGCTAGCAGGCAGGTATATGGAAAATGGTTAATTTCGTATCCTGTCCACATTGATTTACCTAAACATTTTGCGTATCAATCCTGTTTAGTGCAATCATGTAGAACATTTTTTTGTCCATTTCAAGATCATTTATTTATGATTAACTCGACCATAAGAGCCTTTTATTATATTTTGACTTTATTAGTATTCCACATGTTCCATAAGAAGCTTAATTTTGAGCTCAAAGTGCTATATATGTATTTATAATGTTAATGTTTAATTTCAGATGAGATCATTACGTCAGGAGATGGAGCAGTCCTTGGAGGATTCAGTCAAGAAAATCAAGAAGTTGGAAGAAACTGTCAGGTAAGACTGACTTGTAAATGTCTGGTTTCTGTTATGAATTGAAATCGTACAGTTCTCAACCAAGTAGCCATATTAACATGAAGCATTTTTAAACAGCACTTTCTTGCTCGCAACCGTCCGGAGAGCTAATGCCATACCCTCTGCATTGTTGGCGTTGTCGTCGTCATTGTCGTTGTCGTCCGTAGACAAAACTTTAACCTGGGCTATATCTCTTGAACTATAAGGGGTAGGGCTTTGATATTTCACATGTAGATACCTTGTGACGAGACCTTTCATTTGAGACCATGACCTTTGACCTAGTGACCTTGACCTTGGACTTTGACCTACTTTTTAAAAACTTTAACCTGGTTTCTTACAAAAACCTGTATAGGCGAGCTATGTAATCTTTGATTACCCTATGTTTTTATTAAGATGCAGTACACTTAATTTCAAAACAGAGCTGTTTTATGATTGAAACAGTTTTCTTCAAAAATGCATTCATATGATTTTTGATTGTTTGACAGAGATAAAGAAGATGAGATCAAACGTCTACAAGACCATAACAAACAACAAATGTTAGCTTCCGAGAGAGCTCTGGACGAGTTCAAACTACAGGTGGAGAAAAATCAGAATAAAATGTATGACGAGATGAAGCATCAGGTAAGTGGAGAATGGCAAGTTTACTTATTTATGTATACTGGTACATCTGTATAAGTCTCTGTTTACCTCAAATAAAGTGTCTATCAAAAGTTTTTACAGTATATTTTGTGAAAACCGGATCTTCTGTATTCCGGAATCTTGTCTACATCGGTTCTTTCTTACGGTCCCGAGCGATTCTCCGTATTTTTTAGTAGTAAAATCTTTTGTGTATTCCATATCTTGTCTATTCCGTACTCCGGCCATCAATTAGGGTACCGATACCACTAATTAGGGTTAATTGATCACCTGTATACCGGCCTTATATAAACATCTACTCAGGTGGGATTTGGTCAACGGTAATTATACCTTCGGCAATGATTTTTTTTTACAACAAAGAATTTAAAGCTATTCATTGTACATGTTTATCATGGCGATTACGCCGAGAAAAAGAAATAATGTTGATAATGCATATCCATCTCATAAAAGACAAAGAAAAGAATTAAACTGGAAGAAAAATATCTTTGACGATCTGTAAAAAGTACAAAAAGTCACAGAATTATGGCTTCGGAGCAACTACTGTTAGTGACATAATAAAAACTTGCAGTGATTGGGAAGGCCACGCGCCCTTTGCCATAGTCCCATACTGATAAAAATGGCCCATAAACTGCGTCCTGGTGCGCATTATTTTTCGTGTCCCATTTCGGTTTTTAAATCTATCTCAAAGGTCTGTATTCCTATTTACGTTCTTACGTAGATCTACACCAGTTGAAGTAACGTGTGGATCACAGCTTACTGTAGTACATTGCCAGTCAGAAGCACAAAATTCTTCTGTTGACCGACAATTAATGCAATGATACAATAAAGTATTGATTTTTCTCTGACATTCTTTTTTTCCTCGTTCTGCGCCTGAGATTTAAATCTCCAACGTCCACTTACCTATCTTATCTATGTAACGGTACTTGTGTATGCGTTAGTCCGTAAAAATGACCGAATGTTACCTTATTTGCAGACTTTACGTATTTTAAAAGAGAATGAAATGAATGTTAAATGCAAATCATTTTAAAAAAATCATCCTTGACATATTTTTCCGCAAAACGTAGACAATGAAATGAAATCTGTTTGATCTCTGTTTATATATGATTAAATCTGTTTGTATTTTGTATTGATATGATGATCAATTATTCTATTCATCAGTAAATGTATAGCAGTGAGCATTCTTGTGTATATTATTTCAATTTATTTGGGTCAAATATATCGATTTTCTGTACACCGGATCTTGCCGAAACCGGCCGATTCAACCGGAACCATTGAAAGCCGGTTTACACAGATTATACTGTAGTTATCTTAGAAAGCTTAATGACATGAATGGTTTATTTAGTGGTAAAATGTCAAACATTTTATTCAGACTTTCCTCCATTTATTTATTAACTTTAGATGGAGAGAGTAGAGGCTGACCTGAATAAGTCCAAACAAGTACGGGAAAAACAATCACGAGAATTCACCAAACAGCTAGAGGAGGAGAGAAATGAACATGAGCGAAAGGTATATTGATGATAGAAAATTGTAAGAAACATGTACTTCCACATGTTAGTCATAATATGAATTATGGCAAAGCCCTTGAAGCAAAGCGAAGACGGTGCATGAAAATTCCGGCAAAAATCACACGGGCCGATGCCTTTGCAATGTTTATATACATTGTAGGATACGAAACTAAGGATTAAAAAAATTCCATATACTATATGATATAGCATACGAAACTAAGGATTCAAAAATTTTCATATAGGATACGAAACTAAGGATTCAAAAATTTTCAGTCTCCTGTTGCAGACATCATAAGCTAACACTTTTCAAACATTTCACTTCTTTTCATCCTAGCTTTGTATTACACACTGTAAAAACCGAATCTACACTATATAGCTACAAAAACAGGGATTCATCAAGAAATATTTTTGTATAAAAACTGACTAAAATGGCGGCGCCCATCTTGGTTGAAGAAAATAAATTGGTCAGTATGTATCTTTTCTTCCTTAGTTTCGTTCATTTTTAGCTCACCTGAGCGAAGCTCAAGTGAGCTATTGTCATAGCGCGCCATCCGTCGTCCGTCCGGTGTCGTCCGTCCGGCGTAAACTTTTAACATTTTCGTCATCTATTCTGCAACCACTGCACAGAATTTCACGCAACTTCACAGGAAGCCAGCACTCAATGCCCTCTACCAAGTTTGTGTTTTTTGAGCCGATCTGAAATCCAAGATGGCCGCCACAGGCTATGATTGGCTGACACATTTTCGACATCTCCTCTGAAACCGCTTCACAGAATATCTTGAAACTTCACAGGAAGCAAGAACTCAATGTCCTCTACCAAGTTTGTGTTTTTTGAGCCGATCGGAAATCCAAGATGGCCACAGGCTCTGATTGGCTGACACATTTTGGACTTCTCCTCTGAAACCGCTGCACAGAATATCTCGAAACTTCACAGGAAGCAAGAACTCAATGTCCTCTACCAAGTTTGTGTTATTCGAGCCGATCGGAAATCCAAGATGGCCACCACAAGCTCTGATTGGCTGTCACATTTTCGACTTCTCCTCTGAAACCGCTGCACAGCATTTCATGAAACTTCACAGGAAGCAAGCACTCAATGTCCTCTACCAAGTTTGTGTTTTTTGAGCCGATCTGAAATCCAAGATGACTGCCACAGGCTCTGATTGGCTGACACATTTTGGACTTCTCCTCTGAAACCGCTTCACAGAATTTCATGAAACTACACAGGAAGCAAGTACTCAATGCCCTCTACCAAGTTTGTGTTTTTCGAGCAAATCGGAAATCCAAGATGGCCACCACAGGCTCTGATTGGCTGACACATTTTCGGCTTCTCCTTTGAAACCGTTACACAGAATTTCTGGAAACTTCACAGGAAGCATATACTCAATGCCCTCTACCAAGTTTGTGTTTTTTGAGCTGATGGGAAATCCAAGATGGCTGCCACAAGCTCTGATTGGCTTACACATTTTCGACTGCTCCTCTGAAACCGCTGCACAGAATCTCTCGAAACTTCACAGGATGCAAGAACTCAATGCCCTCTACCAAGTTTGTGAAAACTTTTTTATAGATATAATTTTGCCAATTGTAACTTAAACAAAACATTTGAGTGTTACATATGTATTGTGTATGCATACAGACTGTAGAGCTAAAGATGTCCCTGGAACATGAGAAGGCCCAGATGTTAAAGGACCTACACACACAGAAGGAGATGTTGATAGGGGAGCATGATAAAGATCTGGAGAACCTTAAGGAGGTACATCGTAACGAGATGTATGAACTGGAGTGTCGCACACAGGAAAAACAAGACAGGGACGCTAAGGTGAGGATCTGTAGGAGCAGTATTCAAGATATGAATTTATTTTATGCTGTAATAGTTATCAATTCCTAGTACAATTAACTCATTACACTTTCACCATCGTCCTTAAATACAGTGATAGATGGGTAGATTTATTGACAAGAATATGGTTATTGAAAGAAATGAATTGTTTAGAATTACATATGAAGTGATGTTTAGGATATTCAGAGATATTAATGCATTGTCTGTGTGATTGTCTATGTGTCTGTTTGTCCTAACATCCTAGTAGGCAGGATACAGACTATGTATTAAAGAATCTATTATACATTATCATTATCATAGCAATGGTAGGAATCCTATGTCAAGTTGAGTTCAAAGTTCTAGGTCATAATTCTGAAATAGTCTATAATAGCTCATTGCATCATTTTATAGTATTCTTGTTTTATTTATTGAAAGCTACTGAATTCACCATTATTTGAATTATAAAGGGATTATTTTTCCAGAAAATATCCCAGTATGAGAGGCAGATCCAGGAGCTGAGAGAAGAGGTGGTACAATCTAATCAGCTACGTAAACAACAGCTGGTAGAACTAGGTCTGCTCAGGGAGGAGGAAAAACAAAAAATGTTACGGGAACATGAGTCAGAGGTGATGTTATACACATAATAAATACAAGCAATGTAAAGTACTAGTATGTACTGATGCTATACATAAAATGTCTTTTCTCTTGTACATGCACTACAGTTTCCTTTGCCTAGCTGGAATGAAACTCTTTAGAAACAAATATAAAACCTGGAATAATAAAATATTTTTCAGTGCCTTTTCATGATTTATATGATTGATATTTTTATGCCCCTGTAATTGGAGATTCGGGGGCATATACTTTTTGGTCTGTCCGTCTGTTTGTCCGCAAAAACTTTAACCTTGGCCATAACTTTTGAATGGTAAGTGATAGGGCTTTCATATTACACGTTTATTCCTTGTGACAAGACCTATCCATGGATACCACAATCTTTGACCTTGTAACCTTGACCTTGGAGTTTGACCTACTTTTGAAAAACTTTAACCTTGGCCATAACTTTTGAATGGTAAGTGATAGGGATTTCATATTTTACATGTGTATTCTTTGTGCCAAGACCTTTCCATGGATACCAAATTTGACCTTGTGACCTTGACCCCAAAATGTTAACTACTTTTCAGCTGTTTTACCAACAAAGATGCCAACAGGGGCATTTGTGTTTCACAAACATGTTTTTTTATTAGAGATGAAAATTATTTTACTGTGTATTAATGGTAGAGAAGTAAACTGGTGTGAAATGATAACATAGAGCTTTCATACATACATGTATAGTATATATGACATGATCTTCTTTATCCTTGACATAGATGTCAAAGTTGAGGTCACAGATGGAACAACAGAGGTTAGAGTTACAGAAAACACACAGTACAGAACTAGAAAGGATGCTAGAAAAGGTCAGTCAAGAAAATACACATACTTAATAATGGAGTATTATTCCATTTGTGTGATGATTGAACGAGGGCTGATTGATATGTTGTGAGCCTCGTATAAGGATTTGAATTTTATCACACAATCTGCATAATTTTTCTACATAATCTCCTTCAGTATCAATACACTTTTGTCATCGGTGTTTAAAGGCCACAATACTGGTCAGAAAGCCATCCACTGCAAGTATGACCTCATCATCGGACTAAAAGTGGGTGCCAGAAATAGCTGCTTTCAGTTTTGGGAATAGATGAAAGTCAGATGGAGCAAGATCAGGTGAAGCTATAATCATGAATGGCAGCCATGGCAGTGACAGACTTGTGAACAGGAGCATTGTCCTGATGGAACAACACACCTTTAACTAATTAGCTTTCCACGGCGCTTAAGTTTAATATTTTCCCATAACTGTGTCAGAAGTGAAGCATATTATGTGCCATTGATTGTTTGTCCTTTTTGGAGGTAATCAGCAGAATACCTTCTGCAACCCAGAAATTTGAGGCTCACAAAAGATCAATCAGCCCTTGAATATATAGGCTTGCTTCTTTCTGATGAAGAAGATCTAGTTGACATAGAATTATTTATTTTCCATATTGATCAACAGAAACCTTGACTTTGGCCTCCATAATGTAGTTTTGAAGGGTCTTCACCTGGCTGGTGAATATCATCATTTTCAATGTGCTCAATTTTTTTTTTTGTGTTCATAGGAATCATGTACTATATTAATAGAAGTAAATTTCATTACTAAGTGATACATACATGAACATGTCTAATGATATATTATGTTTACCATATACTTTGTATGACAGACAAATACAAGGCTGAAGGACATAGAGAAGGAGTACAATGAGAGAGGACAGAAAGCTACAGAGGTAAGATTTGCTACGCTTGTTTTACTGATACAGCATAATTCTGTTTAATCTATGAATTTCCTATATGTTTAATCTATGAGAAATGGATTTCTATAAATTGTAATTCAGCTTTCTGGTTTCCATAAACCTTAAATTTGGCATAAAAAATACAGTTAAGTAAGATCTCTGGTTGAGGAAATAATTATTTTAGATTCCCCTTCAGATTATTTTTGGTTGCTCATAGGAATCATACATGTACAATGTATCTGTATAAGGATGAAATATCAGCTATGTCTCTTTATACCATTCAGTATATTAAGGTTTCTGTTATTGTAGACTATAGGGGAACTACAGGCCACAATTAACCATCTGAGGGAGGAGGTGAAAAGGTGAGCTTATTAGCTGCTATATATTTACTGAATATACATCTGTTGTAATCTGGTTTTGAAGTAAGTATATGGTATTTTAGGTACAACTCATTCTTTTTCATTATTTGTTAGATATTTTATGGCAGAGATATCATAATGTAATGTTGTTTTTTTTTTAAATTATGAGTTTTCTTCGACTTTTGTGTGATGTTAAAAGATTTTTATTAAATTATGATAGGGTGAAGGAGACTGGAGACAGAAAAGCCAGTGACATTGGTCAGAAATATGACAATGATAAAAAGTCCATGAAAAAACAGTATTCATCCACTGTAGAGGTATGTCCACAAGATACTCATTAAACAATAATCATGTACAGGTAAACTCATCAACTATAGACCTATTTCTCAAAGGAAAAATAAAAACCAATATGAATAGAAGATAAGAGCAGTTTCTGTATGTAGTTTTTATCAATGTTTTTCCATTAACTCTAAGCTTGTATACTTTAACTATAGAGCTTGCAGAAAGAGATAGAGTCTTTACAGACCCATTCTCGACAGTTACAGAGACGTATAGAGCAAATGGAAGCTGATCATGAAGAAAAGGTAAGATAATTACCAAGGATACTTGACATTTGTTACGATATAAATTCATGAAGAGAAATTGATATATTTTGTTGTCTCTTCTTCTTAAAAGAAAATAATTTCAGAGATTTTTCCATTTTATGTACAAAGGACTAGGTGTGCTAACCCCTCATACCGGCCCTATATTTTATATGAAAATGCTTTTGATAAACAAATTATTTTACAAATTATTTTAATTACAAAAACGTTTTGTAATGTTGAATGTTTGAGAAAATACAGCATCATAATTATGAGCCCTCGTAACATCATGGGCATGATGTATAATGACGTTCTTACGTCATTTGCCTTGAATGATGCGAAACAAAGGAAAATCATTGTATTTTACACACAAATTTTCAAAATTCATCTACACACCAGGCCTCGCCCATGATATTTTTTAATAGGCCGATCATAAATCAATGGATTGGTACAAAAATTATCATGAGCAAGGCCTGGTGCGCTACTTGATTTCATAAATATGTATAAAAATTTTGCTCATTTATTGATATTTTCAATGATTTCAAGATTTTGAGCGATGTGCAAAATGCATTATTCAGTATAGGAATGAAATAAAAATGGGCTTTCCTGATTTGGATTCACCATATGTTTGACATTTGATAAACTAGAATATTAAGGAAATATGAAGAACTTTGAAAATAGGGCCGAAATGGCAGGTTACAGAACCTACTCCTTTAGTTAAATTTCCAGATTGTTGTAGTTATAATTATTTGTATAATTCCTATAGGTGACACACCTGAAGTTATCATACGAGGAGAGAATGAGGGGACTCATGCCAACAGCTGTCAGACAGGTTAGGAGAAAATGTTGTACTCATGAAAAAATAATGTTTATCATTATTGCAAAGAAAAAAGGAGATTGTATTTAATGCATTAGGAATATGAAAGAGGAGACTCCTTATGTCTTGTTTATGACAGATTTACTCTCTTCCACCAAATGAAAATGTTTGTTATTCAATCTGGCAAAACGTGTACCATCTTTAAGGATTCCTTGTTTAACATATTTCAAGATTTTGTAGATCTTGCAGTTTCATTGTCTGATATAACTTTCAGCCATTTTGAAAGAAATACTTATCAAATACAAACTTTGGTGTTATGGATTTAATTTATATGGAGATTGTACAAATTAAAGAATATGAAATCATCTTCTTAATAATATTTGAACTCTGTAGGAACTAGAAGACACGATAGAATCCCTGAAGTCACAAGTCAACTCACTACAACAGAAAGCTCTAGTTCTACAGGAGGAGGTGGATTTAAAAAACAAGTTTCCGCTTGGACAGTTTAGTTCTAGTTCACCGATTAAGGCAGTATGACGTGAAGCGTGATTCCGTACTACGTTACAGATCTCCGTCCAGCAATGTAGTGTATCTATTTTATGTGTTTACAAGATGTGAAGGTTCATGTGTTCTTACGATGGAGGCCGTATAGATGTCCTTGAGATGTTTGTCCTACGTGAGTGGACGACGTACATGTACCATGATTCATATCTTTGTAAACTTTGTTCAAGAGAATGCTCATAAACAATCATACATACATCTGACAACATTTAAGTACATTTTATCTGTGATAAAAAAGAATACGCAATACATGTGTATCACTTTAGACTTTCACTTGTAAATATTGAGAGATTCTACTTTGAGTTTGTTTATTTTTATTTGAAGAAGTATGCAATATGCCATCAATTTAAAACAGGGTGTCCTCTTGCCATATTTTTGTGAGATTTATAAACTGCCAATACTATACATGTATGTTGATGTTTTGAGTGCTCTATCAATTGAATAGGTGAGAGAAAAAGGGTAAAAAATAGAGTTTGTATGTCATTGACAGCATTGAATATTTAATATTAGATATATTACATCATTAAGAGTAAAAATAAAGCTTGTTTGTCATAGAAAGTATTGAATAATTTGGATTGCAAGATTTTGTCATTATAGAAATATTTCTAGCTTACTGCTTCATTGCTTCCATGTGATCAAAAATTGATCTACCGAGGTCTTCATATAACAATGATTTTGTTTGTTGAATGACATGACCAATCAAAATAACTAGCTACAATATTTTTACATGGTAAATCAAAGCATATCTAGATTCAACACATACACACACTGTAGAAATGGTCAGTATAAAAGAGAAGTGTAAAATGAAAGTTCTCGATTTTTATTACACAAGCTGGTTTCATATAGTTTAAATAGTATTCAGATCTGTGAAAATTATAGATTTGTGATTATAGTTTATCAACAGAGATCTTACATCAGATTAGCTATTGAACTTGCCCTTATGGTGTTCCCTGGTTTGTCATAGAGATTTGCTCAAATGATAAAGAAAGATAAGGGTCAAGAAGGAACAATTTAGATGAATGTAAAAATCAATCTAAAGGAATCCTTTCTAAAAGAATAAATCAGCCTTAATGTTAATTCTCATTTTCTTTTTAACAGAAGTCGTCACTATTGTTATCTTGTTCTACTTGCATTGTACATGTACTTTTATGATCAAGTTGATAGTGATTAATGTACATCTGTTTTTTATATGGATTATAAGCACTCACTAGTTAAGTATTCACAGCATCACGTAGAAAATATTCTATAATTTAACCTTTGTTTATATTGTATTTGTAACTTATGGATTTGTTATTTTGTTCATGTTTTATTTCATTATAAAAAACATGGTATGTATTTTATGTACTCCAGTAAATCCTCTATATCTGCATCAGTTTGTTAAGATTTTGTCATTGTATTTATATTTATACAAGTAAAACAGTTTGTGTTGTAGGTTTATTTCCTAAAAGCTCATGTAAGCCTTCAAATTTACATGTCATCTTATGAATTTGTAACTAATCAAAGGAAATATAGCTGACTTCTACAACTCATGGATATTTAAGTTAAAATGATCCTCATGTTCCAAAGTTGTCATCTCAAGATATCCTCGTGTATGTTAGCTTTTCTCTCAGGAGACATCAGCCCTAAATTTGTCAGCATTTCTCACATAAGACAAAACAAATGGGTGCATGTTCCATCTCTTCAAGAAGATATGGTAAGTTTCTGATATATTGAAATTTCTCAGGATTTTTCAGGCTCTGTGTATGTAATGTATAAAATTGCTCACAGGAGATAAGGGTTCAGAGTATATTTGAAATTTCTCTAAGGAAATACTGTATGTGCTCGGAATATATCTAAAATTTCTCTCGGGAGATACAGTCTCCTTGTATATAACTGGAATTTCTCTCTGGAGATACAGGCCCTGTGTATATCTGAAATTTCTCTAAGATGATATGGACTCTGTAAATATCTCAAATCTCTCTGTGTCAAGTGGAAGACCGTTCTGTTGATGTCAAAAGTTGAGACCTTGACCTTGGAGTTTGACCTACTTTCAAGAAACCCCTTAAACTTTGTCATACCGTTGATTTGCATCCAGTGATGTGGTTAAAATGGATATGCCATAGCTTGACAAGCGATGTATATTTGTTAAATTCGTGTGTTCTGTACAGTGCCTCATGATGGTCAAACCCTTTGTAAGTTTTGGACATGCAGAGGGGGTAAGCAAATTTCACAGCTTTGCCTTCGCCCAATAAGAAATTTGAATAACCCTGTATAAGCTATATATGGTAAACTACACACTGTATAAATACATGTATTAATAATGATATATGACAGTAGTCTACTTGAAAGTGCTTTCAAATATATCTCCATATCCTTCACAAATATTGACGAATGATGAGACTCAACACTCGAAATAGCCGAGGACACCACAAGGTCATTGTCCCATATTGAGAGTAAGGCGAAATGTCAGTTCTTGGATGAATGAACCATATTACCTACCAAGCTTCGATCAAAAGCCGATATCAACTTTAATTAGACCGCAAAGAGATCGGATTTGTTTTCCTTGTTGCATATATTGTAATGTAACACAAGTAAAAATGAATTAGAATTATCTGAGAGGTCATTTATGGATTTGGAAGAGGAATGACGATAGAGCATAATCCTTGACGCCGATTAGTAACTTGACATCTGCTTGTCATCCATCTAAAGTTGTTGTTAGTAAGCACCGCTGTGCAGTCATGTGGTCCCATGCCAGGTCCATCATCAGGCTCCCCTGCTGCAGTGTTCCAGTTACTAAATACCAACGCATTACCATTGACGTCCACGTACTGACCCTCATCTTGTATGTCGTTCACGCTGATCCAAAATGGTACACTAATAACGATTTTGTGAAGGATATAAAAATAGAGAAATAAAGATAAGCAATATAAAAGACCTAAATTTCGTATGACGTAAATGTAATTTGAAAATGAAAATAAAGAAGAATATAATTCAAACTAAAATTTGACGTTGAATCATAGGGTTAACAATCAATATATAATTGGCCATGACTCCTTATTACTACATATTTGTTATACATATATTACATGAAATCTTCTTTATTTTGGTACAATAATCAGCAGTATAGTGGATTCAGCCATGGGAGTTGGGGACATGTGACCTCTCCCGCTAGTGTTCATAGAAGATGAATGTCAACCGAATCCCCACCAATGGGAGACTGGAACCCCCGCCTACCACCCCCAGATCCCAATAAGTGTTTTTTAAAAGTGTAAGGAGTAACACTTTGTTTAACAGAAAACTTACGTGAAGGGAAGTATGCCCGAAGATATAAAATTCTGTGCTTGTTGACTGGGTATGATTGCAAGTGTACCACCCGTCTGTTCATTGGCACACAGGGTGGCAGTAGTAGGCTGATCGTTTTGAGACAGTATGGCGTAGTAACAGACTCTCTGATTGGTCGAAATGTCATCTAGTTTCGCTGTACCGATCGGACATTCTGAGTAAAATGAAAAAAATAAATCCCAATGCAGGTTTAATTGTGCACTTAATGGTGTAGGAAAAATTGCTTTGGAATTTCCTTCATGAAGGTATAGAGTTGGAACACTTCCGTATTATTAAAAATGCACTTTTATCAATCAGTGAGTGAAAGTAAAACCCAAAATCAGAATCCTATGATTATAACCATTGGGCATACAAAACCATGAAAAATGCCAAATATACCTAGCATTCTTCAAAGTCACAAAAATAAATCACCAAAGGAAATGAAATCATATGCTGTAGGAGATTATCGAAGTACAGGTATATCAAAGCATGACAACGAGTTGCTTGTTTTTTATTATCAATCTCTCTATTTCTATTGACTATGTGATACACTTAAAATTGATGGTGATACTCCGTACATAGGTCCTATGTACATAAGACATTGTAAAATTGATGGACATGATGTACATGTACCTATGGACATAGGTCATTGTAAATTTTATGGTGATACTCTGTACATAGGTCCTGTCAAATGAAGGTTTGACAGACTTTCCCTGACACGATCGCCATAGCACTTTCTATATAGATATAACCTCAGACAGTGCATGTATTTAAGACAGTATTTTCGTTATCGTGCGTGAACATCGACGGCGGGTGCGGCTAGCCATACAGGGGATGCTGACTCCTCCCGGGCACCTGGTCCCACCTCTAACTTGTTAGGGGTCCGTCGATGCTCAATTTTGTGCTCTATTGTGAGTGCTGTTGAGATTATCGTCAGGATCTTCTTTAACTCTATAACAGGGCTACCTATATTTCTTTTTAATATGTTATACATGTATTGAACTGTTTATTTGTCAACTTGGATGGCCTGTGTCTTTAATCTCTTGCTGACACTACTAAGGTTGACCAACTGTTGCTCTGTTTTGGGGACTACTGATGCCATGTAGGATCGTTGGTTTAATTTTAGAATGCTATCAATGTATCATTACCACTTAAAACGTTGAGGTGTTTTAGTTATACTTTATTTGTAGTTCATCTGTTGTTTGTAGTGTTTTCATTTATCTGTAAATGGCACATTTAATTATCTGCCGTTAGTATTGCTTTTAAGTTGACCATGCAGTTTTGGTACCTCTAACTTTGGTATTACTAATTCTTCAATATATGACAAACGTGATTACTTCAACTTCAAAATAATAAATTTCCCTTTTCTTAGATGTAACATTTCTTCATCCCTGCCAATTGTGTATTCACATCGCAATAGATACGCTATTCCAGAGCAAGCTTTATACTTCTTTTTTAGCTCACCCGAGCAAAGCTCAAGTGAGCTGTTGTATTAGCGAGTTTTCCGGCGTCTGTTGTCCGTCGTACGTCGTCGTAAACTTTTCACATTTTCAACTTCTTCTCCAGAACGACTGAAGAGATTTTGATGAAACTTGGTCCCACCTATAGCTTGCTAGGGGTACGTCGCAATTTGGTGCTCTATTGTGATTGCTGTTGAGATTATCGTCAGGATCTTCTTTAACTCATTGGTAGGTATGAAGTACTAATGGTCCTCTACAAGTGTTGTTGTTTTTCGTCCGGATCCCTCAACAGGTGGCGCCACCACAGGCAAAAGTAGGTCATGGGGAGTACCCTCCTTTGACAAACTTATTCTTCAGAACGGAAACACTTATCGACAAACCGAAAGCATCAGGATGATCTAGAGAGATGTCTTAAGAAGTGTTGTTATTTTTGGTTCCACTCAAGTTTTTGACGCGTTATTGACGTCTTTTAGGACGTATGATTTTACACACTCATTTACTGTATATATCATATTTAACTTACTATTTGCTTTGATATGTATTTAATGCTAAGATTTTAATTTTTTTGATTTTTTTTATGATTTATTTTCTTATGTAAAAAGGAAAGGGGGGGGGGGTTGTAATTTTCATACATTTTCTGCTTCTTTTCTATAACCACTCTTCAGTTTGTCATGAAATTTAGTAGGTATGAGGTTATCATGGTTCCCTACAAGTGAAAGACTTTTGTCAAGATATCCACTTTTGGATTTTTAAGGAATGTTTTTAAAATTGTACAAAGGTATAATGTAAATGGACCCATGGGGAGTGGGTTCAAACCCCGGCGGGAACCCCCTAAGATTTATTTTTCCTTTTTCAGTTTTTTTTTTCTCATTTTCTTTTTATATTTCTCGTTAGAAATGAAAATGTGAAAGAATTTTGTCAAAATATCAACTTTTAGATTTTTTAATGAATTTTTAAAAGATTGTACATTTGGTTTGTTCTCCATGCCTGATGGACCCAAGGGTGGTGGATTGAAATCCCGGCGGTACCAAAAAATATTTGTCTTCCTTTTTTAGCTAACCTGAGCGAAGCTCATGTGAGCTATTGTCATAGCGTGGCATCTGTCATCCGTCCGTCCGTCCGTCGTCTGTCCGTCGTAAACTTTTCACATTTTCGACTTCTTCTCAAGAACCAATGAAGGGATTTCGATGAAACTTGGTAGGAATGAAGTACTCATGGTCCCCTTCAAGTGTTTTTCGTCCGGATCGGTAAACAGGTGGCGCCACCACAGGCAAAAGAAGGTCACGGGGGTACCCTCCTTTAACAAACTTCTTCTACAGAACCGAAGCACATATTGAGAATGACAAACCGAAAGCATCTGGATGATCTAGAAGTATTCGAAGTCAAATTTTTGACGTGATTTGGACATCTTTTAGGACTATTTCAGCACTCCAATTTTTTCTTCCATCTTCCTTTTTTTTTTTTTTAATTTTGACTTTTTATGCACTTTTAAATAATATGAATACCTTTAATTTCATTTTTGACCAAGATTTTTTTCCTTCGATTTTTATTTTTTTTCCGTTGTGCAAACTCTTTGTATTTGACATATTTAAATCTCATATTGCTGTACGTGATATACTAGTCAAAATTTCTAACTTACATTTTCCCATTTACTTCAATATCACGATTGGTATAAATCAATTATCTCAAATCTATATTTATAATAACAACGAATTTTTTTTAAGTGAAAATGAATAGATGATCATCCTGCGATGTGTATCTTCAAATTTTACATCATTTTAGCAAAGAATCATCTGCTTCCGGTTCGTAAGAAAACTTTGTGTCTTGACTGAAAAAAGGCAACAATAGAAAAGTTCTTACGGTTATCGTGCGATTCGTTTTTCGGATTTTGAAATATTCGCGATTGAAACTGTTATTTCGTAGTGATATGCTTACAAATATTCTGATGCGTTTCGAGTCAATAACACTTCCGGTATCATTGATATACCGGTTAAGGATTTTTGTGTTGAAACATTTCCTGCGATTATGATATTTAATTTTTTCCTGTGCTATGCCTCTTTTCTTGAAAAGTAAGCCTAGAAAAGATGTTTGGTTAATGGAAACTCATTTTACGCTCCACTCACAAGAGTTATGCGCACGCATCCATTTTATAGAAAATTCGTTAACTTTTATTTGCTTATTATCGCTTTTTTAACAAATGCATTCCGTATAATTTATGCTTTTTTTATCAAACTTGGTACAAACAATTCTTTAAAAGTGGTTTGATTGTAATTTTCCGATAAAATACGCGATATTCATGAAAAGTGTTCAAAATTCAAATTTCGTCACGGTCTGTTTCCGTTGAAAGAAATTTCGTTTTTCCTGATTTTAAAGTAAAGAGCGAAATGTTGTATATCAAATCCAATTATCGTAAGATAATTTGAATTCCACATTAACGAAAATCCATACCCGTAGAATGGTAAGTTAGAAATTTTGACAAGTATATATACTTCATGCCTAAATTATATATTTTTGACTTTAAAAATCCCAGGGTTGTGGGTTCAAATTCCGGTAGCGACATAATGCAATATCAGTAGGTAACGAGTGCATGGGTATCAGGTGAGCGTTGTGCCCCCTGGGGCTCTTGTTAATGATTCCAGAGCAAGCTCTATATTTCTTTTTAATGATCTGATATTCACCTGCTCATTTGTCAACTTTGATGGCCTGTGTCTTTGATATCTTGTTGACACTACTAAGGTTGACCAACCATCGAAATTGTGTTAGAATCATCAAACGCCACCAGACGGACACTTGGCTTGGTACTGGACCAATCTACAACTTTGTACCAGTACATTCTTAAGAATTGCACTATGACTGACTGTGACGACAGGACTCCATGGCGGGCCCTGTCCAAACCGACAGATAATGGACTGTATTTCGTATGCCTTCTGTTTTTTATATTCATTTACATATCCATCTGTGTGTTACTTGGTCCTCTGCGTCATGCTGTCTGTTGGCATAGTCATCTTACAGCGAGGGGAATATTTTACATCACAATTGTGCATTATTCGAGACCTCTGGGAACTCGAAGAGGTGGGAGGGTGTGCGAACGTAATCCAGATAACCATACCGTCTGCTACTTGCGTGGCAGATGACCGTCTGAAGTCGGTACCGGTTGCTCATTGGTCTCGTTGGTTTATGCAAATTTATTGCATCAACTTGAGACGAGTCATCATGCATACAGCAAAAAAGCACATATTCCATACAGAAAATAAATGAAAATGATTATACATGTCATTGAATAATACACCATACGGCATTAAAATGAGATTTGCAAAATACCAGTTCAAGAGGATCCTCTCGTTTGAAATATATTGTCTACAAATTGAATTACATTTGAAAAGACTGAGTCTTCGCTATTAAGTAAATATATCATTTTATCCATAGATCGAGAGTTGTAAAAATAATAATTACACTCGATATTACATCTCTTTTGTCTTTATATTTGTCGCACTGTAAAAAACGTGATACTCGTCCTCTATCGCGTTTCCTAGCAATACTTACAGAACCTTAAATGTGAAGGAATGATACCTGTTTCGATTGCTAAATTATGCAAACTTATTCTTTATTTTGTGTGGTTTACTCTTTTGGAATTTCATCGATATACTTTTCTTTATTAAAATAAGATCTGAATCTAGAATTTATGTTTAGTCTTTTGTATTTTACGTTTCTATGGTGTGAGTTGGTATTCCTTGTCTCTTGTTTTACGTTTCTTTCTGTGGGTGTATGCTCTGTGTTTTTGCATTGGGGTTTTCGGTGTGTTGCTGTAGGTGCCGCAACCGAGTGTTGCTGGAGATCCCCTCCTTTTTCTAACCATAAAAACATCGTTCTGAAGGCAAGGAGACTAACCATAAAACACTGAACCAAGGGTACATTAATTTTACTAATAACTGACATTATCATTGCATTTTTTTGGACGATACAATAAAAATTACTTAACATTATAACATCTCGTTGTTCTCCATGTTGGAAAATATTTTAGGTTAAAACCATCCAAAACACCGAAATCAAGAATTTACTGGAAATTTTTTTCTGCACTGATCAAGTGTTGCTAGGAAACAGGAGATGCTTACACTTCCTGGACACCCGATCTACCTGATCTCATCTTCATTGGAGATTAACTTACTTAGATACTGTACTTGCATAAGGTATGTAATATGATAATCAAATTAGCACGGCGCGTTTTCATAGCGCCACCAACATTACATTGCATTCCGCACTTGCACCGCACTCTGCGGATTGTTGTTCTTTGTGTTCTATGGAGATGTGTCATTGTCTCCGTCTGTTTGTCCGATTTGTGAGAAAGTTCTGTTTTATTTTTTCAAATATCTATAAGCCGTTTGATTTTTGGAATCTTGATTTCGGCTTTTATGTTTGATTTGATGTATTCTAATTTATCTAAAATTGAGATTATCACACTTAGATTCGTTGTTCAATTGAATGCTCCAATAAATCTTCTGTTTGTGTCATCAATTTCTTACACTGCTGATCTGTTATAATACTAATATTTACATTCCTACTGCGTTTCCCTTATATAAAGGTACCAAACCAACTGTTGCTTTATTTCTCGATAATCGCAAGAGCCTATCACGTGACTTTAGAACTTACGCGGATTAATTTCTGATAAAATGCCCATTTTATTTATTGCTTTAAGGTATCCGTTGTACAATAGAGTCATTTTACATAGCATTTTATTCATCTCCATTGTAAAGTATGGTAAATTTTATGCCTGGTAAGGTACTATAAACTATATATTTTCTGAAAGGTAATGATGCCCTGAGTACAGATATAAGACTCCTAGGTCTTAAAAATCAAAGGGGAAAAACTCTTTTACAACTTTGTCATTTTGCATAGGTTATATAGAGAAAATAGACAATTTAAATGCTTCACCAGTTATTCCCCTTTACTTTTCTGACCCCAAAATTATTATTTTTGAGCAGTGGGCATTATAACCTTTCAGAAAATATATAGTTTATAGTACCTTACCAGGCATAGAAAAACGCCGGATACCTTAATACAGATTCAAAACATGTATCCATTATCAAACGACGCCGTCTACCCCCAGTGATTAAATGTGTCAAAATCTAGGTCACCCACATGTACACTTCCAAGAAGTGTGACGTAGTAAGTCGATCACGCGTCAGTAGACGAAGTTCAAGGACGAACTGCATTGTTGTCTGCAGAAAGATGCCGTGTTTGGATGAGCGAATATTCAGGCATAAGTGGATCAAATATTCAGTATTTAGGATGAGGATTTGATTCACTTGTGTCATTATCAACAGTGAATTTATCTTTGCTTCTTATGGATTCATAATATCAGAAATACTTCGAGTATCAGCGAATCTTTAGCCATGATGTTGAGGTAAGCCATGAAAATTAATACCGAAAGTTTTCACGTTTTCGACGGTTGACTCGACTTATGCATTATTCTAATTACTTCCAGATGAAATAGGGTATTTACAGAAGTTTGTATACAATAATACTGATTGATTTCATATGTCTTAGCAGTTTAACAGTGTGTTAAAAAGAGTTTTCAAAAGTTTTCCCTTCATTTCTGTGAAATTTCTCCAGTTTAACTCTCCGCCATGTCTGAATTATGTTGGACAAAAGTCACGAATTTTCACGATTCAATTTTCTTCAGTTTTAATTGAAATGTTCAAAATATAGCAAGAGGACAAAATTCAGTTTCTCATTTGTCAACATTGTTTCCATACAGAGGGTACTACTTCGAATCAAGCAAAAAAACGTCGAACGTTCGTTTGCTCTTACGTCAAATGGCGTTCTCCCTCCGCAATGATATTTCAAATGTAAAGAAACTGGCTGAAAATTGGCAGAAATAACTTAGTTAACACGTAAAATGTAAATATAAGGATTGTTTTTCAGCTTTTGCGCTTTATCGGTGTGTATTGGCAGTAGGGAATGGAAACAAAATTCATGAAAAGCACTTCGTGCTTTACATATTTTGTTTCCATTCCCTACTGCCAATACACACCGATAAAGCGCAAAAGCTGAAAAACAATCCTTAAATATTAGTCATGTTGGTATATTGTTAATGTTACCAAAATGATTGTTGTTGATGTGTAGATTACAATTATCTGTTGATGGATTAGTTATAGTCGGTTAGGCTTCTCAGAATCAACTAACGATGTGTTTTAAAACCGGATTTCTTATGTTAAATTTGTAAATAATTCTAAAGGATGTTAGTTGGTGATCTACTTACGTTGAACACAATTGTCTCCTATATCGTCAAATCCGTCTTTACACTGACATATGAAAGTATTTCTGGGCTGTTGTATACAGATTTGGTTGTCCTCACAACTGTTCGCATCTGCACATGCCTCTGTCAGCAACAATGAAACAAGAAAGAAACAAGTATTTTAGCAAATCACCTTAGACCACAGACGAACCATCTTAGATTGCAGACCCATTCACTGCGACCTACGTTAGCATGTTTTTGCACACCTCTTTGGCCCACTATGACGTGTCTGGAGAGCTATTGTCTTATCCCCGGTATCGGGTTCCCTGGCCACGTTCAGTCTGAAAAACTTTAACCTGGGTCATCTCATAAACTATTAGTAGAAGGACATTCATATTTAAGTGTTCCAACTGTATACCCTCTTGAAGAAAATTTTAAACCAATTTTCTGCACCAGATACGTGTTTCGAATATCAAATTCTCATCAGTGATGCCTCTAGCGAAGCCGCCATAATTCGTTTTAGTAGCGCCCTCTTCTTTCATAATTTGAATTAAATTTGTGCATTTGCTTACAGAGAGTGCTCGGCTCCGAATTTCCTGTAGTGTCGATTCAGTAGCATATCCAAATAAAATCTATGTTCAAAATAGCATTGGAGAGATGGTGCTAAGATGTTAACCTCTTTTAATTTCGATGATATTATTTTTGAATGGAATGACAAGTTTCATAAAAACCAAATAATATATTTGATATCAAATCGATAAAAGGCCAAAACCAAGTTTCTTTCAGGCGACAGAGCTGGAAAGAAGTAATTGATACGCTTCTAAACATCAATGTCACAGGGAATGATTTTTATGCTCCTACACTGCAACAAGAAATAAGTATCTATAATAATAATACGAGAGTGTTCCAACTCTATCCCTTCTTGAAGAAAATTTCAAACCAATTTTTCTGCAAGTTCCACCGAAGAACACAAAGTTCCATCAAAGAACACGAAGCCCTCATTACAAACACAGATAATCCATTAGGTGCTGATTCCAGTGCGACACAATGGCACTGATGAGAATAGCTTGTTGAAATGTACGTACAGATTGTATTTCAAAGTGTTTTTAATCATGATATGTGTTTTCACATTTTGACAATTTTGCGGTTGTGCATATTTCTTTAGTAGTTTAATTCATGACCTCTTCTTGGAGGTTGCATACTTCCTCATACACACATCATTTGAACTATTCGAGGTGTCGTCATCTGTTCTGGGTGCACTTGGCAACTTCGGTTGATGCATTTACCATGTTTTACATTTCAATGTATTACATGCATTACATTTCTACATGCATCATTTTTATGTCATCGTCTCCTGTTTTTGTTTTTATTTGTTTGTTTGTTATCATGTTCATCCTTCAATAGTATTTTACGGCGTTATGTATCTGGTTTCAATTAACACCCAATAACCATTCTACAGTCTCAAAGTCTGAAGTTAAGGCAGAATGTCTATTGGAACTGCTGCCAATTCATTGTCATCCAATTATTTCAAGAGATTAGTTCCTCATACAATATACGACTTTCATTCATCTTGCCTATCTTATATGTTAATATACCTTGCACACAAGTTCCACGAAAGAACACGAAGCCTTCGTTACAAACACAGACGAATCCATTTGGTGCTGATTCTAGTGGGACACATTCTCCATTACCACCACATCTGTCGTCGGTACATGGATCTGAGGCGAAAAATCAGATCTATTATACATTCTTCATAGTTTGTAAATTCTATAATTCCTTGTATGTATGATAGAAACTGATTTTACTCGTGAGGACATAGTCGGAATAGTATCAGCTTGATTGTTCAGTTCATTTGTTAATATAATATATCTATCTTTATAAAAAGGATGATATGTATGTACATACCAGCACAAGTTGGTCCCCCTGATCTTATACCGGCAGGACAAATACATACGTTGTCCCCTGACTCTAAACAAGCGTTACCAGTACCACACGTGTTAACCGCACATTCGTTTTACACAGTCTTCTGAACCTGGAAATAAAGTCGTATCTATTTTTCATAAATTCAACGTACGGTTGAATAGAACTGATAAAGACTTTAAACTTTTTTTCGGAAGAGTTGGAACACTTCCGTATTATTTCTTATAACAAAACTCTTTAGACAAGACAGGGCTCCGCCCACGTGCATGCATTAGCTTGCTTCAGCCAGTATAGCACGATTTTGTTTTCGTACGCCCTTTTGCTGTTGATAGCTATCGACGTTTATGTTAAAGCACCAGCGATTTGAATTCTTCAACGAGGAGGCTATTATACAGAACAATTTTGCATTTTTCTAGACAACAATGGGTAAACGAATAAGTGTAAGTTTACTATTGCGACTACCTCACTATTTGCTACTAATATGACAGATGATCGACCTTAGTCGGCGCCGGATGCTCATAGGTCTCGTCTGTTGGATGTTTTTGCTTCGGGTACTGCAACCGAGTTTTATTTGAGTCAAAGACCAGTGTGTCTGTCTGTTTGTCTGTCTGTTTGTCTGTCTGTTTGTCCGTCCGTCCGTTAAACTTTTCTTGTAAGCGCGAATCCTCTGAGGCTATGAATAGTACAAAATATTTGTCTGCCTTATGATGGGCCTGTGGTCTAGTTGTGCACCTGATATTTTGTTTGAGCCGTGCAAACTTGTGAGCACTAATTCCAAGAAATTACAGTTGATTGAAAGATAATTCTTTTAGCATTATTTTCAGTCTGTAATCTATTCGTGCACCTGATATTTTATTGAGCCCCTGACCACCAGGGTCTTGGAAAATTGGTGTGGTCATTTTCTCCCAGATAACTCTATTAATCTTGTGAGATCCATTTCTCCGAAAGTATAGTTGATAGAGAGTTTAAAATTCTTTTCGCATTATATCAATCATTCTCTGTCTTTTATTTTGATTTCGCACCTGATCCCAAGGTCTTGGAAAATGGGTGTGTCTCTTGGATTAATTTAAGCATAGAACCAGGAGAACTACTGTCTCATCAGACTTCTGGTATTTTTTGAACTGGTAGCAGGGATTTCAATAAACCAGCAATCAAAAAGTACTTAATGATAAGACATTGTTTTATTGGACGCTATGTTGTATCACGATAAAGGAGAAAACGTGATAATGATAAGCTAACTTATATTTCGGTTTTTTCTGCTCACTTAGGAAAATATTTGACTGGTCATTAAATGTACCTTTCTCCCATTACATCCACAGCTCTGTTTCAAAGACACGCATCCTCTGGATGGGGTGTTTTAAAGGCGATTATCTCCTTCATTCGACCTTAGTTCGAAAACATATATTTGCTATGATCTGTTCATCTGAATCTTTATTTTTGTTGGTTGTTTTTCTATACAAATTCATTTCGATGGCGACACCTATAAAGAATTCCGTTTTCATGTAGAACTGTAACGAGCCAGTCAGATTTTAATCATCGGTTATCTTCGATTTTTGTAAGTCTTTTCTTAAAGTAGATATTGAAGTTCATCCGCTTTGAGAAATTCATTGCAGTTCATCCGCTCTGAGAAATGCATTGCTGTAAACAACAACTTTTGACAGATGAATACAGTGTAGTTTATTCTTCACCTTTTTCTACTTTCGAAGTTAGTATATACTATCCATTCGCTGATGTGACAGTACATCAGAACGAGAAAATGACTATATCGACAGATTTCTATTTGTCGGTTTTACATTTAGATCTCAGAGATCAGACTCACAAAAATTCTACTAAATATAGGACAAATATAGGAATCTTTTGAGAAAAATTGGATAATTATAGGACATTTCGAACGTTCAAAGCCGGAGTTGAAAAAACAATGTCACTAAAATACAAAATATTGTCAGCATATATGATTGAAAACATTAAAAAAGAATTTTACGAAATTAGATTTGCATTTAACCCATAATATATCATGGTTTGTACTTTATTTTCCAAATCAAATCAGCTTTACTTACATTCCTCATTTTCATGTATGTTCTTGAACAGTGCTCCCCCAGCGACTCCAAAGAGGAGTGAAAATAAATAGAATTCATCTGCAAATAAAAGGTAATAAGAAACAATGAAATGGAGTAATGGGAACAATTTACAGACATTTGATTTATAATACTCCCTTTTTCTGTACAAAAAGAAGGGAGGAGAACTCCAACAAGACCCCGTTGCAGTATCAACAGTAAAACACCAAAACACCCGATGCAAAAACACAAAAGACGAGTACAGCACGAGACGGAAAAGAGACACACGACATTTAAACATCAAACACAAAAGACTGCACATCAACCGACGAGACCAATGGGAAACCGGTGCCGACTTTGGACGGCCATCTGTCACGCAAGTAGCAAATGGTGTGGTTATCCTGGATTCGTGCGCACAACCCTCTCACTTCTCCAATTACCCAGAGGTCTCGAAGAACGTACAATTGTGGTGTAAAACAACCTCCTCACTGTAAGATGACATCAAACAAACAAGACCGCGAAACGCAGAGGCCCCAGAGACACAGATGAATATGTAAATGGATATAAAAAGAGGGCATGCGTAATACAGTCCGTGCTCTGCCGGCTGTAGCGAGGTAATGTATGTAATCACCCGAGGAGTCCGACTGACATTTAGAGAGGACAGGTGGTCGGGGCCCTGTCTTCTTTAAAGAGATTTGGACAGGGCCCGTCATGGAGTCCCGTCGTCACAGTCAGTCAGAGTGTAAGTCTCAAGAATGCGCTTGTACAAGACTGTAGATTGGTCAAGTACCAAGCCTAGTGTCCGTCTGGTGACATTAGGATCATATCCACGGTATAAAAGGCGTTTGATGATTCCGACGCATTTTCGATGGTTATGCTGCCTACCTTTGATCCTTTTTATTTTGTTTATCATATCACCATAAAAGACAGGTTGTGTAATACCCATAGTAATGTACTCTGTTGCATGTATAGATCCGAATTTTAAAAGAAGTTGACTGTAATTTTTGTAAAATTTCCAGAAAGTCTTAACTAGTTTATGAAAGCGGAAACCTTGACCTAAAAGTTTGTTGGTAATTTGTAAATTTCTACTGTGAAAATCCAAAATATCAGTACATGCTCTAGCGTACCGGATGAGCTGTGATATGTAAATGCCGTATGACGGTAATCTTGTAACAAGCCAAGGGAAATTTGCTATGTTGAATCCAAAATCATCCCTTTTATCATATACACTTGTATGAATCTTTGTACAAGCACTAATACAAGCACTTGTACAAGCACTAATCTTTAGAGAAAATTGTTCGGATCGCTACGCTCGCCGTATTATAATTGAATATATGTCTACTCACAGATTAATTTGAAATCTGCTTACTTTGCAATTGTTGTTGTCTTTTATGTTGTTCTTTGCTATTGTCTTTGAATTGATCACGGGAGAATCTATAGGAACGTCGAGATGGCCCAGTTTCCTCTTTAGGACGTTAGCATTTTCATATATAAAATGAATATTATGCAACGGAAATCGAAATCCATACATATTGACCATGTTTTTTTATAAATACATTTAAAAGTTTTCGATGATCGCTATCTCTCGCAGTTTACATAGATGCATGTACATATGGCACACTGAATTATTAGTATAGAACATATATTTCAATATGATTATATGTGCATGATCAAATTCAAATGCTGCACCTATCTGATAAACCCTTTATTCCAGAAATTCCTTTGAATTATGATTGGATATAAGTCTTTAAGTACCAGACTCAATATACACTGAAAGAGGATAGAGATAGTAATTTTCTAACATTTTAGTCCATCACATTAAATAATTCACTGGCTCGCGAATCACCTCTCAATCATAGTTAGAATTCATTTGAAAGTAACTAATTTTAAAAGAATTTCAGCGCAAAGAATTACAAATAGATTAACTTCAACACTCCTCCCCCTCTTCCTTTCCCCCTTTTGTTCTTGTCAGTTTTACCGTGAAAAAGGTTTGTTTACAGCTCGACTTCGCCCCCCCCTTTTTTCTGAAATTCTGGATCCGCCATCGTTAATCATTGTTCCATCATAGATGACTTTGTCATATTGGCGTGACTGTGCCAATCATACGATGAGTAATATGAGTGCAGGGTGCATTTGTTCGTCTTGCATAGAACTCGTGTTCTTCGTGAGATAATTGTGAGATTTTGTTCCAATTTGTATATGATATCAGTAGCTTTCATTTGTGTCTTTTCCTTCATCTTCTATACAGGAAAATTCTTTAAAAATGAATTATCCTGACATCCAAATCATGCGTTTTACATATCGTTTTCAAATTAGAAAATATAATTCAAATATACAAATAACACCTTCAGGCCAATGTTAATCACTTTGGCTGGAAGCATCACTTATGAGGATTTGATATCCGAAACACGTGTCTGGTGCATAATAATTGGTTCTAATTTTTCATCAAAAATTATGGAGCTGGAACACTTCCGTATTATTGTTTACCACAATTATATTTACTTGTTAAAATAACATCTTTTAAAGTTGTCAGTTTCAGCTTTTGTTTAAGACGCAGTAACAGGAATTATCAATTACCTCAGGATAGGGTAATAGTGGTGACTCACCAATGTAGTGCAAAGATGACACTTGGATATTCGATGCAAGCAATGACAAAGCAACGATTAGACAGGTAGAGTAGTTCATTTCTGTGGCATAGCGAAGCTCAGATAGAAACTGGGTATTTGATTAAAGACTGAAAAATAGAATATATATGGAGTGAAACAGTGAAAAAATCTAAAGATGAGAAAATAACCACTCTACTACTAAAATCAAGAAAATACACTGACATCCATAAATAACTATACAAACAAGGAAATCGTTCGAAATTCTTTATAAGATTATCTTAATTGTTCATTCTGAAGTTGAAATGACAAATATGGATAATGACCATATCCCTGTATACAGCACACAATCGATAATTCAGAAAATCAGAAACCGAAGGCATACAAAATCAGGATAAAACATGAACCAAAGCAAACAAACAAAAAAACCTCCACCACATGAAAAGAAGCGAACTCCCGATATGGGAGTGAGACCAGGTGCCCAGGAAGAGTAAGCATCTCCTGCTTGCATGCAACACCCGCCGCTTCAATTCGGTAGAACTGTCACATCCGGTTACTTCCATTTCGGAAGACATAGAGTACAATCTTTGGTTGGATGGTTCAAATGGTCTATGACAGAATATCATCCACCATTCTGGAGAGTGGCATATCATAGTGTATGACGAGTTCCCCATATCGACCGTAGAACTTCCTCAGTGACGATGTTAGTCGGTCACAAACATATCCCTGACTGAGAAGCTTATCTGAAAGACGCCTAGCTCTCAGAACAAAATCCGTATATTTGGTACTTGCTCTGGCATAGCGTATCAACTGAGATATGAACACGCCATAAGCAGGCGATGAAGGGATGTTGCTACTCAGAAAAGGAAAGTTTGTAATGCTGAAATTGAAGTCGTCACGTATGTCATAGAGTGAGGTGTTCATGTGACCATCAGTGTCGTAGGACAACAATTTGTCCAAATAGGATGCTGAATTATTTGACTTTGTAGTTTCTTTGACTTCAAGCTCGGAAGGATAGATACTGCTCAGGTAATCCGCGAATTTTGGATTATTGATGGACAACACATCGTCTATGTATCTGTAAGTGAAGTTGAAGTCGGAAGCTAAGTATCTTTTCCCTTCAGAGACCAAAGATTGAATGAATTCAGCTTTGCACGAGTAAAGGAAAATGTCGGCAAGGAATGGGGCACAATATGTCCCCATTGGAATTCCGACTATTTGCTGGAAGACCTTTCCTCCAAACACCACAAAAATGTTGTCGTTCAGAAAGTTTAACATCTGAATAATATCTGTTTCAGTGTACTTATTTTCAGAATCGGACTTTTCTTTTACAAAGTAGGTTTTGTCATACTTAACAACAATGAATTTGTATTTGAGATTACCGTTCTTACTTGTAAACGCATTACTAATAATTTTTGCGAGTCTTTCTTTCAATTTAGAATGTGGAATTGTAGTGTAAAGTGTCGAAAAATCAAAGGCTTTGATCGAATGGACTCTACTTAAATGAGTGGATTTCAGATGTTCTAAAAGTTCCTTCGATTTCTTTAAAATCCACATCTGGTTGATACCACTGCGAGAATATACTGTCGAACAATATTTTTGAAGCCCAGATTTGATTTCAGATAAAACTGTGGTAAGATCGATACAGATCTGGTAGAACATTTCGAGGAACCAGCGATGAAACCTTGTTTGTGCGGATTCTTATGCATTTTAGGTATGCAGTATAAGTATGGTAAATCTAAATCTAAATTGTTAGTGTCGAAGCCAAAGCTGATTTGTGGTTATCTATTATTTCAGAGGCAGAAAGGTTTGTTGGGTTGTAAGTGTGATTTCCAGGTGTCGAATTTAAACCTAACTCTTTAACTAGACTGTCGAAATAGTACTTTTTGCAAGTAAATGTGTAATTATTTGAGGCTTTGTCCGTTGGTGTGATGACATTATGTTCTTGGAGGTAGGTAAGCTCTGTGATAACATCAGGGTCTTTAAATATGGACTCAATTCTGGTGTTCACAGTTGATTTTAATAGGTAAATTCTAGATAAAAGTAACCCTCTGATTGATTTTATCCATTCGGAAAGGGTGTCGAGCTGTACATCCTCTTTCCTTGCCCAACGTCTTGCAAATTCCTCACAAGAGTCCATGATAATTTTGACATTTTGGTTCCATGTAAAGGACATACTTTCTCTGTATTTGGAACCCTTTTTTAACAATTCTCTCAACTTGTCGTTCTTGAGTATACTAAGGTCACCAGTAATAACGTGTCTACAAGGAGAGTAGCTGAAATCTGATGAAGAACATTCGCAAGGAAGTGGATGTAATGAGGGATTACTTAAATCAATACACTGCAAGAATCGTTTGTAATTGTAAATTTTAGTTGCAACTGTTGGTGTGTAGCTATAGTAAAAAATAAAGAGTTTTTTTTTTTTTTTTTTTTTTTAATATGATGGGATTTTTTTTGTGTGACAGTTTTGTGATTTAAGATTTGATTTGATCCATGATGATTGGCTTCACATAATTCAAAATTATGAATTGTTATAACGAAAATGTAAACAAAAACTTTTTTCATTGGCACATTTTTATATAAAAAAAGAATAAAAATTCCAAAATGCAAATATTTGGGTCAAAGTTGTTCCTAAGTATTCCTATAAGGTTCATCTTCAGAATTATACAGCAATATATTAGAAACTGTTCTTTTTCTAACAGCAACATAAACAGAAATAGTGTATACTAATTGATGGATAGCAGTGTAATATGCATCACTTTGCCGTACGACGCGAACTGGAAATAACATGCACTCAAACGTTACGATTTAATGTCCGTATCAAAAACTTTCTCTTTTTGTGGAAATTTAAGGAGGCTCAATAATCGTTTGACGTCATCAGATATCGAGTGCAGTACTTTTATATGTGGCCTTTTTTAGTTTTCGGCCTTCAAACTCCTCCATAATTCGCTTGTTTCTTGACGGATTCCGACATGTTTGGTATCGATGGAAACAGAAAATTACCATCTACAATCTGAGTGTAATAAATATTTAGTCAAATGTATCGATTGATTTATATATACAAAAATATCCCGTAAGTGAGACACCCTGGCTAACGCCGTAAACGTATCGTTTTTAGAACGTCATCGGCGGAACTGTTGCCTATGAACAAATACTTAATTTCATGATAAAACAAGATATTTCTTGGAGATTTTAGCGATATTATAGATAAGATATTTCAAGTTTGGTTTCTCTAATAATCTTTGGTTTAAAGAATTTTTCTTCAATTTTGTCAACTTTCGTACTTTGCAACAAGATGTTATCGAATAAAGTTTCCCTATTTGAAAAATTTAAGCGAATGAATTTTAGTTTTAACCCTGCTTTGTTCAAAGATATATCCATTTCACAGATAACTGCACGCATTATCGAGAACAAGGGAGGGGATTGACATCCACTTATTGACCTTGAACGTCAAAATGTTTAAAAACACTTCCGTTTACTTTAGTTCTATTTCTCTTATATATATTTCCGTATCTCTAAATAGGATGATGGAATCAGATATGAAATTTTGAACAAAACATTTTTTAAAGCTTTGACCCTAACTTGAACTTTATTTGACAAAACTCATTTAACTGACACTAACAAAACATGAAAGGTGAGTTTATAAAAGAAAAGGTCGAATAACGCTTAGCCAAGCACATGTTACTCTCCTCTTCTTGTTTATTTTTTCGACAAATCATTTGTAAACTTGTTTATTCTTATTTAATTTCGATGATAAATGATAATTGTGTAAGTATTCTTAATTCCTTGTATCAGAATTTGAAACTTTCACTGAATGTTGGGAAAGAATAATCTCGACTAGGAGTATCTGATTTCTAGCTCGCCTGAGCTATAGTCATATAGCGCGCCGTCCGTCCGTCGTCTGTCGTCCGTCCGGCATAAACCAAGTAGATTTTTACAATATGGAAACGAGGTAAAACGGAATGTCTTGTACTTTTGTTGAACGATTAGAGTCTGATCTTGAAAAATATGTCAATTATAACAGTTTTAACAAATATTTTCATCGTTATAATGTCAACTAAGGGAACAGGGCATTTTAATTTGACTTGTTGCAAATTGTTACAAAATCGTTACTATGACAACCAAATATTTTAAATCAGAATGAACGATAACATGTACTTTTTTATATTTCTTTTCGAAGGACAGAGTTTGTCGTTGAGAAATATGTAAAAGAAAATAACTTCTGACAAAGACTTCTGATCACTTTGATGTCAAATAAGGCTCCCGAGTCCTTTTTTTTTAGATTCTCATTTTGGGGTGGGGGTACCCAAAGTGTACTTTTCTGGAACAGTTTTAGCTATTTCACTCTTTGAAATCATTATCTATAAAGAAATATACATATTTGATGATATTATCGTGAAAATGATCACAAGAATGGTTTCAGTCTGGAATCATTATCAATATATCATGGTTTTATCTATCAAAATTCATTGTTTTGCGACATATCTCGGGGTTGGTTTACATATGTATATTCAGAGGACCACTGGTCAGTCAAATGGTCGATGATATGTCATCTTAATAACAAATATAAATCATCAGATATCAATGTTAAATAAACAGAATATTTTTTTCTCCTCTGACAAAGAATTCTTGGATTATTGAGCCACCTTAAATCATTGTCTTCACGAGGGCATTCATATCTCAATAAATACAAGATATGCCTTAAAATCTTAAAATGAAATTGGTATTCTATTCATCGTCTAATTTGGTAAAATCGAAAATAGATTTACAGATTATGATTCCTTGAATGATACAAATTATGTAGAGCGAACAGCTTTTGTGATCGACGGAAAGAAAAGAAAACAATCAAATTGGTGGAAAAAAAAACAATGAAAGGGTATAAACAGTAGAATGAAACTTAAAAATTACAGATACGAAAGAAAAAAAACCATGCTATCTACGGTGATACAAAAACGAGAAAAAGATTAAGGGGGAAAACAACATGCAAACAATGCAAGGCATTTAAGGTGTACATTCTATGGAGAAATATGTGAGCGGAGGAGTAGGCATTCCCTCGGCTAGCATCGTCTGTAACATGATTTCCATGGCTATAGTCAAATCGTAGAGTTTTTTAAATAAATAGTTTAGCAATGTGTCAATATGATGATTTTAATAGTTGTATGCATTCTAAGCCTGAAGTCATCTCTTTACACACGAAACGACAAAAAGTTCATGCTCTAATTCGAGTTTTGGCACTTCAATAAAGAAATTAGGGAATCTCCAACAAGACTGGGAAGCATCCACTACAAAGAACTAATACACCCAAATGACAAAACACAGATGATACAAGTACAAGACACACGAATGACAAAACACAGAGGAGACCAGTGCAAGACACATCAAATGGACAAGAAAGATTAAACATTAAACGTTAAAGGTGACATATCAAAACATATTAAAACACTAAAACACCCAAATGACAAAACACAGAGGAGACAAGTACAAGACGCATCAAAGGGAAAAGAAAAATCAAACATTAAACGTTAAAGGTGACATATCAAAACATATCAAAACACTGAAACACCCAAATGACAAAACACAGAGGAGACAAGTACAAGACACATCAAATGGACAAGAAAGATTAAACGTTAAAGGTGACATATCAAAACATATCAAAACACTAAAACACCCAAATGACAAAACACAGATGATAGAAGAACAAGACACACGAATAACAAAACACAGAGGAGACAAGTACAAGATACATCAAATGGACAAGAAAGATTAGACATTAAACGTTAAAGGTGACATATCAAAACATATCAAAACACTGAAACATCCAAATGACAAAACACAGATGATACAAGAACAAGACACACAAAATGGACAAGAAAGATCAAACATTAAACGTTAAAGGTGACATATCAAACAATTAACACAAAATATTTCACATACTTATTTTATACTTTGTAGACATATAAAATAAAATGTTATATAGAGAGAGCCGAGTACAAAAAAGACATGATAACTCACCATGCAATGTCGTTTTTCATGTGTATGAAAAATGAAGGTAAATGAATATATTACTTATGATATGATGTAACCATAGCCTCGCCATGAATACATTAAGTTTGTTTTAAAAGTCGGTGATATTAAAAAAAAAAGAAACACTTTATATTTGAGATAGGTATCTTCTCCTTTTCTTTCTATCTACACTTATTCTGAGTGTATTGTAGAGTCGATAACACTTTTCTCCGTTATCCGATGCTTTAGTACTATACTCAGTTCTCAATTTTGGCTGTGTTGCATTATACCGCTCACCTACACTTTATAGCTCACCTGAGCGAAAGTTTAGTGAGCTATTGTCAAAGAGAGCCGTCCGACATCCGTCGTAGTCCATCATCCGTCGTAAACTATTCGCATTTTCGACTTCTTCCCTAGAATCACTGAAGGGATTTTAATGAAGCTTGGCGGGAATATTACAATTACCATCTTGAGGAAACTTGTACTTTTCAATGTTTTTAAAATATGTTAAAATCAGCGAATGAAAGTCACACTAAAGCCGAATTCAGATTCCAAAAATCACAATCTAAAGGCTTACAAATTCAAGAAAAAAAGACTATCCAGTACTATGGAGAGTCAGACCTCTGTGTATCCGGATCAGTGGAAGGGTTGTGCGCACGTAATCCGGATAACTACACCATTTGCTTATAACAGATGGCCGTCCAAAGTCGGCCCCTGGTGCACATTGGTCTTCTTCCTTTTATGTGTTTTCATAATGTTTTTTTTGTTTCTGTACGTCTGTTTCGATTGTTTGTTATGGTGTTCTAGTGAATATTGCGTCTTTTTTGTGGTTTGTAGTTTTGGTTTGTCTGATGTCATGTATGTGTCACTTTCTTGTGTGTTTGTTTCGTTGGGTGTGTGCAGGGTGTTCATGCTGGAGATCCTTCCCTTTTCTTTCTCACGAGAAAAAGAAAAAATCGAATAAACAGACGGAGACATAACTCTGTTCCATAGAAACACGAAGGACAACTTTATTTTTAATGAATAATTTAGAGTCTAGTCATTTTGATAAAAGTTTCTTGGTAATTTGTAAATTTCTGTTGTAAAAATAAAAAAACAAATATCACATCCTCTAGTGTATCGGATGAGTTGCGATATGTAAATACGGTATGATGGTAGCCTGGGCCATCCTTGTGAAGCCAGGGAAAATCTACAATGTTCAAAATCAAAAATCTGTCCGTTTACAATATCGATATTAAGGTCCAAATTTTGTGTTTCTGTTCTTACTACGTTTTATTATTTGAGTATCAGTCAATTCTTGCGAATAAAGAAGTAAGGCGACGAAGCCCTAAATCGATCCTATTTCTAGATATTGAATTTTAGTGAATATTTTTTTGTGATATGATACCTTGTGAAGTTCTTTAATGAATCATAAGTTGAGATATTGTTTTGGCCATCTGAACCCTCAATCTTCCATTTTCTGTAAAAATGGCGCAAATCCTACATGTTTCATGAAATTGGCCATATGTATCAGTAAACATAAAAATGTACAAAGAAAAGATAATCATCATATCTTCTTGCTCTAAAAGTTTTATGTTTGTCGACGCATGTAGCAACATCAAAAGTCTCCACTTTTGACACATTTTCTAGCAATTTTGAAAATGTTTTGTCAAAATGACGGCACTTGATTACTACAAGAAACTTCCTACGTTGCTTCGGTTGGCGATATGTACCTTTCATTAAAAGCGGGAAACATTTATTGATATTATGTATTGTATATCAATTATTTCTCATCAAGTTTAATTTTAAGGAAAACTGCAGGATCGATTCAGGGGCTTCATGACCAAGCCCTATTCATTCTTATAATTTTCAAACTTGTCAGTGGTCAGACTACCGTACCATAAGAACGTATGATACACTAGTTATTAATCAATAGCGTAATTCTGATATAACACAATGTTTTTGCTACATTATACAATATTGTTGCACAAGATCATGTACCTAAACTCCTTAGTTTCATGGTTCGAAGTGCAAGTAATGACATACATATCCTAGACTTTTATGCACTGTGGATACCCCTTCCTTCTTCCAAATCTCATTATTCTGAAGTGGTTATGTTTTGAGTTTAGACAATTAAAAGTTTTTGATATCCTCAGTATTGGTAACTGATAATGAAGGAAAATATCTCGAAATAATTATCCTTGTAGCTTCGACATCAATACTCCTAAAACACATAGACATGGAAATATTAAACTAAGTTAAAGAGAGAACCATCAAAGGGTTAGGCCATATCAAGGTTTTTTCGTTGTTAATCGTCAGCGGGCGGATAGGTTTTCAGGGGTTTGCTTGCAAAAGAAAACCAAACAAACAGACGATTTCCTTATTTTCTCATTATTTTTCGCTTTTATAAACAGATGGGCAGTCTCAACAATTTACAGAGGATATTAAGCCTTACAATGGTAAGCTAACCTGAAAAGGAACTTTTGTTAAGTTTTCTATGTCTAGCTATTATGAGATCCTTCTCTCTTGGGTATTTCTTCCATTTTCTTTTGATATTCATGTCACTCTATTGTTCATTTTGAACGGATACTAGGTTTCCATTGCTTGAAATGATGCTAAACAAAGAAAACGAAAACATGTAAGACCTTATGCAAAAGAAAGAAGGAGATCTCCAACATAACTCGCAGTTGCAGCAGCCACAGCAAAAATCTAAACAACCAATACAAAAACACAAAGCAGAAATGCACAGAAAGAGGTATGTTGTGAGCCTCGTATAAGGATTTGAATTTTATCAGACATACTGCATTTTACTACATAATCCCCTTGAGTATCAATACACTTTTGTCATTGGTGTTTAAATGCCTGAATACCACTTTAAAAAAACTCCTTATCTTGAATGGTCGGAAAGCCATCCACTGCAAGTATGACGTCATCATCGGACTGAAAGTGGGTGCCAGAAATAGCTGCTTTAAGTTTTGGGAATAAATGAAAGTCTGATGGAGCAAGATCAAGTGAATAAGGCGGATGCTCAATCAAATTAAAGCTACAATCATGAATGACAGCCATGGCAGTGACAGACTTGTGAACAGGAGTATTTTCCTAATGGAACAACACACCTTTAACTAGTGAGCTTTCCACGGCGCTTAAGTTTAATATTTTCCCATTACTGTGACAGAAGAGAAGCATATTATGTGCCATTGATTGTTTGTCCTTTTTGGAGGTAATCTATCAGCAGAATATCTTCTGCAACCCAGAAAACTGAGGCTCACAACATATCAATCAGTTCTCGAATATATAGGCTTGCTTCTTTCTTATGAAGAAAATCTAGTTCACATAGAATAATTTGTTTTCCATTTTGAAGTAGAATTCAGCTTTTTTGATCAACAGAAACCTTGACTTTGGCCTCCATAATGTAGTTTTGAAGGGTCTTTGTCTGTGAATATCATCATTTTCAACGCGCTCAATTTTTTTGTGTTCATAGGAATCTTGTATGGAGTTAATTTCAATACTTAGTGATACATACATGAACATGTCTAATGATATATAATGTTTACCATTTACTTTGTAATATTTTCATTTCCATGCTTCATTAACATCGACGGCGGGTGCGGCTAGCCAACAGTGGATGCTTACTCCTCCCGGGCACCTGGTCCAACCTCTAGCTTGCTAGGGGTCCGTCGATGTTTAATTTTGTGCTCTATTGTGAGTGCTGTTGAGATTATCGTCAGGATCTTCTTTAACTCATTTGTGTCACACTTATGCCCTTTGCCGTGTGGAGCTCGTAAAAAAGTTCCCCGCGAGGGGTTTGACAGTAAGTGTTTTGAATATACTTCCCTGACATTGTCGCCATAGCACTTTCTAAATAGACATAGCGTCAGACAGTGCATGAGTTTTATATATTTTCATTTCCATGCTTCATTAACATCGACGGCGGGTGCGGCTAGCCAACAGGGGATGCTTACTCCTCCCGGGCACCTGGTCCCACCTCTAGCTTGCTAGGGGTCCGTCGATGTTTAATTTTGTGCTCTATTGTGAGTGCTGTTGAGATTATCGTCAGGATCTTCTTTAAATCATTTGTGTCACACTTATGCCCTTTGCCGTGTGGAGCTCGTAAAAAAGTTCCCCGCGAGGGGTTTGACAGTAAGTGTTTTGAATAGACTTCCTTGACATTGTCGCCATAGCACTTTCTAAATAGACATAGCGTCAGACAGTGCATGAGTTTTATATATTTTCATTTCCATGCTTCATTAACATCGACGGCGGGTGCGGCTAGCCAACAGGGGATGCTTACTCCTCCCGGGCACCTGGTCCCACCTCTAGCTTGCTAGGGGTCCGTCGATGTTTAATTTTGTGCTCTATTGTGAGTGCTGTTGAGATTATCGTCAGGATCTTCTTTAACTCATTTGTATAACAGACAAATTTAACATGGTGAAGGACATTATAATATCCTTCTTCTACGTATACGTAGAGATTTTACGCTCTTGAGATTTCTGAGATTCTGTAAAATCTGTTGATGTAACATACACAAACCGAATCCATCTGCGGGATAAATTTGTTTGACAAAATATGTTTGGTCAATGATAAAAGTTGTATTCGACTCGGCTACACCGCGCCTAATACAACTTTTTTCGTTTACCCGATATATCGGTATTTCTGTGTTCCCCGAAACAACACTGTATAACTAATAATGTCTCATTTTTGTCCCCACGCTCTCATGAAAGAGAGAGGACAAATAGTTTTTGCCTGTCTATGCATATATCTGTTGGTTACAAAACTCTAACCTTGAACAAAATTTTTGACCTGTAATTAAAAGACTTGCATTTTTATGGGTAATCCTTGTGACAAGACCGTTCTCTTGAAGTCAAAAGTTGAGACCTTGATCTTGGAGTCTGACCTAGTTTAAAGAAACCCCTTAAACTTGTCATACCATTGATTTGCTTACAGTGATGTGCTTAAAATGGATATGCCATAACTTGACAAGGGATGTATATTTGTTAAAGGTGTGTTCCGTTCAGCGGTCAAATCTTCTGTAAGTTTTGGACATGGAGAGGGGTAAGCAAATTTTACAGCTTTGCTTTCGTCCAGTAAGAAATATGAATAACCGTGTATATACTAAATATGGAATAAACTACACACTGTATAAATACATGTAATAATATATGACTGTAGTTTACTTGAAAGTGCTGTAACGTCCATACTCTTCACAATTAGTGACGAAAGATAAGACTCAAGACTCGGAATAACCGAGGACACAGCAAGGTGAATGTCGCATACTGAGAGTAAAATACGACAGGCAAAAATGTCAGTTCTTTATCAACACACCAAGCTACGTTCAAAAGCCGAGATCAACTTTAATTAGGCCGAAAAGAGACTGAATTTGTTTTCCTGTGCTCCTTATTTAGATCGTTTCGTTTTGTTGCATATATTTTAGTGTAAAACAATTTATTCTAAATGTGTTAAAAACATCTGAGAGGCCATTAGAACATAATCCTTGACGACCGTTACTTCTAAAAGTCCCGGCTAGGGAACATCACTGTGCAGTCATGTGACACCAGGAAAGGAGGGTATCTCAGACAAGACCAGATTGCAGGACCCACAGCAATACACCAAAGTACAGCATGTCAAAACATAGACAAACACAGCAAGAGATGTAAAAGGGACAAGTAGAACCAAATAACGTACATAAAAAAAGACATAGAAACATAAACACAAAAGACTGTAAAGATAAACCAACGAAGCCAATGGGCAATCAGTGCCGACTGAGGACGACCATCTATCACGCCAGTATAAAATGATGTGATTAACCGGGTTATGTTCGCACGATCCTCCCACTTTTCAGTTACCCCACCCAGAGTAGTGTAAAATAACCTCCTCACTGTAAGATGACAAAAAAAAAAAGACAGCAAAATGCAGGGCCCCAAGCAACACATATATATAGGGATATGAATGGATATAAAACAAGGGGTGTACGAAATACAGTCCGTGTCGTCATTCGGTTCACCACCAGCATTGTCCCAATTGTTATAAGGAGACATCAGTGTTTGATACAAGAGATGTAAGAGGTACCTGTTTTCTATTCTCTTGCATCTGACGGATCTATGAAATATTGCCAAACCCTCTACAAAAGTTGGACATAGAGAGAGGGATAAGCAAATTAAACAGCTTTGCCTCTGTCCCATGACGAAGTTTTATATAACCCGGTATATACTATTTTAGGTAAACTACATACTTTCAGCTACATGTAACGTTAACTTGGAAATGCTTTATACCTCCGTCAAACGTGCAGGGATATTGACGAAGGATGAGACTCAAGACTCCGAATAACCGAGGACACCGCATGGTTATGAATGTCGCAAATTGAGAGTAAAAATACGACAGGCGAAATATCAGTTCTTGGATGCATGAACCATATTGTCAATCCACCAAGCTACGTCCAAAAGCTGAGATCAACTTTGATAACAGACCGGATTTGTTTTCCAGTGCATCTCTTATTCATATCGTTTCATTTCGTTGCATTTATGTTAGTGTAAAACAAGTGAAAATGAATTTTCTAAAAAGTGTGTCCTGTAGCATCATTTCTCTCCCATTCTGCTACGTCTTTCGGTACATTGTTAGACATAATAACTTTCACACTCTTTGGTCATATTGCATTGTTTAGATTGAGGATCATTGACGAGGGTTAAGCAACCGAAACGTTCATGTCTGGTCCATATTGCAAATTTATCTGTTATGAAATGATGCTATTTAGTTTGAAGACGTTTAACATTTGAAACATCTGAGAGGTAATTTATTGAGTAGGAAGAGTAATTACAATAGAACATAATCCTTGACGATTACTTGCTTGACATCTATTTGTCCTCCATCTAAAGTTGGCGTTAGGAAACACCGCTGTGCAGTCTTGTGGTCCCGTACCAGTACCATCATCAGGCTCCCCTGCCGCAGTGTCCCAGTTATCAAATACCAGGGCATTACCATTGACGTCCACGTACTGACCCTCGTCTTGTATGTCGTTCACGCCGATCCAAAATGGTTCACTAATTTCGATTTTGTGAAAAATATAAAAATAGAGAAACAAAGGTAAGCAAAATAAAAGTCTTTTTAATACGCTGTATATGTAATTTAAAATTGAAATAAAAAAGAACATCAATTCTACGAAGAAGTTCTACGGTCGATATGGGGAATTCGTCATACACTATGATGTCCCACTCTCAAGAATGGTGGATGTCATGGACCATTTGAACCATCCAACCAAAGATTGTACTCTATGTCTTCAAAAATGGAAGTTACCAGATGTGACAGCTCTACCGAATAGAAGCGGCGGCTGTTGCATGCAAGCAGGAGATGCTTACTCTTCTCGGGCACCTGGTCTCGCTCCCATATCGGGAGTTCGCTTCTTTTCATATGGTGGAGGTTTTTGTTTGTTTGCTTTGGTTCCTGTTTTATCCTGATTTTATATGCCTTCGGTTTCTGATTTTCTGAATTCTCGAATTTGTGCTGTATACAGGGATATGGTCATTATCCATATTTGTCATTCAAACTAAAATTTGACGTTAAATCACAGGTTATCAATCAATATATGATTAACCATGACTCCTTATAATTACATATTCTTCAAACATATATTAAATGAATTCTCTATAATCAGCAGTAGTGGATTCAGCCAGGGGAGTTGGGGTTATGTGCCCTCTCCCGGTAGTGCTCATAGATGAGTGCCAACCAAATTTCCACCAATTGGGAAACGGGAACCCCAAGCTACCACCCTCAGACATCGCAGGTCATCCCTGGGAAAACTTTTTTAACAGAAAACATAAAGCAAACTTACGTTAAGGTAAGTGTTCCCGAAGCTAAAAATTCTGTGCTTGTTGACTGGGTATGATTGCAAGTGTACCACCCGTCTGTTCATTGGCACACAGGGTGGCAGTAGTAGGCTGATCGTTTTGTGACAGTATTGCGTAGTAACATACTCTCTGATTGGTCGAAATGTCATCTAGTTTCGCTGTACCGATCGGACATTCTGTGTAAAATTAAAAAAATAAACAGTTACAGGTTTTGTGGTGCACTTAAATATGCACTAACCCTAACCCTAACCCTAACCCTTGCTTATGACTATGTGATACAGTTAAAGTAATAGGTCACTAGACTTGGTACTTGACCAATTTACAGTCTTGTATCAGCGCATTCTTAAGACGACGGGACTTCATGACGGGCCCTGCCCAAACCACTTTAGGGAAGACAGGGCCCCGATCACCTGTCCTCTTGGAATGTCAGGCGGACTCCTCGGGTGATAACATGCATGAGCTTGCTACAGCCGACAGAACACGGGCTGTTTTACGTACGCCCAATTTTTATCCATCTACATATTCACCTGTGTTGCTTCGGCCCATGCATTTTGCAGTCTTGTTTGTGTGTGGTCATCTTACAGTGAGGAGGTTGTTTTACACCACAATTGTACGAGACCTCTGGATAATCGGAATAGTGGGAGGCTTGTGCGCACGTTATCAAGGAGAACCACACAATTTGTTACCTGCGTAGCAGATGACCGTCCTAAGTCGGCACCGCTTGCCCATTGGTCTTTTGTGCTTATTGTTTCTATGTCATGTGTTTCGTTTGTGTCACTTGCTGTACTCGTCTTCTATGTGTTTTTGCTTCGGGTGTTTTGGTGTTTTGTTGTTGGTACTGCAACCAGGTCTGGTTCCCCTCTCCTCCCTTCTTGCATGGCTCCGAATTTCAAAAGAAGTTGACCATAAATTTTGTAACATTTCCAGAAAGTCTTTACAAGTTTTTGAAAGCGAAAACCTTGTCCTACAAGTTTCTTCGCTAATTAGTAAATTTCTACAATGAAAATTCAAAACATCAGTACAAGCTCAAGCATACCGGACTAGCTACGAAATGTATAGATACCATAAGACGGTAATCTAGGAACATTGCCGTCAAGCCAGGAATAATTTACTTTGTTGAATCGAAAATCATCTCTTTTGTGATACACACTTGTATGAATCTCTCCATTTACAATTATGACAATTAGGTCCAAAAATGGTGTTTCTGTGTTTGTAATTTTTGTCTTGTTTATAGTCATTTCTTGTAGATAAATTTCAAAACATCAGTACATGCTCTAGCATACCGGACTAGCTGCGAAATGTATAGATACCATAAGACAGTTATCTAGGAACATCGCCGTCAAGCCAGGAATAATTTACTTTGTTGAATCTAAAATCATCTCTTTTGTGATACACACTTGTATGGATCTCTCCATTAACAATTTTGATATTTAGGTCCAAAAATGGTGTTTCTGTGTTTGTATTTTTTGTCTTGTTTATAGTCAATTCTTGTGGATAAATAACACTTTTATCCTTTTCCAAAACAGGATTGTCGATAGTAAGAATATTATCCAGGTACCTGGAAGTACCAATGAAATATTTCAAATCATCAGGTTTTCTTTGCTTTTGATGATTTTGGGGAAAAAATCTTTTTCAGACGTAAATAAAAATAAATCTGCAACAAGAGACACACAATTCGTATCCACTAGATCCCTACAACCGGCTTGTAGATTTTTTCACCAAATCTTACATAAATATTGTCCAAGAGGAAGGACAATGCAATACAAAGGTCACTACATTTCACTACATATATAATGCGGAAGGGTTCCAACTCTATACCTTCTTGAAGAAAATTTCAAACCAATTTTCATGCACCAGGCATGTCCATGATTTGTATTCTGTAACGGAAAAGAGACCCTTTGATTCAGATGTACAAGTATAAGTTTTCGGCTATCGATTAAAGCACCATTTAATGTGTTGGGACAATCAATCATTGATTTTGTCGTGAGGAAGCGTGGTGTACATGTTTGAAAAGTGGTATGAAGAAATGGTATTGGCTTGAAGATTTCTAGATTTCATTTTGTCAATCGCATCCCCTGAATTTTTGATAGACCGGAATAAGTTTACATCATTCCTGATTAGAACAGAATATTTTGCCACGTGTTCCTTTATCGCCGTGAGTGCTGACGTCAGATTTCTAGACAAAATTGTTGTTGAGCAGTTGCTAGAATTAGCAATGTATCGAAACTTTTAAGGAGACTTGTGCAATTTTGGTATGCAGTATATTGTAAGAAGATCTAATTAAGAAATAGGGATGTTGAATGAAGAAATGTCACTGTTATGTTTGCTCAAAATGTTAGGGACACTTTCATTGCTTTGAATATAAGTGTTTCGAAACTAAAGTTGATATGTAGTAACGTTTTCAAATGATTATGTCTGCTCTATCTGCAGAAGCAAAGAATATTTTTCATGTAAATTGCGTAATTTAGATTTTAAATATCTTTCAGATTTAAACCTTGGATTTTCAAAAAAGATGAGGATTTTTGTGGAAGTTATCTATTCGAATATCTATTATATCCAAAATGAGGCTTTTCCAGTCATTCAGAGAATGCGATTCGACCTCTTCCGATTTACACCAACGTTTAGTATAGTTATCTAAGGCTTCCTTTAGTACTTCGCGACATTTGATAATATCTATCTTGGTTGGGATTATGCCACTTGAAACTTTAACAATTTCAAAATGTTGTGGTTTCCGGACATTCAAAGGAAAGATAATCAATTTATTTCTTGGATAAAGCTTTTACACCAAGAAATACAGGTCAAGTTCGAATATGGGTCATGTCGCTCGATTTTGTGCAGAGTTATCTCCCTTGAAACTTATACAATTTCAATATTTGTGGTTTCTGGACCTTTGAAGGAAAACCTCTAAAGATAATCAATTCATTTCTTGAATGTAGCTATTATACAAAAAAAAATACAGGTTAATTTCAAATATGGGTCATGTCGCTCAATTTTATGCAGAGTTATGCCCCTTGAATCTTATTCATATAGCTTTATATTAAGAAATACAGGTCAAGTTCAAATATGGGTCATGTTGCTCAATTTTTGTGGAGTTGTACCCCTTCAAACTTTTTATACATTGCTTATATGTGAAATATGCCGGGCGGGGGTATCATTGATCCTTTGAACAATATTTTTTCATTGGAGTCTGATTTCGTCTTTTGTGTTTGACTTTCATTCACTGATTTAATGTATTATTGCTAGTACATCTAAAATTGAGTTTATCACACATCGATTCTTTATTCCATTCAATGCTCCGATGGTTTCTCGTTATACTACTAAATTTTCTGTTTGCATCACTAATGTTAAGATTAAGCTGTTGATCTGTTATACTAACATTGCATGGTCACGTATGTATACTAAAATAATTGTTGTTGATGGGTAGAAGACAATAATCTGTTGATGGAAGTTATTGTCAGGTAGGCTTCTCAGAATCTCCAAGAATCAACTAACAATGTTTTTTTTTTAAATTTTGGATGTTCAGTTTGCGTTCTACTTACGTTGAACACAATTGTCTCCTATATCGTCAAATCCGTCTTTGCACTGACATATGAAAGTATTTCTGGGCTGTGGTATACAGATTTGGTTGTCCCCACAACTGTTCGCATCTGCGCATGCCTCTGTTAGAAACAATGATGCAAGAATGAAACAAATATTTTCACCTTAAGTTAGATCACAGACGAACCATCTTAGATTGCGGTCCCATTCGCTGCAACCTACGTTAGCATGTTTTTGTATGAATTTGAAGACTTTTAACATTTGTACACCTATTAAACTGACTGAGACGAGTCCGGAGAGCTATTATCTTAACCCCGGCATCTTTTTCCCTGGCCGCGTTCAGTCTGAAAAAACTTTAACCTGGGCCATATCTCATGAAGTATTAGTAGTAGGACTTTCATATTTCACATGTAGATTCCTATCACAATGGTGTCTCATTAGAGATCGCCTACCTCCCTTTACACGCTATTAACATACACATCATTCGAATTGTTTCAGGTATACGCGTGTTTTCGATGCAGGTTGGTACCTGTAGGTCTTGGAAAACCACAATGTCCGCTCCGTCTTGCTACGTAAGATCTCAATGCTTTGGTAGATGTATCTATGTTTCACGCACCGATGCGAATTCTGTACATATTTCTTTGTGTTCTCTCTTTAAGTTCACCCGTTTATGTGATTGTATGAGTTAAAGAAGATCCTGACGATAATCTCAACAGCACTCACAATAGAGCAGGAAATAAAGCATCGACGGACCCCTAGCAAGCTAGAGGTGGGACCAGGTGCCAGATGTACCTCATAGATTGCGTTGTTGAGTTTGTTGTGTGTTTCGATGTCATATTAAGGCCTTGTTACACGACGCGATTAATCGTTTGCAATTAGTTGCAAGCGACAAATCGTGTCGAGTAACATAGCTTAAAACTAATCGCATGCGACTTTCAAAAGTCGCATGCAACTTTTTAGCTCACCTGAGCCAAAGGCTCAAGTGAGCTATTGTCATAGTGTGGCGTCCGGCGTCCGTCGTCCGTCGTCCGTCGTCCGTCGTCCGTCCGTCGTAAACTTTTAACATTTTCAACTTCTTCTCAAGAACGGCTGAAGGGATTTTGATGAAACTTGGTATGCATGAAGTACTAAAGGTCCTCTACCAAGTTTGTTCATTTCGGCTCGATCCCTTCAGGGGTGGATCCAGGGCGGGGTCAAATAGGCCCCGGAGGGTACCCCTCTTCAAAAATCTTCTTCTCCAGTTCCACTGAATGGATTGAAAAACTAATTGTATCTATGTGATCTAGAAGGATGTATGATTCAAGTTTGTTCATTTCGTTAAAATCCGACAACTAATTTTTGACGCGTTTTTGACGTCTTTTCGGACTTAGTCAGAAATGCACATTTTTGCACTTTTTCTTTAAATAACTCAATAAGTGTATGATTTTACACACTCATTTACTACATATTTATCATATTTAACTTACTTAATGCTTTGATATGTATTTTATGCTTAAATTTTATTTTTTTGATTTTTTATGAATTTTTTTCTTATGTAAAAAGGAAGGGGGGGGGGGTGATTTTCATACATTTTCTGCTTCTTTTCTATAACCACTCTTCAGATTGTCATGACAATTTGTAGGTATGAGGTACTCATGCATGGTACCCTACAAGTGAAAGAATTTTGTCCAGATATCCACTTTTGGATTTTTAAGGAATATTTTTTAAGATTGTACATAGGTATAATGTATGTTTTCCATGCCCAATGGACCCATGGGGAGTGGCTTCAAACCCCGGCGGGACCCCAACAAAATTTTTTTCCCTTTTTATTAGCTCACCTGAGCCAAAGGCTCAAGTGAGCTATTGTCATAGTGTGGCGTCCGGCGTCCGTCGTCGTCCGTCGTCCGTCGTCCGTCCGTCGTAAACTTTTAACATTTTCAACTTCTTCTCAAGAACGGCTGAAGGGATTTTGATGAAACTTGGTATGCATGAAGTACTAAAGGTCCTCTACCAAGTTTGTTCATTTCGGCTCGATCCCTTCAGGGGTGGATCCAGGGCGGGGTCAAATAGGCCCCGGAGGGTACCCCTCTTCAAAAATCTTCTTCTCCAGTTCCACTGAATGGATTGAAAAACTAATTGTATCTATGTGATCTAGAAGGATGTATGATTCAAGTTTGTTCATTTCGTTAAAATCCGACAACTAATTTTTGACGCGTTTTTGACGTCTTTTCGGACTTAGTCAGAAATGCACATTTTTGCACTTTTTCTTTAAATAACTCAATAAGTGTATGATTTTACACACTCATTTACTACATATTTATCATATTTAACTTACTTAATGCTTTGATATGTATTTTATGCTTAAATTTTATTTTTTTGATTTTTTATGAATTTTTTTCTTATGTAAAAAGGAAGGGGGGGGGGGTGATTTTCATACATTTTCTGCTTCTTTTCTATAACCACTCTTCAGATTGTCATGACAATTTGTAGGTATGAGGTACTCATGCATGGTACCCTACAAGTGAAAGAATTTTGTCCAGATATCCACTTTTGGATTTTTAAGGAATATTTTTTAAGATTGTACATAGGTATAATGTATGTTTTCCATGCCCAATGGACCCATGGGGAGTGGCTTCAAACCCCGGCGGGACCCCAACAAAATTTTTTTCCCTTTTTATTAGCTCACCTGAGCCAAAGGCTCAAGTGAGCTATTGTCATAGTGTGGCGTCCGGCGTCCGTCGTCCGTCGTCCGTCGTCCGTCGTCCGTCCGTCGTAAACTTTTAACATTTTCAACTTCTTCTCAAGAACGGCTGAAGGGATTTTGATGAAACTTGGTATGCATGAAGTACTAAAGGTCCTCTACCAAGTTTGTTCATTTCGGCTCGATCCCTTCAGGGGTGGATCCAGGGCGGGGTCAAATAGGCCCCGGAGGGTACCCCTCTTCAAAAATCTTCTTCTCCAGTTCCACTGAATGGATTGAAAAACTAATTGTATCTATGTGATCTAGAAGGATGTATGATTCAAGTTTGTTCATTTCGTTAAAATCCGACAACTAATTTTTGACGCGTTTTTGACGTCTTTTCGGACTTAGTCAGAAATGCACATTTTTGCACTTTTTCTTTAAATAACTCAATAAGTGTATGATTTTACACACTCATTTACTACATATTTATCATATTTAACTTACTTAATGCTTTGATATGTATTTTATGCTTAAATTTTATTTTTTTGATTTTTTATGAATTTTTTTCTTATGTAAAAAGGAAGGGGGGGGGGGTGATTTTCATACATTTTCTGCTTCTTTTCTATAACCACTCTTCAGATTGTCATGACAATTTGTAGGTATGAGGTACTCATGCATGGTACCCTACAAGTGAAAGAATTTTGTCCAGATATCCACTTTTGGATTTTTAAGGAATATTTTTTAAGATTGTACATAGGTATAATGTATGTTTTCCATGCCCAATGGACCCATGGGGAGTGGCTTCAAACCCCGGCGGGACCCCAACAAAATTTTTTTCCCTTTTTATTAGCTCACCTGAGCCAAAGGCTCAAGTGAGCTATTGTCATAGTGTGGCGTCCGGCGTCCGTCGTCCGTCGTCCGTCGTCCGTCGTCCGTCCGTCGTAAACTTTTAACATTTTCAACTTCTTCTCAAGAACGGCTGAAGGGATTTTGATGAAACTTGGTATGCATGAAGTACTAAAGGTCCTCTACCAAGTTTGTTCATTTCGGCTCGATCCCTTCAGGGGTGGATCCAGGGCGGGGTCAAATAGGCCCCGGAGGGTACCCCTCTTCAAAAATCTTCTTCTCCAGTTCCACTGAATGGATTGAAAAACTAATTGTATCTATGTGATCTAGAAGGATGTATGATTCAAGTTTGTTCATTTCGTTAAAATCCGACAACTAATTTTTGACGCGTTTTTGACGTCTTTTCGGACTTAGTCAGAAATGCACATTTTTGCACTTTTTCTTTAAATAACTCAATAAGTGTATGATTTTACACACTCATTTACTACATATTTATCATATTTAACTTACTTAATGCTTTGATATGTATTTTATGCTTAAATTTTATTTTTTTGATTTTTTATGAATTTTTTTCTTATGTAAAAAGGAAGGGGGGGGGGGTGATTTTCATACATTTTCTGCTTCTTTTCTATAACCACTCTTCAGATTGTCATGACAATTTGTAGGTATGAGGTACTCATGCATGGTACCCTACAAGTGAAAGAATTTTGTCCAGATATCCACTTTTGGATTTTTAAGGAATATTTTTTAAGATTGTACATAGGTATAATGTATGTTTTCCATGCCCAATGGACCCATGGGGAGTGGCTTCAAACCCCGGCGGGACCCCAACAAAATTTTTTTCCCTTTTTATTAGCTCACCTGAGCCAAAGGCTCAAGTGAGCTATTGTCATAGTGTGGCGTCCGGCGTCCGTCGTCCGTCGTCCGTCGTCCGTCGTCCGTCCGTCGTAAACTTTTAACATTTTCAACTTCTTCTCAAGAACGGCTGAAGGGATTTTGATGAAACTTGGTATGCATGAAGTACTAAAGGTCCTCTACCAAGTTTGTTCATTTCGGCTCGATCCCTTCAGGGGTGGATCCAGGGCGGGGTCAAATAGGCCCCGGAGGGTACCCCTCTTCAAAAATCTTCTTCTCCAGTTCCACTGAATGGATTGAAAAACTAATTGTATCTATGTGATCTAGAAGGATGTATGATTCAAGTTTGTTCATTTCGTTAAAATCCGACAACTAATTTTTGACGCGTTTTTGACGTCTTTTCGGACTTAGTCAGAAATGCACATTTTTGCACTTTTTCTTTAAATAACTCAATAAGTGTATGATTTTACACACTCATTTACTACATATTTATCATATTTAACTTACTTAATGCTTTGATATGTATTTTATGCTTAAATTTTATTTTTTTGATTTTTTATGAATTTTTTTCTTATGTAAAAAGGAAGGGGGGGGGGGGGTGATTTTCATACATTTTCTGCTTCTTTTCTATAACCACTCTTCAGATTGTCATGACAATTTGTAGGTATGAGGTACTCATGCATGGTACCCTACAAGTGAAAGAATTTTGTCCAGATATCCACTTTTGGATTTTTAAGGAATATTTTTTAAGATTGTACATAGGTATAATGTATGTTTTCCATGCCCAATGGACCCATGGGGAGTGGCTTCAAACCCCGGCGGGACCCCAACAAAATTTTTTTCCCTTTTTATTAGCTCACCTGAGCCAAAGGCTCAAGTGAGCTATTGTCATAGTGTGGCGTCCGGCGTCCGTCGTCCGTCGTCCGTCGTCCGTCGTCCGTCCGTCGTAAACTTTTAACATTTTCAACTTCTTCTCAAGAACGGCTGAAGGGATTTTGATGAAACTTGGTATGCATGAAGTACTAAAGGTCCTCTACCAAGTTTGTTCATTTCGGCTCGATCCCTTCAGGGGTGGATCCAGGGCGGGGTCAAATAGGCCCCGGAGGGTACCCCTCTTCAAAAATCTTCTTCTCCAGTTCCACTGAATGGATTGAAAAACTAATTGTATCTATGTGATCTAGAAGGATGTATGATTCAAGTTTGTTCATTTCGTTAAAATCCGACAACTAATTTTTGACGCGTTTTTGACGTCTTTTCGGACTTAGTCAGAAATGCACATTTTTGCACTTTTTCTTTAAATAACTCAATAAGTGTATGATTTTACACACTCATTTACTACATATTTATCATATTTAACTTACTTAATGCTTTGATATGTATTTTATGCTTAAATTTTATTTTTTTGATTTTTTATGAATTTTTTTCTTATGTAAAAAGGAAGGGGGGGGGGGTGATTTTCATACATTTTCTGCTTCTTTTCTATAACCACTCTTCAGATTGTCATGACAATTTGTAGGTATGAGGTACTCATGCATGGTACCCTACAAGTGAAAGAATTTTGTCCAGATATCCACTTTTGGATTTTTAAGGAATATTTTTTAAGATTGTACATAGGTATAATGTATGTTTTCCATGCCCAATGGACCCATGGGGAGTGGCTTCAAACCCCGGCGGGACCCCAACAAAATTTTTTTCCCTTTTTATTAGCTCACCTGAGCCAAAGGCTCAAGTGAGCTATTGTCATAGTGTGGCGTCCGGCGTCCGTCGTCCGTCGTCCGTCGTCCGTCGTCCGTCCGTCGTAAACTTTTAACATTTTCAACTTCTTCTCAAGAACGGCTGAAGGGATTTTGATGAAACTTGGTATGCATGAAGTACTAAAGGTCCTCTACCAAGTTTGTTCATTTCGGCTCGATCCCTTCAGGGGTGGATCCAGGGCGGGGTCAAATAGGCCCCGGAGGGTACCCCTCTTCAAAAATCTTCTTCTCCAGTTCCACTGAATGGATTGAAAAACTAATTGTATCTATGTGATCTAGAAGGATGTATGATTCAAGTTTGTTCATTTCGTTAAAATCCGACAACTAATTTTTGACGCGTTTTTGACGTCTTTTCGGACTTAGTCAGAAATGCACATTTTTGCACTTTTTCTTTAAATAACTCAATAAGTGTATGATTTTACACACTCATTTACTACATATTTATCATATTTAACTTACTTAATGCTTTGATATGTATTTTATGCTTAAATTTTATTTTTTTGATTTTTTATGAATTTTTTTCTTATGTAAAAAGGAAGGGGGGGGGGGGTGATTTTCATACATTTTCTGCTTCTTTTCTATAACCACTCTTCAGATTGTCATGACAATTTGTAGGTATGAGGTACTCATGCATGGTACCCTACAAGTGAAAGAATTTTGTCCAGATATCCACTTTTGGATTTTTAAGGAATATTTTTTAAGATTGTACATAGGTATAATGTATGTTTTCCATGCCCAATGGACCCATGGGGAGTGGCTTCAAACCCCGGCGGGACCCCAACAAAATTTTTTTCCCTTTTTATTAGCTCACCTGAGCCAAAGGCTCAAGTGAGCTATTGTCATAGTGTGGCGTCCGGCGTCCGTCGTCCGTCGTCCGTCGTCCGTCGTCCGTCCGTCGTAAACTTTTAACATTTTCAACTTCTTCTCAAGAACGGCTGAAGGGATTTTGATGAAACTTGGTATGCATGAAGTACTAAAGGTCCTCTACCAAGTTTGTTCATTTCGGCTCGATCCCTTCAGGGGTGGATCCAGGGCGGGGTCAAATAGGCCCCGGAGGGTACCCCTCTTCAAAAATCTTCTTCTCCAGTTCCACTGAATGGATTGAAAAACTAATTGTATCTATGTGATCTAGAAGGATGTATGATTCAAGTTTGTTCATTTCGTTAAAATCCGACAACTAATTTTTGACGCGTTTTTGACGTCTTTTCGGACTTAGTCAGAAATGCACATTTTTGCACTTTTTCTTTAAATAACTCAATAAGTGTATGATTTTACACACTCATTTACTACATATTTATCATATTTAACTTACTTAATGCTTTGATATGTATTTTATGCTTAAATTTTATTTTTTTGATTTTTTATGAATTTTTTTCTTATGTAAAAAGGAAGGGGGGGGGGGTGATTTTCATACATTTTCTGCTTCTTTTCTATAACCACTCTTCAGATTGTCATGACAATTTGTAGGTATGAGGTACTCATGCATGGTACCCTACAAGTGAAAGAATTTTGTCCAGATATCCACTTTTGGATTTTTAAGGAATATTTTTTAAGATTGTACATAGGTATAATGTATGTTTTCTTACCAAAAAAGAAAAGAAATTCTCAAATCGCACTGGGTTATACACATTGATACTACTTTTAAATGAAGAAATTTTATTTGAATCACAAAAAAAAAAAATGCCGTAATGATTAAAAGTACACAACTTTTTAAATATTTTTCAAAGCCATGCACCTGGTTCCGGACCGGAATTATTCGAATTTTATGATCTGAGGACCCATTTTCACACGTATTCTTCCACACATGTAGATGTCTCACACACTTTAAAACTATATTCAAAATTTTATTTCATCTGTCTAGTAAACAATCACGGAGAAGACAATTCAAGATAAACATTGTGTGTATTTTCCACCAATTGTTGAAAATAATAAGAAAATAATCGGAACTATTTGACAGGACAATGACCTAGATACGCATTCATTCATCTTCGTCCCCAAGGCGCATCGTATTCCGCTAGGCGCTTCATTGCAATACAAACCGCAAAGCAGTACTGCGATATATTTCAGGAGATACAGTGCAAACGGAATAGATTTTTATAATTGGAACACTTTCATAATCTGTATCTGTATCTGTATGGGTACGTTGAATTACCAATACTGGCTTGTGATCAACGGAATGAGAGAGCGCATAAACTTACTTAATCGCGCTTCAGGCTGAATCTAAAGCCTTCCACAGTCCTTGACAGCACTTGATGGTTATCCAGTTCGTTCCACTCTGTGACTGTACGTATGAAGAATGAGTTCTTCCTGATGACGGAATTACATGTAGGTATGTTAAAGGAGCGAGTATGGTTTGAGCTATGAACAACGTTCATAATGGTTATCATTCATGTACTTGGAACACTTGCATATACTTGTTATTATGTATAAAGTTTGCTCGAATTTCCTCTGTCTTAGACTCTCTTAGATGAAGTAATTTACGGACTGATTTCTTGAAGAAACGTCTAATGAGTAATCTCTTCCTCTGGATTTTGAGAATGCATAGGACATTTAATATCTGAAATTCTTGAAAATAAATAATTCCGTTCAGAGTTCCTGAAATCTTCCAATGAAATGTTGGACCACAGAAGCTGTTGTTTTAATAGAGAAAATAAATTATTATTCACAACCTTAAGCCACTGTGTTCGTCATCTTGTATGTATAATATTTCTAAGAGGAATACAGAGGCCTGAGGTTGTGAATAATAAAACATTTTCTCTCATAAAGCGACAGGATCCTGTGTTAAGACATTTGGGAATTTTTATCTGTTCAAATAATAGATACATAATGAGTTTTTATCAGACCAAATAACTTCTTGTCGGAAAATCCAATGCAACCGATACATTTCATGAACTCTCTCCGCTAACAACTTGCCCGTGTAACAGACCTATGATGAGGTAAAACAATTAGTTAACAGTAAATAACGATGTCGTAGGTCTGCTAGTTGGACAAGCTTAACAATTTCATGGGCCTTTTAATTTGTTTCAAACTGCGAAACCTTAGAGAAACCACTTGAGTTGTTGAACAGCGTATGCTGAAATGCGACGCTCCTTCTCGCCTGTTGAAATATGCATAGGCAAGAAGCGTCGCATTTCAGCATATTTACTGAAAATTATTTGTTCAAGTGGCTTCACTGGGTCATGAGGTTTGATACAACATACACTGCTTTTTTGGAAAACAAACTGGCACAATTTCTGCACAACTCACTTGAATTGTTGAATATTGGATCAAAACGATTTTAACTGTACGTTTCATGTATTTGAGATGAAATCAATACTATTCAAAAGCATAATTCATAGATTTTAGTGAATAAAGGCAAAACCGAAAAATCTTTGTTTTTTATGCCCCTGGAATAAAAGATTCGGGAGCATAAAGTTTTTGGCCTGTCCGTCTGTCTGTTTGTCTGTCTGTTTTCCAAAAAACTTTAACATTGGGCATAACTTTTGAATGGAAGCTGGTGATAGAGGTTTCATATTTCACATGTGTATTTACCAAAATTTTTGACCTCATGACCATAACCTTGACCTTTCACGTACTTCTCAGAAACTTTAACATTGGGCATAACTATTGAATGGTTATAGTGATAGGGCTTTCATATTGTACATGTGTATTCCTTGTGACAAGATCTTTCCATTGATACCAATATTACGCTGACCCTGACCTCTCACATACTTAACAGAAAATGGTGTTTATACTAACAAAGATGCCGCCGGGGGCATTCTCGTTTCACAAACACAGGCTTTATAATTTCTGGCATGCTAGCTATCAATAATGAAAGGTTTTGTGTTCAATTTTAAATAAACTTAATTTGTGAAATCATTTCATTGTTTTATTCTTTTTCTCTGTCAGTATGTCAGTTAGAGCGTGCATGGGTATCAGGTGAGCGTTGTGCCCCCTGGGGCTCTTGTTTCAGATTAGAACATGTTCTATTCCTTGAGATTAATCGCATGCAACTTTTAGCGTCAACAAATCAAAATGCCGGGTATTCCTTATAATTTCAACCCTAATTTGGCGAATTTTGGTCATATCAATTACACTGACAATAAAATGGCGAGTTTTCTCACGAAGGATCACAGTACACTTACTGCAAGCTTTTTTAGTTAAAAAAAATTGATTTTCTGCCCTCTCTTCGTCGAGAAAGTTATGTGAATTTAATTGTAATGAAAACTGAAAATACATGCTATATTGTCTGTTGATAACACAATTTATTCGTAAACTTTAGGCGGAAAAGGTATGAATTTAGCACAAAATATATGCAATTAGTTGCAACGTGTAACAGTGCGAGTCGCTGCAACTCACTCGGACCAAAAAATCTCTGCAATTAGTTGCATGCAACTAATCGCGTCGTGTAACAAGGCCTTAAAGGGGCTTACTTTTCCTTGTATGCAGTTGCTCATTCTAATTCAGTCTGTTTGTTTAACACATTCTGATTGGTCCACAGCATTTCCAAAAGCACGTATAACGACGATATACATGTCGCAAACCGATTCACATTTCTACGTAAATTTTCAGGCTACAAGCTTTCGTGCAATTTGTATTTATGACGTCATTATTCTCTGTGATCTTTAGATCAAATGACGTCCTCGTGTGACGTATAGCTAAAGTTATGGGCTTGTAGACAGCGTGTTCTACACGTTTTAACAACATCACAAATAAGTTCTTTTTTAAAACGCTCGAGCTCCAAGCTTATTTCAAAATGGAGTGCAGTAATGTCTGGTTTCAAGCCCTGACGGTATAACTGCGTTTTCAACAGTATATCAAACGTATACCTGTTGGAGCCCCCTAAACACAGTTTGTTTATCTCCTAATTTTGGCATTGTTAAACTACAACAAGAGGGCACACCAATGACGCATCTGTTATGAACATATTTTACCAATTTTCTATTTATCTATTTATTTATTAAAAAGGGATAAATCTTTCAGCGACTTCCATTATACCTTGTACACAAGTTCCACCAAAGAAAACGAAGCCCTCGTTACATACACAGATGAATCCATTAGGTGCTGATTCCAGTGGCACACATTGTCCATTGCCACCACAGCTGTCGTCAGAACATGGGTCTGAGGAGAAACTCAGATAAGTTAGTGAAATAATAATATATTCTTCATATATTTTTATAATCTAATACTACCGAGAGGGAGGGATGGCCATATAATCTAACAGTAATACCACAGTGAGGGAGGGATAGCTATCGTTCAAGCCGAGTGTACAAAATTTTGCTTGTACATTAGGATTGAGAATTCCCAGTCCCTCCCTTACGGTGGAGTTCCATTGTTTTTCTCCCACGTCGTCAACTTGTAAAGGTCTGTTATAATCAGCCGTTTGTTGTTTAACTTCAATGACGTCGTCTTCGTAGCATTAGCTATAACGTCAGATGGCGAGAGCTATGACGTCAGATTGTGTGATCGATATTCTGCACGTGAGAATGATAACTCTCAAATTTTTCTTGAGTGGGATATATTGATTCTTGGGTTGTGAAATCGCCATCCCTCCCTCACGGTGGTGTTAGATTATAGTAATCTCACATTCTAAGTGTGCGAATGGAGATTCTATCATATCTTATGTAATTTCCTTTACAATAAATTTACTCGAGAAGGTATACACAATGCCTCAGTTTGCTAGTTAAATGTCAAATATAGTAAAATATACATTGAAAATATGCATAACGATTGTATCTACATTTATATCAAAATAAAATAATCTAAAAGTAGGTGGTACATGTACATACCAGCACAAGTTGGTCTCCCTGATCTTATACCGGCCGGACAAATACATATGTTATCCCCTGATTCCAAACAAGTGTTACCTGCACCACACGTATTCACCGCACATTCCTTTACACAGTCTTCCGAACCTGAAAATTCATCAATTCAATGATTGTTGTATTTGATACATTGAACGCGTAATAGAATCCAACAAGACTGAGCTACAGTGCCCACTGCAATGAGTTAAAAAAATCCTGACTATAATCTCAACAGCACTCACAATAGAGCACAAAATTAAGCATCGACGGACCCCTAGCAAGGTAGAGGTGGGACCAAGTGCCCGGGAGGAAATAACCGAACCGCTAAAAGCGAAAACACAGAACAGACACACACAGCAAGAGACACATAAGGAAAGGAAAACCATAAATATAACATGAAAATACCAAACACAAAAGACTGCAAATAAACCAACGGTGCCACGGTACAAAGGTTAGTGTTTAGTTATACGGATTGTGTGCGCACAACCCTCTTACTCTCCCAGTTTTGAAGAGGTCCTTGCTCTGCCGTCTGGAACGAACTAATGCATGTTATCACCCGAGGAGTCCGACGGACATTCAGAGAGGAAGTACAGGTAGTCTTTAACGAGATTTTAGGTCATGGTTTCCGCTTTCATAAACTAGTTAAGACTTTCTGGAAATTTTACAAAAATTACAGTCAACTTCTTTTAGAATTCGGATCTATACACGCTACAGAGTACATTACTTTGGGTATTACAAAACCTGTCTTTTATGTTGATATGATAAACAAAATTAGAAGGATCAAAGGTAGGCAACATAACCATCGAAAATGCGTCAGAATCATCAAACGCCTTTTATACCGTGGATATGATCCGAATGTCACCAGACGGATACCAGGCTTAATATTTGACCAATCTACAGTCTTGTATAAGCGCATCCTTGAGACTTGCACTCTGACAGACTGTGACGACGTCCAAACCTCTTAAGAGAAGACAGGGCCCCGACCACCTGTTCTCTCTAAATGTCCGTCGGACTCCTCGGGTGATTACATACATTAGCTCGCTACAACCGGCAGAGCTGTATTACGCATGCCCTCTTTTATATCCATTCACATATTCATCTGTGTTTCTGGGGCCTCTACGTTTCGCGGTCTTGTTTGTGTGGTGTCATCTTACACCACAATTGTACGTTCTTCGAGTAATTGGAGAAATGAGAGGGTTGTGCGCACGTAATCCAGGATAACCACACCATTTGCTACTTGCATGACAAATGGCCGTCCAAAGTCGGCACCGGTTGCCCATTGGTCTCGTCGGTTTATGTGTAGTCTTTTGTGTTTGATGTTTACATGTCGTGTGTCTCTTTTCCGTCTCGTGCTGTACTCGTCTTTTGTGTTTTTGCATCGGGTGTTTTGGTGTTTTGCTGTTGATGCTGCAACGGGGTCTTGTTGGAGATCTCCTCCCTTCTTTCTTGGACAGGGCTTGCCATGGAGTCCCGTCGTTACACTTAAAGTGAAACTCTTAGGTTGGGAGGGTTGTGGGCAAGTTATCCGGATGAGCACACCAATTACTACTGGCGTTGCAGTCGGCATCCGTTTCCAGTTGATCTCGTTAGATTACGCATGGTCTGTTGTGTTCAATGTTACTGTGATGTTTTTGGTGATTCTTGTTCCTTTTGTGTCACTTGCTGTGCTGGTCATCTCTGTCTCTCAGTTAAAGTGCAATTCTTAAGAACGTTCCAGACTGGTGCAAGGTTATAGATTAGTAAAAGACAATGCGAATGTCCGTCTGGTTAAAAAAGGTATGTGAACACTCTAACGTATTTTCGATGGAAGTTCTGTCCACCCTTAATCTTATTTATTTTGTTTATAATGTCATCATAAAAGGTTGTTTTGAAATTCCCGAAATAATATATATACTCAGAGTTGAATGTATTGGTTCGAATTTCAAAAGAAGCTGAGAGTAATTTTCATAAAATTTTCAAAAAGTCTTAATTAGTTTATGAAAGCGGAAACATTGACCTAAAGTTTCTTGGTAATGTGCAAACTTCCACTGTGAAAATACAAAACATTTGTATGGTCTAGCATACGGGATGAGTTGAGATACGTAAACACCGTATGATGGCAGTCTGAGAACATATATAGGAATATCGCAGAGTATCAAACTAAGTTTAATACCTTTTGATGGAAAAAATAGCTATATTCTTAGGACCAGATAGTTTATATCTGCTCCAAGCTTGAGAGCTTTCTTATCTGTTTGTACTTTTCCTATCTTTAGATTCATTCGTGAATAATTCATACATATAGTTGGATACGTTAACTGTACTTTATATTTTATATTCAAAACCAAATAGTCGCTGTGAATCATAGTGAACTTATCAATGGATATAACTTCAAAAGTTGACGAAATCTGGTATATGGGCGATAAAGTAAATAAATAAATGTAAAAAAAAATGCTTTGATTAAAATGTAGGTATAAGTATAATGTAATTAACAGACTAAATCGTATGATTTCATATACACGGAAAAATGATTCAAATGCAGGGAAGTTTGTAAGTATATATATATATATATATATATATATATATATATATATATATATATATATATATATATATATATATATAATATAGCATCTTTTGACAAGTTTTTAGGAGTAAATCAAATCAGCTTTACTTACATTCCCCATTTTCATATACTATGTTCTTGTATAATGCTCCACCAGCGACTCCAAATATGAGTGAAAACAAATAAAATTCATCTGCAAATAAAAACTTCAAACAATGAAAGAAATTCGTAGGGGCATAGGAAATTGTTGTGTAATACATACTGATATCTAATTAATATTCTCTAATAAACATCAAAGAAGTACCTAACAGTTATTCAGTCTCAAAGTCGAAAGGCAACCAAATCGTAAGAATTCCCATCGGAACGGCTACGAACCCCGGAATGAATAACACTCCGAAGTGAGACCAGGTGCCCTTGGAGAGTCAGCGTCTCCTGATTGCATGCAACACCTGTCGCAACAGTTCCATGGAAACTGTCAAATTCGGTGATTGTCTCGATGTAAATCTTAAATTATTTGTTTTGAAATTGGCACATAAGACACCATATATCCAAATAGTTTTGTTTCATTTCGTAGATCCAGCCATAATATCATGTTCATTAGCAGGAGGTGAGAGAAATTTCTTTGAAGATTAGAAGCAGAATCATTCCCTCTTCCCGAAGACATCAGAAGAAATACTAGTATGCATACAGAGTATATGTATAAGTTCTGAATGATAGAGTAGCAGTTTTGGCTATCTTAACTCACCATTGTAATTCAAAGATGATACGTGGAAATTTGATACAAGCAATGACAAAGCCATTACGATCCATACAGAAGACGTCATTACTTTGGCATAGGGAAGATCAGACAGGAACTTAGACTGAAAAATAGAAATTATATGGTATAAAACATTGCAAAATCTTCAGAGAAAGAGAAATATGGAAATAAGGAAATCGATTATATATAGACATGATTTTCCCTATGCTTTAGAATCGCAAATGAAGTGAATAGGGATTAGAGATCCTCTTTGGACAACAATGAACACAAAAAATACTCCATGAATACTGACAGTATTATAACATAGTAAAGGAAAGTGTTGCACACCGGAAGACTTTTAGCAATCTATAATCGCAAAATAATCGGAAAGAGTAAACCGATCGATTATCGATTTAAATCGGGAAACAACATCGTATGAAAAATGCTTAAAAACAGATAAAAATGTATTTTTTCTACATAAAATTGAGACCAATTTGCTGAAAACAAAACAAAAACAAGCATATGCGTGTGTCTTACCGTATTTGGAGGTTAAACAAACGACTTACTGTACATGTGGTATTGAGATAGAGGGAAAATATCTCAAGTACAAACTTTTCCCTTTCTAGGAAAATCGATTGCTAGAAATTGAAATCGATAATCGAAATCGAAAAACTAAGCGATCGACTATCGATTGTCGGCGACCATCGGCCATTCTTCATATTCATTTTTTTTCAGTCAAAGACGTACCTTATATACAAAATCACTGACTTGAATACAGCAAAATACGTGTAAACTCAACACAAAGTGTAGTTACTCAGATGTTAAAGGTAAAACTTTACTTTATTGCTTTTTGTAATATAATCTCGTCATGAATACATTATACTTAAAGTACTTCTGTGTTGAACCACCATGTGTTGTTGAAATGTATTGTACCTGTATAAAAAGTATATGGGGTTATATATAAAGAAATTATCTTGAAGTTCCCCGTTACAGATACAGCGACGATATTCATTATGTTATTACAGATAACAGTAAATATTTCGTCCGAAACTGAAGGAAATTATTTCCTAGTAAACATTGTAATAAATGCAGTGGAAAACTAATATACGACACAAGGCAAACGGCATCTTGAATTGCAACCGCAGCGTTTAACATTCACGCAATTTGCCATTGGACTGCAGATGGCCGCCCAAAATCGTCTAAAAGCGACGTAGTTCACAGAAATTTAAATTCTGGAAATAAAACCAGAGGGCGCTAGTAAATGAATTTGGGTGGCGTATGAAAAGGACTTTGGCAGGAAGCATCACTGATGAGAATTAAGCATTCAAAACACGTGTCTGGTCCATGAAAATTGGTTGGATATTTTCTTCAAGAAGAAGGTATAAAGTTGGAACACTTCCGTATTATCAACCTAAAATATCTTCCAACATTGAGGGTATTTTTACTGTATCGTCCATTATTTTTTTTTCAGTGACAAAGTCAGATGCTCACAAATGTGCCTTTGGTTCAGTAGTTTTTCTGTTAGCCTTCTTGCGTTAAGAACGAAATCGTTGTAGTTTGAGCTTTCTCTGGAATAGCTTAATAATTGGATATAACTACACCATAGGCAGGAGACGCACTACAAAGGAAATGGGGAGGGTTGTATTTTTGAAATTGTGGGCGTCACGTTTGTCATAAATTGAAGTATTCATTTTCGTCAAAGGATAACATGCGATCTAAAAATGAAGCAGACTTAATGTTTTCAGGGGTTTCTTTCATCTCTAGTTCACACGGATATATTGTGCTAAGGTAATCAGCAAAATTTGAATTATTAATTGAGAGCACGTCATAGATATATTTATATGTAGAATTTAGTTGGAGTGCTAGGCGTTTCTTTCAGTTAGAGAGCAAAGATTGAACTCGGCTTCATGTGTGTAAAGAAAATATCAGCAAGAATTGGAGCACAATTTGTTTCCATTAGAATTCCTACTTTAAAATGAAAAAAAAAAGAATCCTCCAAACACCAAAAATATGTTATCGATCAGAATATTCAACAGTTTGCTGACATCCTTATTTGTGTATCGATCATTAGAATAGGAATATTTCAAGGTTTTATTGTAGCCCACAACGAAGTACCTGTATCTGCAATTACCATTTTTGCTGTTAAAGTCATTTTTAATTATTTGAAAGATTCCTGTTTTCAATCAACAATGTGGAATTTTAGTGTAACGAATCGAATAGTCGAAAAACACTCTTGAACTTTGCCGAATTCAGGTTATATAAAACACCCCGTGGGATCGAAACGTATGGTGTTGTGATTCCTAACATAGTTTTTTTTTTGGTATTTTCACATTTGTTAAAATCAAACTTTACAAAACTGAGCTGCGGTTGCAGTAGGGCAACACCAAATAAATCAATCCATATCGTCCAGGCATATGAAAAGTTCATAGTTTTCGCAAACACTTCAATAGTTTGTCGACGACAGAAAATAATTCCTTCTGGCGAACTCTTGAAAAGTTTGCAAAAACTACAGACTTTTCATATATATAAACGATATGGACTTACTTATTAGACATTGCTCTACTGCAACGTCTCATTAGTTTTGTGCAGTATCGCTTAAATGATGAGAAAACATCAAAATTCTTCGTAAAGAGTCACACCATCATACGTTTCGATCCCACGCGGTGTAAAAGTTCTTTTGAATTTTTCAATACCCGCATTTGGGTGATACCGCTTCTAGTGTAAATTGTTTTACAGTGGCTAGGAAGCCTATACATGTACTTGATTTTAGATAAAATGATCGATTCAAATTTTGTGGAGCATTTTGACGATCAAGCTATAAAGCGTTGTTTGTATAGCATTTTGTGCATTTTTGGAATACAGTACAAGAAAGTTAATACTTAGTATGATTTATTTGTGTCCAGGGCAAAACTCGAGAGTACTGATTTGTGCTTTTTAAAAACTTTTAATGTAGAAAAGTAAGGGGGAACATAGGTGGGATTCCCCTGTGTTGAATCTATTACCTACTCCTTTTTGAGACTGTCGAAGTAATACTTTTTACAATTAAATTTGTAGTTGTTCGCTGCTTTATCAGCGGGATCAAAGACATAATGTTCTCGATAAAATAATAGCTTGAGTCAGAGAGATAGTATATGCAAGTAGTATATATATTTTTATAGATGTTCAAAAAGTAGTATTTACTAATCTCACGATAAGTCTATGTTATCGACAGGTTATTCCCTTTCCCTTTTGTGACTTTCTAAGAAAGGAGGGGATCTCCAAAACATACTCGGTCGCAGCACCCACAGCAAACACCCCCATGCAAAAACAGAGTAGACACGCGCAACAAGAGAGACTTTACATAAACCAACGAGGCCAATGCCGACTTATATAGGACAACCATCTGTAACGCCAGATTACGTGCGCATAACCCTCTCACTTGTCCAGTTACCCAGCGGTCTCGAACAATGCACAATTTTTGTGTATGATAACCTATTCACTGTAAGTTGACCACACAACCAAGACAGCAAACCGCAATGACCCAAGCAACGCACAAATGAATATGTAATTGGAAAACAAAGGGCATACGAAAAACAGTTCGTGCTCTGTCGACTGTAACGGGCTTATTCATGTAATCACCCGTGAAGTCTGACCGACATTTAGAGGATAGGTGGTAGAGGCCCCGTCTGCTTTCGACTTTCGATGAATAAGCATGGACTGATTAACATTTACTAGTACTTGATTACTGAATCTTACAAAACTGCCACTTGACACGTCTGATGTTTAACACCTTCAGTGACGGGTAGCTGACAATCAATATATGGATATCGATGATTACTGGAAAAATTATGTTTGACGACCCACGGGGGAAATATGTGAATTGAAGCGTTAAGAACTGTACACAAGTACATTTCCTGCACATTTGCATCTTTTGCAAAAAGAAATGAGATAATATTGAACTATTCATAAATTCATAGTAACCCACTGAACTGTATAAAAGGATGCGGAAGGGATCTCCAGTATAACTATCCTGCATTGCCAAGAGCCAACCACAATGTTAAACGTCTTCAAATTTAATAGCATCATTAAAGACCTTATAAATTTACAGCATGAACCAGACATGCACGTTTCGGGTACTAAACCCTCGTCAGTGATCCTCAGTCTAAACAATGTAAAATGACCAAAAAGTATGAGAATTATTATGTCAACTAACGAAAGACAACTACAAATATCGAACTTCAGACAAAACAAACTTCAGCACCTGGTCCCACCTCTAGCTTGCTAGGGGTCCGTCGATGTTTAATTTTGTGCTCTATTGTGAGTGCTGTTGAGATTATCGTCAGGATCTTCTTTAACTCATTTGTGTCACACTTATGCCCTTTGCCGTGTGGAGCTCGTAAAAAAGTTCCCCGCGAGGGGTTTGATGGTAAGTGTTTTGAATATACTTCCCTGACATTGTCGCCATATCACTTTCTATATAGACATAACGTCAGACAGTGCATGAATTCTATATATTTTCATTTCCATGCTTCATAAACATCGACGGCGGGTGCGGCTAGCCAACAGGGGATGCTTACTCCTCCCGGGCACCTGGTCCCACCTCTAGCTTGCTAGGGGTCCGTCGATGTTTAATTTTGTGCTCTATTGTGAGTGCTGTTGAGATTATCGTCAGGATCGTCTTTAACTCATTCAGGAAACAACTTGAGTCAGCGAGAAACAACAACACATCGAATTGTCCCACAACCGATAAAATCAGACAAATCATAACACAAAATACGATTGAAAATACACAAACAGAGGAAGGCTTATGCGTAACTACCCGTTTTAAACGAGAATCTGCTAAATTTTAGAGAATGGTGTGGATATCCTGATTAACACAAACCTTCCTAGGATACACAGATGCCTTCCGAGACGTACATTTGTTTTAATGAAGGAATATAGACATGGCTACGAGGTCTGATTGATATGATGTGAGCCTCGTATTTAAGGATTTGAAATTTATGAGACATTACGCATTATTTTTCTACATAATCCCCTCAGTATCTATACACTTTTGCCACCGGTGTTTAAAGGCCTCAAAAAGTATTATTATTTTTCATGGCAACATAAAAGGCAGGTTTTGGAATTCCGAAAGTAATATATCCTGATACTTGTATTGATCCGAATTTTCAAAGTATCTGAGACTAACTTTTCAGATAAAAAATTTAAGAAAGCATCCGCTAGCTTATAAAGCAGATACCTTGACCTTAAGTTTATTGGTAATTTTTAAATTTCTGTTGCGAAAATCAAAAAAAAAATTTATTACACCCTCTAGTGTATTGGATGAGTTGAGATATGTAAATACGGTATGTTATAATGGTATCCTGTTAAGCCAGGCAAATTTTACAGTGTTCAAAATAATCTTGTTTGTCGTATAGACTCGTATAAATCCTCTCCGTTTACAGTTTCGATATTAAGGACCATAATTTGTGTTTCTGTTCTTATTGCTTTTGCTTGATTGAGTGTAAATTTTTTCCGGATAAAGAAGTAAGGCGACGAAGCCCCTAAATCGGTCCTATTTCTTGACATTGACGTTCAATGAATATTTATCTGTGATGTGATACTTTGTTAAGTTTATTTGTATGTGTGGTATATCAAGTATTTCTCACTAAGTTTAATTCTAAGGAACACTGCAGGACCGATTTAGGGGCTTCATTACCCAGCCCTTTCATTCGTATAATTTTTCAAAATTGCCAATGACAAATATGGACGATGAAAATATCCAAATACACAGTACATAATCAGACAATCATAAACCGAAGGCATACAATGGTCAGAATACCATCGTGGTACCTAGAAGAACGTATGATACACAAGTTATTAATCAAAAGCGTAATTTGATATAACACAATGTTTTTGCTACATATTGCGCAATATTATTTCGATAAGTTGCACAAGATCATGTACCTAAACTCCGTAGTTTCACAGTTCGAAGTGCAAGTAATGACATACACATATCAGATGTTTATGCACTGTGGATACCTAAAATCGCTCCCTTTTTGCCGAGAGGTAAAGTAACTTGGAAAAAAGAAAAAGTAGCAGTTGACTTTCCTTCTTTCAAATCTCAATATTCTTAAATGTTTATGTTTTGAGTTTAGACAATTTGAAACTTTTGATGTTCTCAGTATTAGTTACTGATAATGAAGCAAAATATCTCAAAATAATTATCCTTGTGGCTTCTCCTCAAACACATATGAATGGAAATATTGAACTAAGGCAAAAAGACGAATGAACCATCTAAGAATAAGGCTACACTAAGTTTTTTTCTTTGTTAAGCGTCAGCGGGCGGTTAGGTTTTCTGGGTAAAGCTTGCAAAAAGAAAGCCTAACAAACAAACAAACAGCTGATTTCCATCTTTTCTCATCACCTTTCGCTTTTTATAAACAGACGATTTCCATATTTTCTCATTACTTTTCGCTTTTTTAAAGCAGAAAGGTAGTCTCGACAATTTACAATGGGTATTAAGCCTTACAAAGGTTAGCTAACATGAAAAAACAAAGAAGCTCGAACGATAAGTATGGAATTCCGCCCAGTTGGGACCGAACAAAATTTTCTTCATTAAAAGAAATTAAAACTCTGAATTCGGTAAGATTTTTGCTGAATTTTATGAAAATAGTAGTATTTCAAACATTCGACCTATATTTTGTGTATAATTTGGGTTAAAACAGTCGATTTTAACACTAAAGCCTATGGAAACTGGAAAAGTTTTTTAGAGTATTGTTCCCCACCTTGCTACAGGATTTCCTTTTAATAGAAACTTTAGTTTGACAAGATCTTCCAGCATGGCGAGTAAGTTCCTGTAGCAAGGTTGGGAACGATGTCAACCAAGCGATCGAAATATAAAAAAAGGGGAGGGGTTGAGAAGGCTCAAAATCTTGAGTAATTATACATAAATCTATCACGTTTTCTTTCGATGGTTTAAGAGTTATGATACTTTGCAATTATATCTAATATGTTAATTAATTAATTATTTTTATGATGCCATTTTATGGTTTGGGTGTGTAGTAAACATTTTGCGACTACATTTTTTTCTTTTGAGATATTCATTCAAACACTTCCAACAAAAAATACTGTTCTCGATTATATTTTATTTTTCTCTATTTATTAAACACTCTTTCATTTGTTTTTACGAATAACCACAAAAAAAATCTCTTTTTTCGATAGTTTTTCGCTTACATGTAATACTATCTTTTCGTAATGTAAACTCACTAAGCGCATTTATTCATTGCGAACTATTGGGAGTAAAGTGATGAACCAAAAATGTAGTTCTGAATACGGAAAATAAATACTAGTTTTTGAATGAGGACAATAATTCTACCGTTTATTAAATCACTAAATGTGTGATAATTTATATAACTCAGAGTAAAAAGATTTTCTCAATTTCATCTCATCTTATTGAATTTTATAACGTAATACCACGGACTCTAAATGGTGGACCCCGCGTTGCTTTGATTTCGAATAAATGCCAAGTAGGTAATGTCAATGATAAACATTTGAGTAAATATTAAAGATTATAAGTTTTTCTATCCATAAATATATATTTTAAACCTTAAAATAGTGTTAGTAACCCTGGAGGAGATTTTATTATCTGGGCGAATTTCCCGTCAATTCGTGCGAGGTCCTTGTTCAGTTTTCTATGCCTCCCTATTATGAGATCCTTCTCTCTTGGGAAATTCGTTTATTTTCTTTAGATATTCTCGTCTCTCAGTTGTTTGTTCTAACAGATAGGTAGATAGGTTTCCAATGCTTAACAAAGAAAACAAAGACAGGTATGATATTATGCAAAAGAACGGTTGGGATCTCCAACCAAACTCGGTTGCAGCACCCACAGCAAAACCCCAGAACACCTAATGCAAAAACACAGATTAGACAAGCACAGAAAAAGACACACAAGGGACAACGAACACAAATCACATCATAGAAACATAAGACACAAATGACAACACAAAAACCAATGAGATCAATAGGCATTCGGTGTCGACTTTGGACGACCATCTGCCATACCAGTAGCAGATGGTGTAGTTATCTGGATTACGTGCGCACAATCCTCGCACTTTTCCGATTACCCAGAGGTCGCAAAGAATGCACAATTGTTGTGTGAAATAATCTCCTTACTGACAGATGACCATACAAACCGACAACATGGCGCAGGGCCACAAAAAACACACATATGGATATGTAAATGGATATAAAAAAACAGAAGGCGAGCTCATGCATGTCATCACCTGATGAGTCCGACTGACATTCAGAGAGGACTGATATAAGTACGACGACAGGATTCCATGACTGGCCCTGTGAAACCTCTTTAATGAACACAGGGTCCGTCATGGAGTCCTGTCGTCACAGTCAGTCAGAGTACAATTCCTTAGAATGTACTGGTACAAGGCTGTACATTGGTCAAGTACCAAGCCAAGTGTCCTTCTCTAGACAGCAGGATCATATCAACGGTATAAAAGGCGATTGCTGATTCTAACACAAATTCAATTGTCATTCTGTCTACCTGTAATCCTTCGTATTTTGTTGATTATGTCACCATAAAAGCCAGGTTGTGAAATACCCAAAGTAATATACTCTGTTGCTTGAATGGGTCCGAATTTGAAATGACAACTATGGATAATGACCATATCCCTGTATACAGTACAAAATCGATAACTCAGAAAATCGGAAACCGAAGGCATACAAAATCAAGATAAAACAGAAACCAAAACAATCAAACAAAATATCTCCGCCACATGAAAAGAAACGGACTCCCGATATGAGGGTGAGACCCTGCTTGCATGCAACACCCGCCGCTTCAATTCGGTAGAACTGTCACATCCGGTAACTTCCATTTCGGAAGACATAGAGTACAATCTTTGGTGGGATGGTTCAAATGGTCTTTGACAGAATATCATCCACCATTCTGGAGAGTGGGACATCATATTGTTCATCATCAAGAAGCCGACAATATTTTTTGTAAAATTTCCAGAGAGTCTTTACTAGTTTGTGAAAGCAAAAACCTTGACCTAAAGGTTTCTTGGTAAGGCCACACCAAATTGATCTTTCGTTCGTCGAATTTCTCGCTTCTTTTTTTCTCAAATCGAAATGCTTTTCTTTGAATTTTTTTTGCGAATATCGAAAACGAAAATAGGAAAAGTATCCTCGTATTTTAGTGAATATAGGCGTAAACAGGTCTGATAACCCCTCAAGCAATCATGATTTTCATTAAATCCACCCATAAAGATGCCAATTTTGTTTACTATACGGCGAAAACGCTTATTTCCGATCTTTCTGATCAGACACATGACAGGTATGCACGTGTGCAATAACATGTCAAAGTAATACAATAGTGCGCTGAATCAAAACCACATTCGCAAATTATTTCAATGAAGGAAAAACATCAACAAATACACATAACTGACAAGGTATATCTTGAACCCATTAGGATGATCATTAACAACTTGGGTCCCTGTAAAGTGCGAAACGAAACAAAAACGAAACGAAACGAAACAGAAACGAAACGAAACGAAACAGAGCGAAACGAAACGAAACAAATCGAAATGAAACGAAACAGATCGAAACGAAACGAAACTAAACAAAACGAAACGAAACAGATCGAAACGAAACGAAACAGATCGAAACGAAACGAAACAAAACATCAATGTTAAAGAACTTGAGAAAAATTGATGTAAAGGCAGAGAACTAGCACGGATGTCAATATCTGTATATGTTATTGTCTTCAACCATTAGTTCTTGTGGCTGGAGGGTCAAAGTTGACGATTAAAACATAATATATACGGTATATAGCACAATTGCATTTTAAAGGATTAAAGGAGAGTGAACGGGATGAATAACCTCGTCATAGGCGGAAAAATACTATTTAGCAGGGAGGAGTCTAGTACAGAGGAAACGGAACTGTTCCGTTATGTGTATTTGAAAACTTTATCAAATAAATGAGAACAAATACTGGGGGCCACACTTCCTGAAGTTTGCCCCCGGTTGTATGATCTTATAACGGTGTCATAGCGTGGTTTTCTATCTCCCCTCTATTTCTCTTAAAAACATGAATGGCATTTGACATTTACTTTTTTAATTGTCAACTTTGACTCTTTCAAGAAACCATCTCGGCACTAGTTACAAATGTAGAACTCTTGGATTAAGGCAATATTACATACTGATCTTGTCTTTAAATAGTCGTTCTCAGCGATTTTTCCTCTTTTTCTCATATTCTTTAAGTTTTATGTTTTGTTTCGTTTCGTTTCGATCTGTTTCGTTTCGTTTTGTTTCGTTTCGTTTCGATCTGTTCCGTTTCGTTTCGATCTGTTTCGTTTCGTTTCGATTTGTTTCGTTTCGTTTCATTTTTGTTTCGTTTCGCACTTTACAGGGACCCTAACAATTAACTCAAATTTGATAGCTAAATATTCCCTTTCTGATCTTACAAAGCTTGAGTAGACTATCTGCTTCATTTCAATCTGTCTCAGTGTCTGTCTATCCTTTAGTCAGTAGTCTACTTCTATCTATAATAAATTGAAGAATTCGATCATACGATAATCTTAACTGAAAGGTGATGATGATGACAACTCAAGTAATAAAAGGACAAGTAGGTAGATAGATAAAATCAGACTGACACACTGTAACAGATGAAGGAAAAACAATTATCTCAGGTCAATGAATTTAACTCGAAACCTTCAGCTTTCTTGACATAAGATGTTTGAGTTTTATCAAACATAAAAGATGTCAGACCAACTTTCAGTGAATACAAATGAAGTTTATATGACCATGCATCCAACTCTCTTTATTCAAAAAGAAGATCTAAGATAATTGAATAAAGTGTTTATTTTGCTAGAATAGTGTTAAAGCCATTTGCATGCCCATGCTGTACCAAAATTTGCTGTTTTAATTGAAAGATATGCATTATTTAAAGAAAAAAATCGCTCGCTCCAATAGAATATGTTTCGCCTCTAAAATAGCGATTTCAAAATATTATTAAAAGTGAAAATATTTCGCACTTTCATTTTTCTAAAGAATCCAAAGAACTAAAAAATATATTGGTGCGGCCTAATTTGTAAATTTCTGCTATGAAAATCCAACACATCAGTTCATGCTCCAGCGTACCGGTGTGATGAAATATTTCTTCCAGCATAATACTTATTCCTTGGAAATTTTTTCATATAATATTTTTTCCCAGGAACTTTTATTATGTATTCAAAATTCCGAAAGGAAATTTTATTATGTAATGAATCTTCCATGATCATAATAAAAGTTCTCGTGCCATGGAAAATATATTACATAACAAAACTTCCATCTGGAATTTTTTTTCATGTTCATAATAAAAGTTCTGATACTAGTACCATGGTAAAATCTTTCAGATTAAAAATAAGGATTTCTTATATGTGCATTATAGATTAATGATTGTCACTGGAAAAAATATTATAATGAATTACCTTATTTAAACATCGAATTCAGAATAAGAAATAAGAAATTTCAAAATCATGTATGGATATAGCATGAAAATTTGATCCCTATATTATTTCTTCCAATAGCAGAGTGTTTTACTTGTAGAAAAAAAATAAAAAGTTTAAAAATTATTTTAATAAAATTGAAAAGATAACTATATTATTAATAAATATGAACATACGAACCATTCCACAGAATTATTCCTGTAAGCTAACCATGTTACTGTAATTGTTGAAATGTTTAAATTATGAGAAAATATCTGTAAGTCAGTCATTTATGTATTTGAAGCATAGAAGGAAAAAATATTACACATGATACTTACATATAATATTTCTTCCATTTCAAAGAAAAAGTAGTCCTTTAGGTAGTGAAAGAGTAAAACATCAACAATATTCATAACAATGTTTCCGCCATATAGACGGAAATGTTTTCATGAAAAGTGTTGATGTTTTACTCTTTTTTCACTTACCAAAGGACTGTGGAAAAAGTATTATGGACAAGGAAAGAATATTCCATAATGAAAAATCCTGGGAAATTTCAATAGAATAATAAAACTTCCAGGAGGAAGAAATATTATGCGGAAGAAAAGTTCGTTCACACCGGATGAGCTGTGAAATGTAAATACCGTATGACGGTCATCTAGGAACATCACCGTCAAACCAGGGGAATTTACTATGTGGAGCATTACATGAATATTGATGTTAAACATCTTCAAATTCAATAGCATCTTTAAAAGAAAAGATTAATCTAAAAATTGATTCGAAATATAATTCAAGAGTTGGAAAACTACCATATTATTTAAATGCGATCATCACGGAAAATATCAGAGATATCAAAGAAAATCAAAACCATGATGAACTTAAGTCTTATAAATCGTGTTTTATGAAATTTGGATTATTTTGTTCGTTCGTCTATCTAGCTGTTGTCCACTAGAATATACTTTATATGCTTTACACATTCATCTAGCTTACATGTTGGAGATTCATGATGAAATTCTGGATTAACACTAGATGATGGCTGAGATCTCATATTAGGTCCTGCGACAGATAGCATACTTGTCTGTGAGTTATCGAGAACGTTGCATTTAGTAATTATTGAATCGTCAAGCTAACAGTGAGAGTCATATTGTGCAAACAGTCATTATAAAAGACTTCAATATAAAAGCCGTGATGAGCATAAACAAAGAGGATAACCGGTCAGATAAGCTTTCTAGTACTTTTTTTCGTCAAATACCTTGACTATGTTGTGTTCAGTACTAAAAATGAAACAAGGGAATACGATTTTGAACTATTCTTGGTGGTCAAACTAAATTATGCACGAAACAGAGACTGGTTCACCTCTGAATAGGTTATAGAGTTGTAAAGTAAAATGTGTGTCAGCCAAATATTGGTTATTTTTAACGGACCGGGTACAAAATAGCCCCAAAAAGTATGTAGAGGTTCATTTATTGTGTTTATTACTATTGCAGTACCCTTAGAAAAACAACGACTCACCCAAAGCGAAAACACAGATTAGACATTCACAACAAAAGATACAAAAGGGACAAGTAACAATACATACGACATCAAAACACCAAGAACAAAAGACCAACCGACGAGGACGATGGGCATTCTGTACCGACAAAGGACCGACTAAGAACGGACATCAGCCACGTTTGCAACAATTGACTTGATTAGCCGGATAATGTACACAAAGCACACTCACTTTTTCGGTTATAAAGAGGTCTCGAAGAAAGCACAATTGTGTATAATAATATTCTGATTGTAAGATGAATTTACAAACAAGAGAGCAAAATGCGGGGGCCCATGCGGTATACAGATATATATCTAAATGGATATAAAAACAAAGGGCAATTGAACAGTCCGTGCTCTGACGGCTTCATGGAGCTCATGCATATAATTACCCGATGAGTCCAACTGACATTTAGATAGGACACGTAGTCAGGGTCCTGTCTTCTCTTACGAGATTAGGACAGGGCCCGTCATGAAGTCATGCAATGCCTGTCAGATTCAGTTTCAAGAAATTCTGGGCCGTGGTTTCCATAAGAAGTGTTATTTATGTGTGCGACGGACGCTAGCAGGACCGCTTGACGGTGTGCTTTGATTAAAAATGAATAAGGAACAACTGAGAACTAATTTATGGATTAGGAAGGGGAATGGTGATAGAACATAATCCTTGACGACCGTTACTTCTATTACATCTGTTTGTTCTCCATCTAAAGTTCCGGTTAGGGAACATCGCTGTGCAGTCATGTGACACGCCAGCATTGCCGTCATCCGGTTCCCCACCAGTATCCCAATTGTTATATACCAGGGAATTTCCATTGACGTCCACGTACTGCCCCTCATCTTGTATGTCGTTAACGCCGATCCAAAATGGTCCACTAACATCGATTTTGTGAAAGATATGAAAATAGAGAAATAAAGATAAGCAAAATAAATACTTTTTCATATAATGTAAGTATAATTTAAAAATGAATATCATAGAGGGATAAAATTCAGCAAGATCCGAATAAGAATTTTCAAGTTTTTCGTATTACGGTTTTTATGCTTCTGAAATTCATTGACGATATGATTCTTTAAAGATTTTATTATTTAGAGTTGAATCAGAAGATAGCAATTACGATTTTCAAGTGTATACACCAGCAGCATATCTTAAACCATGACTCCGTTTAAGTAATAAGGTTAATAAAATATCTACCTTTGATGTTTTTGAGGCATATTTTCTTATTCAGAAAGCATGAAAACTTACGCAAAGGGGAATATGCCCGAAGTCACGAAATTCTGTGCTTGTTGACTGGGTATTATTGCCAACGTGCCACCAGTCTGTTCATTGGCACACAAAGTGGCAGTACCAGGCTGGTCGTTATCTGACAGTATGGCGTAGTAACATACTCTCTGATTTGTTGAAATGTCATCTAGTTTTGCCGTACCGATCGGGCATTCTGGTTAAGATAAAGGCAAAGGAACGGTAAGAAGACGGGATGTACTAAAGGACAACCTTCTATCAATATGAGCAAGATGTTACAACAGTCAAACATTGTCTCGTGGAAGCATGTCATGCTGACATTTAAATTTAAGATCCAAAATGCAACTTCGGTTCATTGACGACATATATTTTGTTCAATATTGGCTTGTAAAAGCAAATGTCAGTTTATGAAAGTTTGATCAAGATACATTGATTTGAATTTTTTTTTCAAAAGAAATTTACTAAAGAGAAAAATATATAGTTATTTCAGAAGCAGCATCCGATGCAGGGTCAATTTAAGCATACTTGAATTATCCTTCGGTAAGAGTTTGATTATTGTGGCATTACAACTATAAAACTATAGCGATATCGAGCTGCCCGGAGCTTTTTAGAAAGTTACATGAGCGAAAAATGAAAGTCAGATGCATAGGTGGATGTCATGATCTCAAAATAAATCACTTGTACAAGGTTCGTAACTGTAGCATCAGTGAATTGTCAGACATAATTAAATCTGATTCCTGGAACTGCTTATGTTGATCAAGCTGACAATGATGCGCAACATGATATATTGCTTATGAACAACGTAATGTCATCGTCAGGATCTTCTTTATCTCTGCTGGCACCATTGAAATTGTTTTTTTTATAATGCCAACATTTATCTGAAGCTAAGATTACTTACGTTTTAATGTTGATGATGCTCGTTCTCTATGTATTGGTGATGCAATGATGGGTCATCTATTCATTGTATTTCTCAAGTTAAGGAATTTTTAATTTTAAAGGATGTACAGTTGATGTTATACTTACGTTGAACACAATTGTCTCCTATATCGTCAAACCCATCTTTACACTGACATATGAATGTATTTCTGGGCTGTTGTATACAGATTTGGTTGTCCTCACAACTGTTCCCATCTGCACATGCCTCTGTTAGAAAGAATGAAACAGCAACAGAAAACAGTCTATTTCATCAATTTCTCTTTTGTAATAATTAGAGTTTCTACACACGAGCATGTATACTTTTTACGCGCCCGTCTTAAGATGGGACGTATAATGTTATGGCGCTGTCAGTGAGTCCGTCTGTCTGTGCGTCTGTCCGTCCGTCCGTTCATCCGTCCGAGGTAATGTTTTCCGGACTTTTTTTCTGAAGCCTTTCAAAATATTGGATTGAAACTTAACTCATAACTTCACAGGATCTTCTATAACTCATTCATATCAAGCGGCTAAGATCCACTTCGAGTTTCGGAAAAATTGACCTATTTCAAGCAGAGTTATGGCCCTTGAAAATAGAAATTTTCTACGCTTTTACAGTTTTCCATACTTTTTACGCAGCCTTTGCAGCTATTGAATTGAAACTTCGTATTTCCCCTCCTTTGTTTGGTATACACCTTCAAAATAATGAGTTACAGATCCAGTTTTAGTTTGATTTCAATTGACTTATTTGCAGAGTTATGGACCTTGAACTTAGAATGGTTCTCATCCGTAGAACCTTCAAATTTACCATGTGGGTTGTCTTTAGCAAGTCAAATAGCCCAATATTTTGTAAGGTAAGATGTCAATGTCATATTGTGGCTGAAATTAACAGGGTTTGTTATGGAAATTTAATTCAAAATTTCTACACTTGAAGAACAACACATGGTCTTTCATATTTCTCACCAGTTTTCTTTTTTCTTTTTGGTCTCTTAATCATGTTAATTGAGAAATGACTAAAGGTCAAATCACTTTGAGACTAAAACTGACATAATTGCATTCAGAATGTTAAACGTATTCAAATTCAATAGCATCATTCAAGACCTGATAAATTTACAGCATGGACCAGAAATGCACGTTTCGGGTACTAAACCCTCGTCAGTGATCCTCAGTCTAAACAATGTAAACATGATTTATTAGAAATTAATAGTCCGACTGTCGTATCTTGCAGAGTTGGCGTTGCTTTTTTTTCATCCAGGACATACCCTTTGCTTACATCGGTGTTAATGTAAAAGGAGCTGCTAAGATAAGGCGTAAAATCTACCCTGAAAAGCGGAATTTTGAAAATTGAAATTTCAAGAACTTTTTTTAGAAAACGGAAAAGTTTTTTTTGTAAAATGTTTACCTATACGGCATCCAATCAGAGTATGAAGTTATTTTTATCTGTTTTGCAAAGTATTGCTACTTTTTGGGTCAAAACTTAGAAAACGGAAAAGTTTTATTGAACATTGTTACTCCCGGATATACAGAAAGGACAAATATGGGTAATGACTATATCCCTATATACAGCACAAAATCGATAACCCAGAAAAGCATAAACCGAAGGCATAAAAAAGGTATCCCTGACTGAGAAGCTTATCCGAAAGACGCCTTGCTCTCAAAATAAAATCTGTATATTTGGTACTTACTCTGGCATAGCGTATCAACTGAGATATGAACACGCCATAAGCAGGCGATGAAGGGATGTTGCTACTCAGAAAAGGAAAGTTTGTGATGCTGAAATTGAAGTAGTCAGGTTTGTCATAGAGTGAGGTGTTCATATGAGTCGATGATATGACCATCGGTGTCGTGGGACAACATTATGTCCAAATAGGATGCTGAATTATTTGTCTCTGTAGTTTCTTTGATTTCAAGCTCCGAAGGATAGATTCCAATGAGGTAATCCGCGAATTTTGGATTATTGATGGACAACACATCGTCTATGTACCTGTAAAAGATGTTGAAGTCAGAACCTAAGTATCTTTTCCCTTCAGAGACCAAAGATTGAATGAATTCACCTTCGTACGAGTAAAGAAAAATGTCGGCAAGGAGTGGGGAACAATTGGTCCCCATTGGAATTCCGACAATATGCTGGAAAACCTTTCCTAGGAACACCACAAAAATGTTGTCGATCAGGAAGTTTAAGATCTGAGTAATATCAGTTTCAGTGTACTTATTTTCAGAATCGGACTTTTCTTTTACAAAGTAGGTTTTGTCATAGTTATCAACAATATATTTGTATTTGCGATTGCCATTCTTGCTTGTTAACACATTACTTATAATTTTTGCGAGTCTTCCTTTCAATTTAGAATGTGAGATCGTAGCCACTTTTACTGGAGGTGTGTATCCATGATACATTTTTTGGCAAATTGGGGTTCTGTGTTTCCGGGGGGAACACTAACCCAGAGACGAGAAAGAAAAAATGGAAAGGGGTTGTATTCTTTAAAAATCAACCTTTTTGACCATAAAATATAGCACATTTGACTATTTTTCCTTTTTAGTCCATCAAAAATTGTATACTAAATATGATTGAATGAAATATACAAGAATTAGGAACAAAATAAGCAAGAGTGATGTTCATTTCTCCGCCAATGTGTATTTCGCGCTAAAAGGCTTACATTGTAGTCATTGAATGAAGAATAAGACCGTATTTTTTAAGTTCTGGATTTCAATATTTACTGATGAAAGGAGGAAGAATGTTCGAAATCAATTTCTGTCATACGCAATGTAGACATATTTGATGTCTTTTAGCTTACGTTTATTCTTTTTAGGTACAATATTCTAAAATTTCTACGTTTTTCATCGATTTTATCGAATTTTCTTTCTAAGCACTCTACCTCTTTTGACCTTAATTTTACAATCTTAAGAGTTCGATAACAAAATGTAAAACATGTAAAAGGTCTGCAAATACATTGTATTTCAATTATGATGAATGTCTTTCTAAAGTAAATGTACAACTCTAAATTTAAATTTTGAACATGTATTTCATTTTGACATGCTACTGAATCGAACCTACGGGGAGTTTGGAGCCGCGCACTCTCTGTAAAGTAAATGTTCAAATCTAAATTAAAAAAGTAAAAGAGGGCGCTACTGAAATGAATTTTGGTGGCTCCGCTGGAAGCATCACTGATGAGAATTCAATATTCGAAACACGTGTCTGGTGCAGAAAAATTGGTTTGGAATTTTCTTCATGAGGGTATAGAGTTTGAACACTTCCTTATTTTTTCTGTATACGATTCGCCATGCGGAAGAAATAAGTCACGGGATTCAGGGCTAAATACGGCCCTTATCTTAACAGTTCCTTTGTCCACATGTCCTTCCTTTTTTTTACTCCTCTGACGAATGGCTTACAAACCTTCCAATCATAGTTCAAGAGTCAAAGGTCCAGGGGAATATGGCATACTTGTGTAAGTCTTCTTTGACAAGGCAATCGCGAAACCCCGAATTGTGGCAGGACTAGGTGAAAATCCGCCACAAAAAAAAATGATGAAAATTTTCTTTAAAATTACAAATATAGATAAAAAGAAGGGAGGAGATCTCCAACAAGACCCCTTTGCAGCATCAACAGTAAAACACCAAAACACCCGATGCAAAAACACAAAAGACGAGTACAGCATGAGACGGAAAAGAGACATACGACATGTAAACATCAAACACAAAAGACTACACATAAACCGACGAGACCAATGGGTAACCGGTGCCGACTTTGGACGGCCATCTGTCACGCAAGTAGCAAATGGTGTGGTTATCCTGGATTACGTGCGCACAACCCTCTCACTTCTCCAATTACCCAGAGGTCTCGAAGAACGTACAATTGTGGTGTAAAACAACCTCCTCACTGTAAGATGACATCACACAAACAAGACCGCGAAACGCAGAGGCCCCAGAGACACAGATGAATATGTAAATGGATATAAAAAGAGGGCATGCGTAATACAGTCCGTGCTCTGCCGGCTGTAGCGAGCTCATGTATGTAATCACCCGAGGAGGAGTCCGACTGACATTCAGAGAGGACGGGTGGTCGGGGCCCTGTCTTCTCTAAAGAGGTTTGGACAGGGCCCGTCATGGAGTCCCGTCGTCACAGTCAGTCAGAGTGCAAGTCTCAAGGATGCGCTTGTACAAGACTGTAGATTGGTCAAGTACCAAGCCTAGTGTCCGTCTGGTGACATTAGGATCATATCCACGATATAAAAGGCGTTTGATGATTCTGACGCATTTTCGATGGTTATGCTGCCTACCTTTGATCCTTTTTATTTTGTTTATCATATCACCATAAAAGACAGGTTGTGTAATACCCATAGTAATGTACTCCGTTGCATGTATAGATCCGAATTTTAAAAGAAGTTGACTGTAATTCTTGTAAAATTTCCAGAAAGTCTTAACTAATTTATGAAAGCGGAAACCTTGACCTAAAAGTTTTTTGGTAATTTGTAAATTTCTACTGTGAAAATCCAAAATATCAGTACATGCTCTAGCGTACCGGATGAGCTGTGATATGTAAATGCCATATGACGGTAATCTTGGAACATCACCGTCAAGCCAAGGGAAATTTACTATGTTGAATCCAAAATCATCCCTTTTGTCATATACACTTGTATGAATCTTTCCGTCTACAATTTTGATATTTAGGTCCAAAAAGGGTGTTTCTGTATTTGAAAGGTTTGCCTTGTTAAGGGTTAATTCTTGTGGATAAATTTCATTCTTATATAATTCAAAAGCAGGATTGTCAATGGTTAGAATATCATCCAGATACCTAGAAGTATTATTGAAACATTGAACATGACCATATCCCTGTATACAGCACAAAATCGATAATTCAAAAAATCAGAAACCGAAGGCATACAAAATCAAGATAAAACAGGAACCAAAGCAAACAAACAAAAACCTCCACCAGATGAAAAGAAGCGAACTCCCGATATGGGAGTGAGACCAGGTGCCCAGGAAGAGTAAGCATCTGCTTGCATGCAACACCTGCCACTTCAATTCGGTAGAACTGTCACATCTGGTAAATTCCAATTTGGAAGACAAACTTTGGTTTGATGGTTCAAATGGTCTATGACAGAATATCATCCATCATTCCGGAGAGTGGGACATCATAGTGTATGACGAGTCCCCCATATCGACCGTAGAACTTCATCAGTGACGATGTTAGTCGGTCACAAACATATCCCTGACTGAGAAGCTTATCTGAAAGACGCCTAGCTCTCAGAACAAAATCCGTATATTTGGTACTTGCTCTGGCATACCGTATCAACTGAGATATGAACACGCCATAATCAGGCGATGAAGGGATGTTGCTACTCAGAAAAGGAAAGTTTGTATTGCTGAAATTGAAGTCGTCACGTTTGTCATAGAGTGAGGTGTTCATGTAAGGGTTATCTCTCTGATGGCATAAGCCTTAGCAAATATTTTGGTAGAAATTTAAGGTCAAGTTTATCCTTTTGCTCTTCATAATTTCATTTCGAATTTCCTCTTTTTCGCCCTGGATTATCACTGATGAGAATAGCGTATTGAAATACGCATATAGATTTCGATTCTTGTGTGTTTAATTATGATATGTTTTGACATTTTGACAACTTGCGGTTGTGCATTTTCTTTAGTGTTTGATTAATGGCCTCTTCTTGGAGGTTGCACACTTCCTTTTACTTACATCATTAATGATACGAACTATTCGAGGTGTCGTCTTGTGTTCTTGGTGCACTTAGCAACTTCGGTTGATGCATTTACCATGTTTTACATTTCAATGTATTACATGCATTACATTTCTACATGCATTATTTTTATGTCATCGTCTCCTTTTTTGTTTTTATTTGTTTGTTATCATGTTCATCCGTCAATAGTATTTTACGTCGATATGTATCTGGTTAACACCCAATAACCATTCTACAGTCTCAAAGTCTGAAGTTAAGGCAGAATATCCATTGGAACTGCTGCCAATTCGTTGTCATCCAATTGTTTTAAGAGATAAGTTCCTCATTCAATCTACGACTTTCATATACCTTGTACACAAGTTCCACCAAAGAACATGAATCCCTCGTTACAAACACAGATGAAGCCATTAGGTGCTGTTTCTAGTGGGACACATTGTCCATTACCACCACAGCTGTCGTCGGTACATGGATCTGAGGCGAAAAATCAGATTTATACATTCTTCATAGTTGGTAAATTCTATAATTCCTTGTATGATAGAAACTGATTTTTCTCATGAGGGTATACGGAAAATCTCAGTTGTAAAAAATATATATTTATCTTTATAAAAAGGATGATATGTATGTTCATACCATTACAAGTTGGTCCCCCTGATCTTATACCGGCAGGACAAATACATATGTTGTCCCCTGACTCTAAACAAGTGTTACCTGTACCACACGTGTTCACCGCACATTCTTTTACACAGTCTTCTGAACCTGAAAATAAAACCGTATCTATTTTCATAAATTCAACGTATGCTTGAATAGAACTAATAAAGATTTTAAACTTTCTTTGGAAGGTATAGAGTTTGAACACTTCCGTATTATTTCTCAAACAAAACTCGTCAGAGAAGACAGGGCTCCGACCATTTGTAAGCATTGGTTTGCTTCAGCCGGTATACATATGTTGTTTTTCGTACGCCCTTTTGCTGTTGATAACTATCAACATATTTATCCGTTTATTATAAAGGCACCAGCGATTTGAATTCTTTAACGAGGAGGCTATTATACAGAACAATTTTGCATTTTTCTAGACCAATGGGTAACCGAACAAGTGTATGGGTTTACTCATGTGATGACCTCGCTATTTGCCACTTATATGACAGATGTCACCGAATTCCCATTAGTCTCGTCTGTTCGATGCTTTGGCTTTCTGTTTCGGGTACTGCAACCGAGTATTATTTGAGTCAAAGAGTGGTCGAGCTTATGCGACCCCCGGCGTCCGTCTGTCTGTCTGTCTGTCCGTCCGTTAAACTTCTCTTGTAAGCGCGAATCCTTTGAATCTGTGAATAGTACAAAATATTTTTTTTTTTGCATTATGATGGGCCCGTGGTCTAGTTGTTTACCTGATATTTTGTTTGAACTGTGTAATCTTGTGAGCACTAATTCTAAGAAAGTATAATTGATAGAAAGATAAATCTTTTCTCAGTCTGTAGTCTAGTTGTGCACCTGATATTTTGTTTGAACCCCTGACCCTTAGGGTCTTTGAAAATGGGTGTGGTCATTTTCTCCTTTGTAACTATATGTAATCATGTGAGCAACAATTCTCAGAAAGTATAATTGATAGAACGATAATTCTTTTAACATTATTCTCAGTCTGCGGTCTAGTTATGCATCTGAAGTACTTAATGAAAGCATCACTGATGAGGATTTAATATTCGAAACACGTGTCTGGTGCATGTAAATTGATTTGGAATTTTCTTTAAGAAGGTAGAGAGTTGGAACCCTTCGACATTATTAATAAAGACACTTATTTCACGTTTCAGTGTGGAGCAGTTAAAATCTTTCCCCGTTGTGTGATGTTTGTCAAGTGTATTAATTACTTCTTTCCAGCTCTGAAAGAAGCTTTGTTTTGGCCTTTTATCAATGAGACATCAAATATATTTTTTTGCTATTTCGGAAACTAGCCATTTCACCGATAAATATCATCGAAATTAAAGGAGTTTAACATCTTAGCACCATCCCTCCAATGCTATTTTGAACATAGATTTTATTTGGATATGCTACTGAATCGACCCTACAGGAAATTTGGAGCCGCGCGCTTTCTGTAATGTTAATGTAAAAATCTAACATCAAAAAATTAAAGAGGGCGCTACTGAAATTATTTTTGGTGGCGCCGCTGAAAGCATCACTGATGAGAATTTAATATTCGAAACACGTGTCTGGTGCATGTAAATTCATTTGGAATTTTCTTCAAGAAGGAAGAGAGTTGGAACCCTTCGACATTATTAATGATAAGACATTATGTCTATTGCACACTATGTTGTAAATGTATCAGGATAAAAGGGAAACATGGAAAGGATAAGCTAATTCTATTTAGGTTTTTTTCTCCTTACATGAACAATGGGAAATCTTTTACTGGATTTATTTATTTATAATTTGTTTTTTTTTTTATGTATGTGATTGTATTACATGTTATCCATCATTTCTTACTCATACGTGCGTATGTGTTCCGCCGAGGTAAATGTAACGTCGCCTTATTGTATATTCATGTTATTGTAAATTTAAATGTATTTGATATGACAAAAAACGTTTTCATAAAAACTTCACAAAAACAAACATCGGTATGTTACTGTTGTGTGTTAATCGTATAATTGCAAGTTTTAATGTATAGAACTGTCTTTCTTTTCTGGAACCTTAGTTCCATTCTATTCTTTTTTCAAGTCTATTCTTAACATAGAAATTAAAGTTCATCCGCTTTGAGAAATTCATTGCAGTTCATCTGTGCTGTAAACGACTCTTGATTGATGAATTTAGTGTAGTTTGTTCTTTACCTTTTTCTACTTTCGAAGAAAATGTTTCATTTCGCTGATGTAACATTACATCAGAGAAAGATAATGACTATATTGACAGATTTCTATTCGGTTTTACATTTAGAGCTCATCGCTCAGACTCACAAAAATTCACTTAAAATGTCACTGAAATACAAAATAAAGTTAGCATTTATGATTGAAAACATTAGAAAAGAATTTTACGAAAATAAATCTGTATTTAACCAATGGTATATCATAGTTTATACTTTATTTTCCAAATCAAATCAGCTTTACTTACATTCCTCATTTTGATGTATGTTCTTGAACAGTGCTCCTCCAGCGACTCCAAAGAGGAGTGAAAATAAATAGAAATCATCTGCAAATAAAAGATCATAAGAAACAATGAAAATAGATTAATGGGAACATTTCACAGACTTGACACTACGTGTATCTAGTGGCACATTAAGCTGGACAAGCTCACGCTTAATCAGTGGCGGATTTAGAGGGGACATGAGGCCCAGGCCCCCCTTTTCCATCCAAAGCTATTGATTCATAATACTCCCTTTTTATGCTCAAGCACTAATCTTTAGAAAAAACTTTTCGGCCCTCTTCGCTCGCCGTATTATAATTGAATTATGTGTCTACTCACAGACAACTTTGAAGACTGCTTACTTTGCTATTGTTGTTGTTTATGTATGTTGTTTTTTGCTGTCGTCTTTGAATTGATCACATGAGAATCTTTAGGGGCGTCGAAAGTGTACAATCCCCTCTGTAGGACGTCAGAATTTTTATATATGAAATAAATAATATGCAACGGAAATCGTAATCCATACAAATTGACCATGTTTTTTGTAAGTACATTTAAGAGTTTTCGATGGCTCGCTATCGCTCGCCAGTTTTTAACATTACACGTCTTCAAGACATACATGCATGTACATATGGTTTACTAATTTATTAGTATAGAACATATATTTCAATTTGATTACACATATGATTGTACATTTTGTACATGATCAAATTCAAAAAACATCAAAGAAGTACCTAATAGGCCTTTCAACTAAATTTTCAAATCCAAGAATATTCCTTTAACAGTGCTTCACGACATTTGAATCTGTGTCTTGAGAGCATTAAAGAACTTTGAATTGATAAAGACATGCGAATTTTCGAAAATTGATTAATTTTAAATACCAAATTCTAAATAAAATCTGCTTAAGAAGGGAAACAATTCAAACTGTACTATTTGACAAACACTTGGTTCCCGGGACACCTCTGGATTAACCGAGTTTAACGGGTCCTCTAAATTGTGAAACGCACAAGAAAAGAAATGAAAAGTAACGAAACAAAATTTTATTTTCTTTGGGAAAGAAAATATGTATACAGATTTTTATAATTGGAAATTCAAAACGTAGAAAAGGAGGAAAAGTAACCGGATAATTTAAATGTACGTGCGGGTATGGTATCCATGAGTTCAACCTACATGCGTACCGTAAACAATTTGAACGGTCAGGTACATTTTCTGTCAGTCTCGTTGTACGCCCAGGAATACCATGAATAGGATTCTCCGCAAGATACTTTGATACGGCAAACGAAGTTCCCTCGTCTCAACTCGAGATGCGTAACGGATAAAAAGTTATACCGACCAAACGCTTCGTAGAATTTAAAGAATACATGTAGGTCATTGTCTCATTGATGTTCATTCGCTCGAAAATTGCATGAGTTTTTTACTTTGTTCCCATAAAATTACTTAAACAAGACACTTAGATCGGATGGACCCCCCCCCCCTCCCCCTCCCCCCCCCCCCCATACGTAACATTAAACATTAACGGAGTTACCCGAGAAAATGTTATGCCGACCGAACAGAGTTGTTTTTAGAAATAAGGACAGCTCAGTGATAGTTTAGTTTTGCCAATTCACCCGTTCTTTGCATGTACTAAAACATTTTGTGGTAGTAATATTTTCTAGACTGTTTTGCAATGCCTACTTATTGAAGTCTTATTGAAGTTATATCATCCCTTTTGGTTACTTTCTTGTGAAAATATCAAATATCAAAACCCAATTGAATTCTAAAAAATCGATTAGAATTCTGATTATGAAATTTGTACGATTATACAACACTTATGAAAATAAATAAATGAAAAAAATACTCTGAATTGTCTCATGGTAGACAAAAAAGTCATTCAGTTGCGCCATCTACGACACTTTCTCTCATGGGAATGCAGGAAAAACCGGTTTCAGTGGCGGATCTAGGATTTCAGAACAGGGGTGCCAAAGGTTTCAGCTCGAAGAAAATTGTTCACAGAAAAACTGACAAGCCAAAAAGAAAAAGAAAAACCTGCATCTCAAGACTGATGATCTAATTAAGAAGTGTGTGTGTGTGTGGGGGGGGGGGGGGTCCATTCCAACTGCATGTACAAGATTTAAAGTTTCTTGATACGTTTACTTTACGTTTATATGTAGACTGGCGAGCTGGCGAGCCGGAAAAAGTTTAAAATATGAAGTTTTCATTTTTTTTTTCTTAATTCAGTCATCCATACATATTATACAACTTTATTCTTAATTGGCGAGCGGAGCGCGCCGTAAAATTTTTGAATTAGATGGTTACATTTGTCATAAGAATACAATCTCTCTCTCATTTTCCATGCTCTATATTTTGTTTTTTATTTGTTTTAATTTGTTTTGTTTTGTTTTGTTTTTTAAAAGATACAGTATCCCTGAAAATAAATTTATTTGAAAACGTAAATTTTATTCCGAATGGTCTAGATTGAGGAAAAAAGGAGCCATAAAAAGTTTTATTTGAAAATATGCAGTAACGACCATAATATTGCCGAATTTGTATAATTAGATCTCCACACATCGCTATTGTAAAAACGCAATACATTGTAGGTGGCGCCAGTGGAATGAATTATAGAGCTGTGCAACCCAAATTATAAACGATGTTTTCAAACGGCTATAACTGCGAATGTATGCGTTAGATTTCTCTGAAAATTTGAATGTATTCAAATGAGAATGTAAACTTTCATTTTGCATAATAGAATTTTGTAAAATTAATTAATTTTCAGGGAGACCGCACCTTTAAGAAAATGAGAGGTACCGAGCCCCATATGCCTTGAGAAAAGAATATATATATTTAAAGAAGTAAAACCTGATTCTTTTTCAGAGAAAGAGTAATTCAACATTAAGCCTTAAAATGTATCAATACAAGCACATTTGAGGTGCTGCAGTAATTATTCTCGTAAAAAATTACCTTTCAGAGTGTAAATGATATAATTCTGCGTAACCGATTGATAATCGATAAAATCGCATCGGTTCACCAACCGTTAGTTATCGATGATCCTTTATGAAGGCTCAGCCAATTCTTTTTTGTCATACCTATGATTTTGAAATAAAAATCTGGAAAAGTCTAATCTATTTTGCAAATATCACGGCGGATCCCCAACCTATCATACTCTAGATCCACGCTTGCAAGTTTAGGTGACATGTTTTGATTATACGTTTATTCAATTCAAACTTACATGTATATAGATGTATATAGCGCTCTTGAAATCTATAAAGTATTGAAACAAGAAAATATAACAAAATGAATGTTAGATAAAGACAATGCATATCATGCATATTCGCAGATTTTATAATTTATCGCAGGGTATAGGGCGGGGGGGGGGGGGGCGTTACACCCTACATCATTAATTAGCAAGGGGTTAAATTACAAAATAATTCATTTTGATAAGAAGATTTGTAACATTGAAATATTTTCAAATACTATATAACACATTATCGGATGTTTGCACCGTAAAATCAGCATTTGCCGTCCGCAGACATTACGTCAGCATCTACTGTCCACGCAGCTCACAAAAGAAAAAAAATGAAGTTTTTTTTCTACTATGTCGGCAAATGTTCTGATTAGAATTCATATATATAGGGGATAAATCTCGAAGTCTTGCAACTAACTTTTTTTTTTTATTATTTTTTAAAATTTATTATTATCATTTTTTTTTTATTTGTCTCGCTAGTTTCCGATCACTATTGATGCTGTCTTCGTTATGCATACTTATCGACACATTTCATGTATTTTTTTTATATATAATATTATGTCAATGACATTTATCTAGATACATACATGTATATCTGCCAATTTTATTTTTAATGTTTAATTTTCGTTTGCTCACCTTTTGCCATCATTTTCCCATTTATATACGTAGAACTCCTCGTTAAATTTTAACGAAATCGGTTACAGTTATGCCTAGATTAAAACTTGTCATTTAGTTTTGTTTGATGGCCTTTCTTAAAACACAGCTGAAATGTAGATACATGAACTATAATACGCACGGGTTCCCGCGGCACACGGGAGGGGAATACAAGGGAAAATATTACCACTATTTGATCATAAACGAATGATTAAATGGTAAAATATATATCTACTTTTTCGGTTTATTTCGTTTCTTTTCATTTCGTTTCTTAGTTTAAAGACCCCCGAGTTTTACAGATATTATTAAGGAATTACCTCCCTTCAAATGTTTTACCACAATGAAATTTTTTTTTCGGTCTAAAAATCGAATGTGCAAATTTTTGCTATCTTTCTCTGTCCATTTATTATTTTAAGTACATGAAACAAATTAAAGTATTGTGCTTTATCATACCAACTTTGTCCAACAACCAAAAAGAGATAAATAAATGAGAAATTTCATGATCTGAAGTGATTTTTGCCCATTATGTTTATGAAGAAGCTCGAAATGTTCCGACTTCTGACACTTAGAGTACGAGTTGTCGTTACTCTCAGTCGAAACCTAGCGGTCGTTGAAAGGCCTATACCTAACCGTTATTCAGTCTCAATGTCGAGAGGGCTAAGCAAAATCGTGAGAATTACCATCGAAACCTATTTTATATACACTTTCTCACAGAAATAAATTTGAATTATGAGTGAATATTTTGCATTGGGTGTTTTGGAGTTTTGTGTGGGCACTGGGCCTGGGTTATTTTCTAACATTTTAGTCCATCACATAAGATAATTCACTGGCTCGCGAATTACCTCTTAATCATAGAATTCATTTGAAAGTAACTAATTTTAAAGGATAAAAGATCATAAACCAGCGTAGGGAATTACAAGCAGAATAACTTCAACACTCCTCCCCCCCTCATCCTTCCCCATTTTTATTTTTGCTTGTCAGTTTTCCTGTGAAAAAGTTTTCTTTACAGCTGGACTTCGTTTCCCCCTTTCTGAAATTCTAGATCCGCCACTGTTGATTATTGTTCCATCATCGGTTACTTTATCATATTGGCGTGACTGTGCCAGTTTTACGATGAGTAATGTGAGTGCAGGGTACATTTGTTCGTCTTGCATACAACTAGTGTTCTTCGTGAGATAATTGGGAGATTTTATTAAATTTTGTTTGAATATGTATATGATATCAGTAGCTGTCATTTGTGTTTTTTCCTTCATCTTCTGTAGAGGACAATCCTTTAAAAATTAATTATCCTGACATCCAAATCATGCATTTTACTTACTTTTCAAATTAGAAAATGTAATTCAAATGAGTTAAAGAAGATCCTGACGATAATCTCAACAGCACTCACAATAGAGCACAAAATTAAACATCGACGGACCCCTAGCAAGCTAGAGGTGGGACCAGGTGCCCGGGAGGAGTAAGCATCCCCTGTTGGCTAGCCGCACCCGCCGTCGATGTTTATGAAGCATGGAAATGAAAATATATAAAATTCATGCACTGTCTGACGTTATGTCTATATAGAAAGTGCTACGGCGACAATGTCAGGGAAGTATATTCAAAACACTAATTGTCAAACCCCTCGCGGGGAACTTTTTTACGAGCTCCACACGGCAAAGGGCATAAGTGTGACACAAATGAGTTAAAGTAGATCCTGACGATAATCTCAAATATACAAATAACACCTTCAGGAGGTTCACTCCCTTGTGAGTCAATTTATTACACCTTGCAGACATCTCAATTTCTTCTATTCTAGTATTTCATTTGTTAAATAAAATACTATCGACAATCCTGTTTTTGAAAAGTATGAAAATGTTATTTATCCACAAGAGCTGACTCAGTTCCTGTGGAAAAATGTTATCTGTCCACAAGAACTGACTTCCACAGGAAATATAAAAATACCATCGACAATCCTGTTTTTGAAAAGTATAGATATGTTATTTATCCACAGGAGCTGACTCTAAACAAGGCGAACGTTACAAACACAGAAACACCATTTTTGGACCTGAATATCAAAATTGTAATGGAGAGATTCATACAAGTGTGTATGACAAAAGAGATGACTTTGGATTCAACATAGTAAATTTTCCTTGGCTTGACGGTGATGTTCCTAGATTACCGTCTTATGGTATCTACATTTTGCAGCTCATCCGGTATGCTAGAGATGTTTTGGATTTTCATAATAGAAATTTACAAATAACCAAGAAACTTTTAGGTCAAGGCTTTCGCTTTCACAAACTTGTAAAGACATTCTGAACATTTTACAAAAATTATTGTCAACTACTTTTGAAATTCGGACCCATACAAGCAACAGAGTATGTTACTTTGGGTATTTCGCAACCTGCATTTTATGATAACTTGATCAACAAAATAAGATGGATCAAAGGTAGACAGAATTACCATAAAAATGCGTCAGAATTATCAAACGCCTTTTATACCGTGGATATGATCCTAATATCACCAACGGACACTGGGCTTGGTACTTGACCAACCTAGAGTCTTGTACCAGCGCATCCTTAATACTTGCACTCTGACTGACTGTGACGACGGGACTCCATGACGGGCCCTGTCCAAACACCACACGGTTACAAAAATCGTAGAACAGAGATAAAGCGACATTCAATGAAAAGAGGATATGATGATAAGGAGGTTGAGATCAATTATCACGTGTAGAAAATTTTAGCCGACAAAATTTATTGAAATACAAAAACAAAAATAACGAAGTGAATGACCGTGTACCGATTGTACTAACATTTTCACGGGGATTACCAAATATCAACAAAATTTTACGCAACAGGCAGCAAACTTTACTCAGTTCAGACAGACTTAGCGAAAATTTTCCGAAACAGCCGATTATAGCATATAGAAAAAGAGATAAAAAGTTACAAGACATTTTAGTGCATAAGAAACACAACAATATGTTCATCAATAAATTTAACAAATGTGAACCATGTGGGGCTAGAAAATGTGCTATATGCAAATATATATGCAGACAACAAGTACTTTCAAGATTCAAACGCGAAAGTTTATCATGTTAGAAATTATGTTAATTGTAAATCTACCATTGTTGTCTATGCAATTCATTGTGACAAATGTAAGAAAATAGTATATGTAGGAGAAACTTGCGTGACTTTATATCAAAGACACATATTGAACTTGTCGTTTATTCGAAGAAAGGAATCCGATCCCGTAGCCGTCCGTTTCTGCAATGACAATAGTTCTTTGTAACATTTTTCCATCATTGGGATTGAAAAACTATTTAAGGATGATCTCTACAGAAAAAATAGGGAAAATTTGTGGAAAGAGAAATTAAACACATACATTCCGTATGGAATAAACTTGCGGGAAAGTTAAGAATTTACTGTAATTGTTTACATATTTGTGGCGCCGTGCTTAAGAGCACACAACGATATATTCATGTTTATGACGTCATGCTTTCTGTTTGCCATACAGCAATTGTCACTTGAAAATAAATGAGCTGAAGACGGCCGGTAGCGCGGCCGAGAGCTTCTTTGCTAAAAGTTCAGGATTATAGTTTTTGTGTTAACTTCAAAGATAGACTTTTGATAAGTAGTCTTATATATATATATATATTTTTTCTATATATCCATTTCTTTGTGCTCTTGTCTAACGTAATGTTTCTTGGTTTTAAGTGTATTGATTAATTCTTTCCAGTTCTGTTGCCTGAAAGAAGGTTTGTTTTGACCCTTTATCAATTTGACATCAATATTATTTTGCTATTTCGAAAACTTGTCATTTCATCCAAAAATATGATCGAAATTAAAGGAGGTTAACAGTCTTAGCACCATCCCTCCAATGTTTTTTTTAAATATAGATTTCATTTGGAATTATTACTGAATCGACTCAACAGAAAATTTGGAGCCGCAGACTCTCTGTAAAGACAATAAACAAATTTAAATTAAAAAAAAGATAACAAGAGGGCGCTACTAAATGAATATATGCGGCTAATGAAATTCACTTTGGCTAGAAGCATCACTGATGAGGATTTAATATCCGAAACCACGTGTCTTGTGCATAAAAATTGGTTCTAATTTTTTTCAAGAAGATATAGAGTTTGAACACTTCCGTATTATTGTTTACCACAATTAACAGAAATTACCAATTACTTAAGGATAGGGTAATAGTGTTGACTCACCATTGTAATTCAAAGATGACACTTGAATATTTGATGCAAGCAATGACAAAGCAACGATTAGACAGGTAGAGTAGTTCATCTCTGTCGCATAGCGAAGCTCAGACTAGAAACTGGGTATTTGAATAAAGACTGAAAAATAGAAAATGTATGAAATGAAACAGTGAAAAAATCTAAAGATGATAAAATGTCCTCTCGACTACTAAAATCAAGAAAATAAGGAGAATATGCATCGATTTGCCATACGACGCGAAATGGAAATAACATGCACGCAAACGTTACGATTTTAATGTCCGTATCATAAACTTTTTTCTATTAATAGAAGTTAAATCATGTTCTTCATAGGGCATTCATATCTCAATAAATACAAGATATACCTTAATTCTTAAATAAAAATGAATATTTTATTCATCGTCCACTTTGGTAAAATCGAAAATAGATTTACAGAATATAATTCCTTGAGTGCTACTAATTATGTGAGGCGAACAGCTAAATAATCAATGGAAAGAAAAGAAAAAAATAAAAGTGGTGGATAAAAGACAATAGAAGGGTATATACAGTAGAAAGAAACTCAAAAATTACAGATACGAAATAAGAGAAAAAACAACTTGCGAACAAGGTATTTAATTTGTACTCCCGGGCACCTGGTCCCACCTCTAGCTTGCTGGGCTGTCATCAAATAAGATCTAAATTTCTAAACTAAGGGGTATCTCCCTCATTGCATAGCTCTGTCCTTAGCTGGGTTTCGGCATAATTTTATCGTAATGTTTAGAATTAAGCTCCTTGCGCCTACCCTCCAACGATTTTTGGCCATATTTTTTCACTTAAATACGCTTCTTAATACACCCTACATAAAATTTGAAGCCGCTCATTTTTGGCAAGAGGAAATTAAAAGTTTATATTGATGATGGCGCTAGGAAAATTCACATTGGCTTTATTCAAATTGTGTGACATTAAGTACTACTGACGAGGATTCAATGTCCAAAACGCGTTTCTAGTACAATAGAATTGGTACTATAGAACATATATTTCAATATTGACAATTTATAGACATATAAAATGAAATGTTATATAAAGGAGACATAAAGCCGAATACATAAAAAAAAAAAAGAAATGTGATAACTCACCATGCAATGTCGTACTTTAAGTGCATAAAAAATAAAGGTAGAAGAATATATTACTTATGATATGATGTAACCATAGCCTCGTCATGAATACATTAAGTTTGTTAAGTCGGTGATATTAAAATAATAAAAAAAAACACTCTATGTTTGAGAAAGGTATCTTCTCCTTTTCTTTCTATCTACACTTATTATGAGTGTATTGTAGAGTCGATACCACTCTTCTCCGCGACCCGATGTTTAGTATTATACTCAGTTCTCAATTTTGGCTGTGTTTCATTATACCGCTCATCTACACTTTTTAGCTCACATGAGCGAACGTTTAGTGAGCTATTGTCATAGAGAGCCGTCCGACGTCCGTCTTGGTCCGTCATCCGTCGTAAACTATTCGCATTTTAGACTTCTTCATTAGAACCACTGAAGAGATTTGGATGAAGCTTGGCAGGAATATTACAATTACCATCTTGAGGAAACTTGTACTTTTCTTTTATGTGTTGTCTTGTACCTTCCTTTTATGTGTTGTCTTTGATGTTTGATGCTTCTGTGCGTCTGTTTCGATTATTTTGTATATCTAGCGTCCCTGTGCGGTTTGTAGTTTTGTCTGATGTAATTCTGTGTCGGTTTCTTGTGGGTTTGCTTCGCTGCGTGTCTGCAGGGTTGTCATGCTGGAGATCCTTCCCTTTTCTTTTCAATGTTTTTCAAACTATGTTAAAAATCAGTGAATAAAAGTCACACAAAAGCCGAAATCAGATTCCAAAATTTACAATCTTAAGGCTTACAAATTCAAGAAAAAAAGACCTTTCAGTACTATAGTGACCTCTGTGTATCCAGATAAGTGGCAGGGTTGTGCGCACGTAATCCGGATAATCACACCATTTGCTTATAGCAGATGGCCGTCAAAAGTCATGTGCACATTGGTCTCCTTCCTTTAATGTGTTTCATTAATGTTTTATGTTTCTGTACGTCTGTTTCGATTGTTTGTTATGATGTTCCAGTGAATATTGCGTCATTTTTGTGGTTTGTAGTTTTGTTTTGTCTGATGTCATGTATGTGTCACTTTCTTGTGTGTTTGTTTCTCTGGATGTGTGCAGGGTGTTCAAGCTGGAGATCCTTCCGTTTTCTTTCTCACGAGAAAAGAAGACGGAGCCATAACCCTGTGACGTTCTTTACTAAATTGTTAGTTGAGATATTGTTAACAATGTATTCATCAATAGGTTTTAGACATCTGAACCCATGATCGGCAATTTTCTATTTTCTTCTTGTTTTCATCAAGTCAGAATTGGCCATATGTATCAGTAAACATAAAAAGTACAAATGAAAGATAATCATCATATCTTCTTGCTCTAAAAGTTTTATGTTTATCGACGCATGTGGCGACATCAAAAGTCTCCATTTTTGACAGATTCTAGCAGTTTTGAAAATGTTTTGTCAAAATGACGTCACTTGAAAGAACTTCCTACGGTGCTTCGGTTGGCGATATGTACCTTTCGTTAAAGCGGAAAACATTTAATGTTAGTGTGTGTGGTGTATCAAGTATTTCTCATTAAGTTTAATTTTAAAGAAATTTGCAATACCGAATTAGGGGCTTCATGACCCAGCCCCTTTCACTGTTATGATTTTCAAACTTGTCAGTGGTCAGAATACCGTACCGGAAGAACGTATGATATACTAGTTTTTAATCAATAGCGTTATTTTGATATAACACAATGTTTTTGCTACATTACACAATATTATTTCGATAAGTTGCACAAGATCATGTACCTAACTCAGTAGTTTCACGGTTCGAAGTGCAAGTACTGAAATACACATCCTAGATTTTTATGCACTGTGGATACCTTAAAATGTTTTCTTTTCGCTGAGAGGTAAAGTAACTTGGAAAAGGAAAAAGTAACAGTTGGACATTCCGTCATCCAAATCTCATTATTCTTAAATGGTAAAGTTTTGAGGTTAGACAATTTTAAACTTTTGATGTCCTTAGTATTAGTAATTGATAATGAAGGAAAATATCTCAAAATAATTACCCTTGAGGCTACGACATCAATACTCCTCAAACACATAGACATGGAAATATTGAACAAAGTTAAAGAGAGAACCATCAAAGGGTTAGGCCACACCAAGTTATTTTTTCGTTGTTAATCGTCAGCGGGCGGATATGTATTCATGGTTTTGCTTGGAAAACAAAACCCCAACAAACAGACGATTTCCATAATTCCCCCATCACTTTTCGCTTTTTTAAAACAGAAGGGTAGTATCAACAATTTACAGAGGATATCAAGCCTTCCGATGGTACGCTAACCTGAAAAGGAAATTTTGTTCAGTTTTCTATGTCTCCTTATCATGAAATCCTTCTCTCTCGGATATTTCTTCCATTATTGTTTTTGATATCCATGTTTCTCTATTGTTTATTTTTAAACGGATAGGTAGATAGGTTTCCAATGCATGGTCTGATGCTTAACAAAGAAAACAAAAACAGGTATGACAAAGAAAGGAGGGGATCTCCAACAAAACTCGGTTGCAGCACTCACAGCAAAACACCCAATACAAAAACACAGAGCACACATGCACAGAAAGAAATGCGAAATGTACAACGAACACCAAATCGCATCATAGAAATATCAAATACAAATGACTTAACATAAACCAACGAGATCGATAGGCATTCGGTGTCGACTTTGGACGGCCATCTGCCACACCAGTAGCACACGGTGTTATTATCCGGATAACGTGCGTACAACCCTCCCACTTTTCCGATTACCCAGAGGTCTCAAAGAATGCACAGTTTGTTGTGTAAAATAACATCCTCACTGTAAGGTTATCATACAAATAGACAACATGACGCAGGGCCCAAAGAAACACACGTATGGATATGTGAATGGATATAAAAACAGGTGGCGTACGAAATACAGCCCGTACTCTGCCGGCTGTAGCGCGCTCATGCATGTTATCACCCGAGGAGTCTGATTGACATTCAGAGAGGACTGCTTCCAGCACATTCTAAGGAATTGAACTCTGACTGACTGTGACGACAGGACTCCATGACGGGCCCTGTCCAAACCTCTTTAGAGAAGACAGGGTCTGTCAAGAAGTCCTGTCGCCACAGTTATTCAGAGTGCTATTCCTCAGAATGCACTGGTACAAGGCTGTAGATTAGTACCAAGCCTAGTGTCCGTCTGGTAACAGCAGGGTCATATCCACGGTATAAAAAAACGTTTGATAATTCTAACACAATTTCGATGGTAATTCTGTCTACCTTTAATCCTTCTTATTGTTTTATGTCACCATAAAAGGCAGGTTGTGCAATACACAAAGTAATATATTCGGTTGCTTGCATGCTTTTATGGGTTCGAATTTCGAAAGAAGTTGACAAAAATAAGTCCCCTACCGGCAACGCCGAAGGGGACTCTTATGAGTTAAAGAAGATCCTGACGATAATCCAAACAGCACTCACAATAGAGCACACAATTAAGCATCGACGGACCCCTTAGTTTCATCTCAGTCTGTCCGTATGTCTGTCAGTCCGTCTGTTACATTTTCAGTTTTCCGGACTTTTTTTTCGCTGTTATTGCATACATTGAACTTATTTTTTGTATGTAGATATATCTCAATGTGATACAGATCAAGTTTGAGTTTGGTTTTGATTGACCTATTTTTACAAGAGTTATGGCCCTTGGACTTCGCAAATTTTATGAAAATTTCAGTTTTCCAGACTTTTCTTCGGTTCTGTTGCAGATAATGAATTGATGTTTGTTATATGAATACATCTTAGTGTGATTTTTTTCGCTGTTATTGCATACATTGAACTTATTTTTTGTATGTAGATATATCTCAATGTGATACAGATCAAGTTTGAGTTTGGTTTTGATTGACCTATTTTTACAAGAGTTATGGCCCTTGGACTTCGCAAATTTTATGAAAATTTCAGTTTTCCAGACTTTTCTTCGGTTCTGTTGCAGATAATGAATTTTTGTTATATGTTTGTTATATGAATACATCTTAGTGTGATACAGACCAAGTTTTCGTTTGGTCTCCATGGACCTATTTTTACAGATGAGTTAAAGAAGATCCTGACGACAATATCAACAGCACTCACAATAGAGCAGAAAATTAAACATCGACGGAACCCTAGCAAGCTAGAGGTGGGATCAGGTGCCCGGGAGGAGTAAGCATCCCCTGTTGGCACCCGCCGCCGATGTTAATGAAGCATGGAAATGAAAATATATAAAATTCATGCACTGTCTGACGTTATGTATATATGTAGGAAGTGCTATGACGACAATGTCAGGGAAGTATATTCAAAACACTTACTGTCAAACCCCTCGCGGGGATTTTTTTTACTAGCTCCACACGGCAAAGGGCATAAGTGTGACACAAATGAGTTAAAGAAGATCCTGACGACAATATCAACAGCACTCACAATAGAGCAGAAAATTAAACATCGACGGAACCCTAGCAAGCTAGAGGTGGGATCAGGTGCCCGGGAGGAGTAAGCATCCCCTGTTGGCACCCGCCGCCGATGTTAATGAAGCATGGAAATGAAAATATATAAAATTCATGCACTGTCTGACGTTATGTCTATATAGAAAGTGCTATGGCGACAATGTCAGGGAAGTATATTCAAAACACTTACTGTCAAACCCCTCGCGGGGATATTTTTTTACAAGCTCCACACGGCAAAGGGCATAAGTGTGACACAAATGAGTTAAAGAAGATCCTGACGACAATCTCAACAGCACTCTTAATAGAGCAGAAAATTAAACATCGACGGACCCCTAGCAAGCTAGAGGTGGGATCAGGTGCCCGGGAGGAGTAAGCATGAACTGTTGGCTAGCCGCACCCGCCGTCGATGTTAATGAAGCATGGAAATGAAAATATATAAAATTCATGCACTTTCTGACGTTATGTCTATATTTGAAGTGCTATGGCGACAATGTCAGGGAAGTATATTCAAAACACTTACTGTCAAACCCCTCGCGGGGAACTTTTTTACAAGCTCCACACGGCAAAGGGCATGAGTGTGACACAAAGTGTGGACCTATTTTTACAAGTTTCATGGCCCTTGGACTATGCAAAGGGGTAAGGCCACGAGACCCCTAAATCGGCCCTCGATTTTTCCCCAGATATAAATTTCATTAGAAATAATTGATATATTTCATGAAAATACACTAACGTTTACCGCTTTCAGAGAAAAGAAAAAATTCACCAAACAAAGTGCCATTTAATTGAAATGACGTCATAAAGTGACGTCATTTTGCTGTTATTGATAAAATATCGCGAAAATTGCTGGGAATTTTGTCCTTTGTCGAAGAATTCAATGTGGCCGCATGCGTTAACTGTGATAAAACGTTTATGGCAAAATGATATACTGATATTCTTTCACATACAATTTTTCAATCTCAGTTAATGCATGCGGCCATTGCTAATTTAATGGAAATATGTAGTTTTTGTGTCAATTTCGCGAAATACGACATATTTTGTCGTTTTCAAAGGGCTAAAAGCTATTGATACACGCAACATTTACAAAAGATAGGTTCGTGATTCAGTAGAGAATGTTTCAAAATGTAAATTTACAGTTAAGAATTCTATGAAGTACAATGTTCAAAATTAGGGCCAATATCGACCTTCGTGGCCCTACCCCTTTCTTGAAAATTTTAGTTTTCCGGACTTTTCCTGGCTGTTATTACAGATAATGAACTGATTTTTAGTATGTGAATACATAATGATGTGATACAGATCAAGTTCGAGTTAATTCCGATTGACTTATTTTCATAATAGCTATGGCCCTTGCACTTAGCATATCTCATGAAATATCCGTTATCCGGACCTTTCTTCAGTTCGATTGCAAATTAATGAACTGAGTGTTGGTATATGAATACATCTTAGTGGGAAACAGACCAAGTTTGAGTTTGGTTCCATTGACCTATTTCTACAAGAGTTATGGCCCTTGGACTTAGCAAATTTCATGAAATTTTCAGTTTTCCAGACTTCTCTTGGCTGTTGCAGATAATAAACTCGTGAAAAGATATTCAGGACATATATTTACGCAGCCGGTAGGGGACTTTTATCGCTCAGCGATCATAACATTTTTTTGTAAAATTTCCAGCAAGGGTTAACTAGTGTGTGAAAGCGAATACCTTGACCTAATTTGTTTCTGCAATGAAAATCCAACATATCAGTACATGCTCTAGCGTACCGAATGAGCTGTAAAATGGAAATACCGTATGTCGGTAATCTAGGAACATCACCTTTAAACCAGGCGAAATTGACTATGTGGAGTCCAAATTTATCTCTTTTGTCAAACTTTTTTTTATGAATCTCTCCATTAACAATTTTAATATTCAAGCCCAAAAATAGTGTTACTTTGTTTTTAAATCATTCGGAATTGTTCCAACTTTATACCTTCTTGAAGACAACTTCCAACCAATTTTCATGCACCAGACACATGTTTCGAATATGAAATTCTCATCAGTGATGCTTCCGGCCAAAGTGCTTTTCATAAGCAGCCCAAATTTATTTCACTAGCTCCCTCTGGTGTTATTTTTAGAATTAAAATTTGTGCATTTGCGTTGCAGAGAGTGCGCGGATGCAAATTTACTGTAGCGTCGATTCAGTAGCATATCCAAATAAAATCTATATTCAAAATAGAAATCAATGTAAGCTGTGCCTTGTTAAGCGTCAATTCTTGTGGGATATATGTCATTTTTTATATTTTTCAGAAAACAGGGTTGTCAATAGTAAGTTTTTCATCCAGGTACCTTGTTTTCCAATGAAACATTTCGAATCATCATGATTTCTTTGTTTTTAAGATTTTTGATTTTCTTTATAAGTGTATAAAAAACCCCAGAAAACAGACAAAATCGGTAAAACTGATGGATGATCCCGGAACGTGATATTTTTGACACCTAAAGGTTGATTTTCTTAGTGTCTTTACTATTGATACACGCAACATTTACAAAAGATAGATTCGTGATTCAGTAGAGAATGTTTCAAAATGTCAAATTACAGTTAAGAATTCTATGAAGTACAATGTTCAAAATTAGGGCCAACATCGACCTTTGTGACCCTACCCCTTTCTTGAAAATTTTAGTTTTCCGGACTTTTCCTGGATGTTATTACAGATAATGAACTGATTTTTAGTATGTGAATACATAATGATGTGATACAGATCAAGTTCGAGTTAATTCCGATTGACTTATTTTCATAATAGTTATGGCCCTTGCACTTAGCATATCTCATGAAATATCCGTTATCCGGACCTTTCTTCAGTTCGATTGCAGATTAATGAACTGAGTGTTGGTATATGAATACATCTTAGTGGGAAACAGACCAAGTTTGAGTTTGGTTTCCATTGACTTATTTCTACAAGAGTTATGGCCCTTGGACTTAGCAAATTTCATGAAATTTTCAGTTTTCCAGACTTCTCTTGGCTGTTGCAGATAATAAACTCGTGAGAAGATATTCAGGACATATATTTACGCAGCCGGTAGGGGACTTTTATCGCTCAGCGATCATAACATTTTTTTGTAAAATTTCCAGCAAGGGTTAACTAGTGTGTGAAAGCGAATAACTTGACCTAATTTGTTTCTGCAATGAAAATCCAACAGATCAGTACATGCTCTAGCATACCGAATGAGCTGTAAAATGGAAATACCGTATGTCGGTAATCTAGGAACATCACCTTTAAACCAGGCGAAATTGACTTTACTTAGTGTCTTTACTAAGTGTCTTTTCTTAGTGTCTTTACTGGAGATCCCCTCCTTTGTTTTACTTGCAAAAAGTACTATTTCGACAGTCTAGTTAAAGAGTTGGGTTTAAAATCGACACCTGGAAATCCCACCTACACCCCAATTAACCTTTCTGCCTCTGACATAATAGATAATCACAAATCAGCTCTTGCTTCCTTTGGCTTCGACACTAACAACTTAGATTAAGATTTACCATACTTATACTGTATACCTAAATGCATAAGAATCCGTACAAACAACGTTTCATCGCTGGTTCCTCAAAATGATCTACCAAATCTGTGTCAATCTACTCTCCAAAGTTTTATCTGAAATCAAATCTGGGCTTCAAAAATATTGTTCGACAGTATATTCTTGCAGTGGTATCAACCAGATGTGGATTTTAAAGAATTCGAACGAACTTTTAGAAAATCTGAAATCCACTCATTTTAGTAGAGTCCATTCGATCAAAGCCTTTGATTTTTCGACACTTTACACTACAATCCCACATTCTAAATTGAAAGAAAAACTCGCAAAAATTATCAGTAATGCGTATACAATTAAGACGTCAATCTCAAATACAAATTTATTGTTGTTTACTATGACAATACCTACTTTGTAAAAGAAAAGTCCGATTCTGAAAATAAGTACACTGAAACAGATATTATTCAGATGTTAAACTTTCTGATCGACAACATTTTTCTGGAATTTGGAGGAAAGGTCTTCCGGCAAATTGTTGGAATTCCAATGGGGACCAATTGTGCCCCACCCTTTGCCGACATTTTCCTTTACTCGTTCTAAGCTGAATTCCATCAATCTTTGGTCTCTGAAGGGAAAAGATACTTAGTTTCTGGCTTTAACTTCACTTACAGATACATAGACGATGTGTTGTCCATCAATAATCCAAAATTCGCGGATTACCTCAGCAGTATCTATCCTTCCGAGCTTGAAGTCAAAGAAACTACAGAGACAAATAATTAAGCATCCTGTTTGGACATAATGTCAACACCTCACTCTATGACAAACGTGACGACTTCAATTTCAGCATTACAAATTTTCCTTTTCTGAGTAGCAACATCCCTTCATCGGCTGCTAATGGCGTGTTCATATCTCAGTTGATACGCTATGTCAGAGCAAGTACCAAGTATACAGAATTTCTTCTGAGAGCTAGGCGTCATTCAGATAAACTTCTCAGTCAGGGATATGTTGGTGACCGACTAACATCGCCACTGAGGAAGTTCTACAGTCGATATGTGGAACTCGTCATCCCACTCTCCAAAATGGTGGATGATATTGTGTCATAGATCGTTTGAACCATCCAACCAAAGATTGTACTCTATGTCTTCCGAAATGGAAGTAACCGGATGAGACAATTCTACCGAATTGAAACGGCGGGTGTTGCATGCAAGCAGGAGAGGCTTACTCTTTCTGGGCACCTGTTCCCACTCTCCTATCGGAAGTTCGCTTCTTTTCATATGGTGGAGGTTTTTGTTTGTTTGCTTTGGTTCCTGTTTTATCTTGATCTTGTATGCCTTCGGTTTCTGATTTTCTGAATTATCGATTTTATGCTGTATACAGGGATATGGTCATTATCCATATTTGTCATTTGACCTTTCAGATATGATCATGAATGACCTTGACATTTAAGCTTAGTATTACATTTGAAGACCTTTGTCTGGAAGCCCACATCATGAAAAAACAGTTGGTGAAGTTCGAATAAATTATCCCAACGAAGAAATATGTAATACAACCCCCCATTTTGGTATACAATTTATCATCAATGCAAAAAAAACCCCAAAATCTTAAAACCTGATACTTATACAAACAAATATGATTTTTTCCTCTAAAAAACAAAATTTCATACCATTTTGAATTGAAGAAAATGTATTTCTTAAATTTTCACAAGGGAATGTAAATGACCGTGACCTTTATGACATAAAGGTCATGTGATTGTGTGATGTCATCTTACATTGGTTGTGTGATGTCATCTTACAGTGCGGAGGTTGTTTTACACCACGATTGTACGTTCTTCGAGACCTCTGGGTAATTGGAGAAGTGAGAGGGTTGTGCGCACGTAATCCAGGATAACCTGACCATTTGCTACTTGCGTGACAGATGGCCGTCCAAAGTCGGCACCGGTTACCCATTGGTCTCGTCGGTTTATGTGTAGTCTTTTGTGTTTGATGTTTACATGTCGTGTGTATCTTTTCCGTCTCGTGCTGTACTCGTCTTTTGTGTTTTTGCATCGGGTGTTTTGGTGTTTTACTGTTGATGCTGCAACGGGGTCTTGTTGGAGATATCCTCCCTTCTTTTTATGAATGACCTTAAGTGACCTTTGTCTTGAAGGATCCAGCCTAGTAAACAATGGAGGGATATACAAATGATAACATTCCTATAAACAGCCTATATATTTACCTTGTATATACAGTACCCTGAAATAATGTGTAAACCCCCATCTCCACTTTTGCAAACAATTTCTCATCAATTCAATAAAATGTCTCAAAACCTGTAACTTAAGTAAAATATTCTGCATTCTCCATCATTATTCAGAACCATTTTGACCAAATACTGATTTTAATGATTTTAATATATTCTTTAATTTCTATTGCAAAAAAAGCTATTTTTAGCCTTAAAATGGCCTTGACCTTTGACTATTTACCTTAAGGGACCTTTGCCCTTATGGGCATTTGAGTGAAATATGATCAAATTCTAATGTAGGGTTTATTAGGAGAGATGGGCTCGGACAGACAGACAGACAAACGGACCACAGAGAGACAGACAGACAGATAGACAGACAGACAGACAGACATGACGGCGACCATAAGCTCCCCGAAATTTTCGGGAGCATGATAAATCTGCAACAAGAGGCGCACAATTAGTAGCCATATGGATCCCTACAACTAGGGTGTAGAGATTCTCACCAAATCTAAAATAAAAATTGTTGTCCTAGGCATTTCACATGTCACTACATGTCTATGATTTGCATAATTTGCATTCGGTAGCGGAATAGAAATTCTTTGATTCAGATCTACAAATATAAGTTTTTCTCTCTCGATATACGAATCCAATTTAGAAAGAAAGATGATAAATGAAGAAATTTCACTCTTATATTTGCGCAAAATAATAGGGACACTTTCATTGCATTTAATATGGGCATTTATAGACTAAAGATCCGAAACTAAATTTGATATGCAGTAGTGTTTTCAAATGGTTATTGTGTTGTTTTAAAACTTCTTTATCTGCAGGCGCAAAGACAAATTTTTCATGCAAATTACGTAACTAGCATTTGAAATATCTTTTAGATTTAGAACTTGGATTTTCAAAAAGATGAGGATTTTTGTCTATTCAAAACAGAGGAGAAGATCTCAAATATCAGTTATATCCAAAATGAAGTTTTTTCAGTCATTCATGAGAATGCGATTCGACTCATTCCGATTTACATCATCGTTTGATATAGTTATCTAAGGCTTCCATAAACACTTCGCGATATTTAATAAAATCTATCTTGGATGAGATTCTTTTGAAATTCGGACCCATACAAGCAACCTGCATTTTATGGTGACATAATTAATAGGGAGGATCGAAGGTAGACAGAATTACCATCGGAATTGTGTTAAAATCATCAAACGCTATATATGATCCAGACGGACATCTGGCTTGGTACTGGACCAATCTACAGCCTTGTACCAGCGCATTGTTAAGAATTGCACTCTGAATGACTGTGACAACAGGACTCCATGACGGGCCCTGTCCAAACCTCTTGAGAGAAGACAGGGTCCCGACCACCTGTCCTCTCTGAATCTCAGTCGAACTCCTGGTGTGATCTCTTGCATGAGCTTGCTACAGCCGGCAGAGCACGGAATGTATTTAGTATGCCTTCTGTTTTTTATCCATTTTCATACTTATCTGTGTGTTTCATGGGCCCCTGTGTCATGCTTTCTGTTTGTATGTTCATCTTTCAGTGAGGAGTTAATTTTACACAACAATTGTACGTTGTTCGAGACCTCTTAGTCATCGGAAAAGTAGGAGAGTTGTGCGCACGTAATCCAGGAAAACTACACCGTCTGCTACTTGCCCCTTTGTCTAATTAGTTTAGGCGTGGTCTTTTGTGTTTCATGTTTCTGTGATGTGAGTTGGTCTCGTTGGTTTATGTGTGGCCTTTTTGTGTTTCATGTTTCTATGGAGTGAGTTGGTGTTCATTGTCCCTTTTGCGTCTCTTTCTGTGGGTGTCCGCTCTGTTTTTGTCTGCTACTTGCGTGGGTGATGGCCGTCCTAAGTCGGCACCGGTTGCCCATTGGTCTAGTTAGATCATGTGTGATCTTTATGTTTCATTTTTCTATGGTGTGAGTTGGTCTCGTTGGTTTATGTATGGTATTTTTGTGTTTCATGTTTCTATGGAGTGAGTTAATTTTGTGATTTATTGGGAGTGCTGTTGGGATTATCGTCAAAATCTTCTTTAAGTCATTGGTGTTCCTTGTCCCTTTTGCGTCTCTTTCTGTGGTTGTCTGTCTTGTGGGTTTTTCATTGGGTGTTTTGGGGTGTTACAGTGGGTGCTGTAACCGAATGTTGTTAGAGATCCCCTCCTTTTTTAACGAATTCGATAATTTCTGTTATCAAAATTTCTTGAAATTTCTAAAACGTGGATCCTGTAGCATCATATCCCAGCCATCCTGCTATGTCTTTCGGTCCATTTTTGGACATAATAACTTTCACACTCTTTGGCCATATTACTTTTTTAGATTGAGGATCACTTACGAGGATTAAGTAACCTAAACCTGCATGTCTAGTCAATGCTGCAAATTTATCTTTTCTTAAATGATGCCACTGAGTTTGAAGACGTTTAACATTTTGGCGCTTTTGGCACTTGACACTTGGTGAGTGTCACTGCTGGTGGACCTGTAGTCCCCGAGGGACTTCGGTTGATCGTTTCATCAACGAATTCGAAAATTTCCGTTATCAACATTTCTTCAATTTCTCAAACGTGGATACTGTAGCATCATATCCCACCCTTCCTGCTACGTCTTTTGCTACACTTTGAGACATAATAACTTTCGCACTCTTTGGTCACAATATCATTACATTGTTTAAATTGAGGATCACTGACGAGGGTTAAGTACCCGAAACGTGCATGTCTGCTCCATGCTGCAAATATATCTGTTCTTTAATGATGCTATTGAATTTGAAGACGTTTAACATGGATAAAAAATTACGTAGGAAAAACAGTCTGCCTTCAGTTTTATTATGTCAACATTGTCCTATTACAAAACACGTGTCCTAGTACAAAAATGCACCGCACGCTTATCAGTGACAGATATCCCCGTTATCGTGTTACACTTGAACGGTCACCGCTACGATTAAAAAACACTACAAGGCTATTGATCCCAAAATTAGAAACCGCCCCGACTCTAACAAATTAACAGATTAATATGCCCTGCACAGCACGAGTTGAAATGGCTCATTTCATTGATTATATGTATATTTAAAAATATATGTCCTTTATCCAATGTACTCGTTATAAATGTTATTGTACTGTATACCAATAAATAAAAATCAGATGAAGAAAAATAATGAAAAAAAAGAAAGAAAAAGAAAAGTGCGATGATGAATTCATTGGTTATATTTATCAATAAGATATAATAGAACCGATGTAGAGGCTCGTTAATATGTATGCTATTCAAATGTATGTTATTCAAATTATCACCTCTACTAAAATCACTGACAAATTAATATACATTAACGAAGAACCGGCACATGCACTAATTCAATTTTAGGAATAAAATAAACTGTACAAATTTCAAGTTATGTAATATGTAAAGTTAACTTCGTAAATATTGATATGAGTCCTTTATTTATGCTTAATGTATGTAATACTGAGCCTTGTCTGAGCACAAAAAGAAAGGAAAAACAGTCTGCGATTTACCGGCTGGATCAACAACCCGAACACTCCGACTGTCATTCAGAGAGGTACAAAATGCCAATATTGAAATATATGCTGCATGTTAACATTTCAGTGTATATAATGCGCATTTCAACAAGTTATGTCTCATCTGTGATGATTGAGCCCGAAAGAGAGGAAATCTAAAAAAAATGTAAAATTACGAAGGGCAAAAGTCTAAACCAGCTGTTTGTATAGATATTAAGCTCAAGAAGTCAGACATGATTCAAGTATTTTAGGATTTGATGCAACTTTATTGTTAGTTAAAAAGGAAAGGGTAGGTTTACTTACTCCCAAAATCGGCCCTAAATTTTTGCGAAAATTAATTTCATGAAAATTATGATTCAGCATTCTCTTACATTCATCTCAAATACCTGCCGAAATAGAAAGTAAATATGTTTCATTGTCAAAACGTCACGTGCATTATTCATGACGTCACATTTTGACGTAATTTGTTCTGCATGAGGAAAAAGGAAGGGAATTTGCCGCCAACCCTCACCCAACATAAATTTTATGTTGATCGAAAGAAAAATTGCTAATTTAACTTTTTAAATGAAAATCCTTTTGGGTGAGGGCTGACGCCCTACCTATTGTCATAAATTTTAACCAGAATTATGCCAATTTCTTACGATTTTTCAGCATTTACGACTTAAAGTCGATTCAGAAGCCATATCTTTCGGTGTATTGCACGTAAATCAAAATATTTATTTGGTATTTCAAACAACCACGTATTTAAATTCCTTGATGCGTAATACAATCGAAATTAAAAACATTCTAAAATTAGGGCCGATTTTCTATTTTACCGAACCTGCTCCTTTCGAAAAGATGTCTTCTACTTATTACAAGAGATAGAGGGAGGGATTCAAGATCTAGATATATTAAAGTATGGTACTCTGTTCCCCCTGACTGGATGTTAAAGGTGTTAAAATTACTTCCTTCCAGCTCTGTCGCCTGAAAGAAGCTTTGATTTGAACCTTTATTAATTTGACATCATCCTTTATTTTACTTTTTCGGAAACTTGTCATTTCTTCCAAATAAAATAATCGAAATTAAAGGAGGGTAAAATCCTAGCAACATCCCTCTAATGCTATTTTGAACATAGATTGAATCGACCAAGATGATAAAGAGATGTTAAGAAAATCAAACACCTTGATAAAGTTAAGTCTTATAAATTGTATTTTAGGAATTTTGGATAATTTGTTTCGTTCGTCTATCTAGCTATTGCCCTCTAGAATATACTTTGAGATGCTTTATACATACATCTAGCTTACATGTTGGAGATTCATGATGAAATTCTGGATTAACACTAGATGATGGCTGAGATCTCCTAAAAGGTTAACTCCTGCGACAGATAGCATACTTCACTGTGAGTTATCGAGAATGTTGCAAATAGTAAGCATTGCATGGTCAAGCTAATATGTGGGAGTCATGGTGTAAACAGTCATTGTAAAAGACTAGAAAAAAATCATGATCAACATAATCGAGGAGGAGAACCGTTCAGAATTGTTTTCTAAAATATTTTTCTTAAAATACCTGTTGACGATTGTTAGTTCAGTAATAAAAAACGTAATAAGAGTATGAGGTTTCTATTCTATTTCTGTTTCTCGAAACAGAGATACGTTCACCTCTGGATAAGTATAAGAGGTATAAAGTAAAATGTGTCAGCAAAATATTGATTTGCAGCCACCCTCTTTAATGGACCGGATGCAAAAGCCCTCACCTCTAAAAACTTTGTAGATGTTATTTTTAACCGCCGCTTCCTTTCAAGTTTAATTGTGTGTTTTACTATTGCAGCACACGCAGCAAAACATCGAAACACTCAAAGCTAAAACACAGATTAGACTTTCACAGTAAAATAAGCAAAAGGGGACAAAGAACAATACATTCGACATCCAAACACCAAACACAAAAGACAACATTTAAACCAACCAACGAGGCCGATGGGCATTCCGTGGCGACTTTGGACCGACTAAGGACGGTCATCTGCCACGTTTGCAACAAATAATGTGATTATGGGAATAATATACACACAACCCACTCACTTTTTCGGTTATAAAAAGGTATTGAAGAACGCACAATTGTTGTGTTTAATAACATTTTGACTTTAAGATTACATCACAAACAAGAGAGCAAATTGCAGGGATCCATGCAGCATACAGATGAATATTTAAATGGATGTAAAAACAAAGGGCATTTGAACAGTCCGCGCATTGCCGGCTTCATGGAGCTCATACATATAATCACCCGATGGGTTCAAAAGAAGGGAGGGGATCTCCAACAAGACCCTGTTGCAGCACCAACAGCAAAACACTCGATGCAAAAACACAAAAGACGAACATAGTATGATGCGAAAAATAGACATACGACATGTAAACATCAAACACAAAAGACTACACCTAAACCGACGAGACCAATGGGCAACCGTTTGTGACTTTGGACGGCCTTTTGCCACGCAAGTAGCAAATGATGTGGTTATCCTGGATTACGTGCGCATAACCCTCTCGTTTCTCCAATTACCCAGAGGTCTCGAAGAACGTACAATTGTAGCGTAAAACAAACTCCTCACTGTAAGATGACATCACACAAACAAGACTGCAAAAGAAAGGGGCCCCAACAACACAGAAAAATATGTAAATGGATATAAAAAGAGGGCGTGCGTAATACAGTCCGTACTCTGCCGGCTGTAACGAGCTCATGTATGTAATCACCCGAGGAATCCGACTGACATTCAGAGAGGACAGTTGGTCGGGGCCCTGTCTTCTCCAAAGAGGTTTGGACAGGGCCCGTCATGGAGTCCCGTCATCACAGTCAGTAAAAGTGCAAGTCTCAAGGATGTGCTGGTACAAGACTGTAGATTGGTCAAGTACCAAGCCTAGTGTCCGCCTGGTGACATTAGGATCATATCCATAAAAGGCGTTTGATGACTCTGACGCATTTTCGATGGTTATGCTGCCTACCTTTGATCCTTCTAATTTTGTTTATCACCATAAAAGACAGGTTGTGTAATACCCAAAGTAATGTACTCTGTTGCGTGTATAGATCCGAAATTTTAAAAGAAGTTGACTGCCATTTTTGTAAAATTTCCAGAAAGTCTTAACTAGATTATGAAAGCGGAAACCTCGACCTAAAAGTTTTTTGGTAATTTGTAAATTTCTACTGTGAAAATCCAAAATATCAGTACATGCTCTAGCGTACCGGATGAGCTGTGATATGTAAATGCCGTATGACGGTAATCTTGGAACATCATCGTCAAGCCAGGGGAATTTACTATGTTGAATCCAAAATCATCCCTTTTGGCAACTAACATTCAGAGAAGATACGTACTCAGGGTCCTGTCTTCTCTACGAGGTTAGGGCATGGCCCGTCATGAAGTCAATACCCGTTACAGTCAGTATCACGAAATCCTGGGCAGTGGATTCTAAATAAACAAAAGTGCTATAAACAAATGCGAAGGACGCTAGGGAGAGACTGCTTTGGGATGCTATAAAAGAAAGGAGGGGATCTCCAACAACACTAGGTTGAAGCACCAAAACACCCAATTAAAAAAAAACATAGAACAGACACCCACAGAAAGAGACGCAAAAGGGACAAGGAACATCAACTCACACCATAGAAACATTAAACATAAAAAACCACACATAAACCAACGAGACCTATGGGCAACCGTTGCCGACTGAGGACGGTTATCTGCAACGTAAATAGAAGACGGTATGCTTATCCTGGATTACGTGCGCACAACCCTCCCACTATTCCGATTTCCCAGAGGTCTCGAAGAACGCACAATTATGGTGTAATACAACCTCCTCACTGATAGATGACCACACATAAACAAGACCATAAAACGTAACATCTGAAATCTAATTTATGGATTAGGAAGAGGAATTGTGATAGAACATAATCCTTGACGACCGTCACTTCTATCACATCTGTTTGTTCTCCATCGAAAATCCCGGCTAGGAAACATCGCTGTGCAGTCATGTGACACACCAGGAGTGCCGTCATCCGGTTCCCCACCAGCAGTATCCCAATTGTCATATACCAGGGCATTTCCATTGACATCCACGTATTGACCCTCATCTTGTATGTCGTTCACGCCGATCCAAAACCCATCTTCAAGAAGGTCGTTTCTGTGAATTAAAGAGGGATAGACATAAGGCATCCGTTATACATTAAAGTAATTTTACATAGCGATTTTAAAATAATCACCATAGAAAAGTAAGTAAAATTATATGCCTGGTAAGGTACTATAAACTATATATATTTCCTGACAGGTAATGGTGCCCTATGTACAGATATAAGAATCCAACGTCTTAAAATCAAAGAGGAAAAACTTTTGTACGACTAAGGTATATTTTATACTTGTTATCTCTATATAACATTTTAAATGTTTAATAAGTTATTCCCCTTTGTTTTGTTTTTTGTTTGTTTGTTTGTTTGGGTTTATTTGGCAAAAAAAGTTAATTTCTCTGAGCTGCGAGTATTATTACCTTTCGGATAATTATAGTTTATAGTATCTTACGAGGAATGGAAAAATGCCCTATTGTACACCGGATACCTTACGCAAGATCTGGAACAAGAATTTTCAAGATTTTCGTATTACGGTTTTTTTTTTTGCCTCTGAAATTCATTGACAATATGATTTTTAAAAGACATTAATATTGTTTAGTGTTGAATCAAAAGATAGAAATAACGATTTTCTTGTTATAAACCATGACTAAAAATAAAACATTGAAGTTACCTAGGAAGTCTTTGAGACGCATTTTCTTATTCAGAAAGCATAAAAAACTTACGCAAAGGGGAATATGCCCGAAGTCACGAAATTTTGTGCTTGTTGACTGGGTATTATTGCCAGCATACCACCCGTCTGTTCATTGGCACACAAAGTGGCAGTACCAGGCTGGTCGTTATCTGACAGTATGGCGTAGTAACATACTCTCTGATTGCTTGAAATGTCATCTAGTTTTGCCGTACCGATCGGGCATTCTAGTTAAGATAAATGCAAAGGAAAATAAAAATAAAAAGACAGATGTACTGAAAGGACGACCCTACTATCAATATGAGCAAAATAAATCAAAAACAGTGGAAGCGTGTCATCGTGGCATTTAAAATTAAGATCCAAAATGCAACTTCGGTTCATTGACCACTTATATTTTGTTTGATATTGGCTTGTAAAGCAAATGTCAGTTTATTGTCACACATTATCAATTTGATATCATATATATATATTAATATTGCTTTGCTATTTCGGAAATTTGTCATTCTATCCAAAAACGTCATGGATATTATAAATTTTAAAATTTTGTTTGAATTATTGCAGGCAATGTTGTGTACATGCACGTGTAATATTTATAAACATGTAGTTGCCAGAATAGTGCCCGTATAGTGCGAAAAGCTGAATAGCACCACATTATGGCACCACACTGCTGCCGCAAGATAGTGTCACAAAAGTACCACAAAGTAGTACATATGTACAATACGGTGTCAGAATGATGTCACAATAGTACCGCAGTGGTGCAATAAAGATAATGCCACAAAACTAATTTGCATACGAAACACGTTTATGCCGCAATAGTATGCGGCACTATAATACCAGAATTGTGCCGCATCATTTCTGCACTAATGCCACAATATATTGCCTTAAGCCTGAAACTTCTGTAAGGGCAATACTTTATCAGACATAAATGAATAAATACAATTTTTAGATTGCTTATGAACAACGTAATGTCACCTGCTGGCACTTTTGAAATTGACTTTTATAATGCATTTACTAATGTTTTTTTTAAAATATTGATGATGCTTCTCTTAATAAATATTCTCTCTTAGTGGTTCTTTATGTATTGGTAAAACTAGGCAAAATGATGGATCATCTATTCATTATATTTCTTAACTTTTTACTTTGAAAAGATGTATAGTTGATGTTATACTTACGTTGAACACAATTGTCTCCTATATCGTCAAATCCGTCTTTACACTGACATATGAAAGTATTTCTGGGCTGTTGTATACAAATTTGGTTGTCCTCACAACTGTTCGCATCTGCGCATGCCTCTGTCAGTAACAATGAAACAGAAACAGAAAATAGTCTATTTCATCAATTTCTCTTTGGTAGCAATTTAATGTTTTTACACCTGAGCATGTACAGTTTTTAAACTAATATAAAACAGGGGGTAAAAAATTCGGAAGGAATTGCTGAAAATGGAAAACAGAAAGGGTGAATGAATATGAAAAGAGAAGCTACAATTTTGCTAACTACGAAAACGGATTCCATGACAGACCCTTTGCTTACATCAGTTTTCAAGTAAAATGTTTCGACCTGTCCTTGCTTAAAGATATTTTTAATCCTCGGACGGATGGCCTACAAACCTACCATGGATAGCATGACATGTCTAACAAAAGTATACGACGCTGTGTGTTTGTTTCGGTACTCGACATGAAATATATTTGTAAATCATTCGCCTAAAAAATTGTGAAGAAAATTTAAAAAGTGAGTATCTCTCTGATGGCAAAGCTCGAGACATAACTTGTTGATATGCGCAAATGGTGCACTAAAATTTACAATAGAAGATATTCAATATTGACAACTACTATGTTGGTATTTTTCCTGGTGGATCGTAATGCCCCCAAGGATATCGTTCACCAAGATATCTGAATCAAAAACATAGTATACTGAATCAGATGTAATTAAGACGGTGAACTTTCTGATCGATAGCATTTTTGTTGTCTTTGGAGGTAAGGTCTTCCAACAGGTTGTTGGCATTCCTGTGGGAACCAACTGTGCCCCGCTCCTCGCTGACGTATCTTTGCACTCAGACGAAGCTGAATGTATTCAATCCTTGATCTCTGAGGGCAAAAAGTAGTTAGCGCTTAACTTCAACTTCACGTACTGTCCATCAATAGTCAAAAATGTGCAAATCACTGTGGCGCAATCTATTCCGTTGAATTTGAGGTTAAAGAAACAACATACAATCAACGTCCTATTTGGACATCATGTTGTATTTTGAAGCCGATGGTAATATGAACACCTCAGTCTATGACAAACGTGACAACTTCAATTTCAATATCTCAAATTTTCTTTTCTGAGTAGCAACATCCCGTCATCTCTGGCATTTGGCGTTTTTTCTTTTCTCAATTAATACGTTATATTCGGGCAAGCTCCTTGTACTCAGATTTTGTTCTAAGGGCTAGACGGCTTTCAGATATTCTGACGTAGACCTTTTGTGTCATGACATACTTATCTATATGTTTGTATTCCTTTGTGGGAGTTATCGGTTGTGACCTTTCTACCGAATAGAAGTGGCGGGTTTTGCATGAAAGCAGGAGATGCTCACTCTTCCCGGGCACCTGATCTCACTCCTTCACAGGGAGCTCACTTCTCTTCATATGGTAGATGTTTTTTATTTCTGTTCCTTTGCCTTAGTTCTGGTTTTATCTTGTTTTGTGTAGTGCTGTATATTGATATTGAAATATTGAAGAGTATCGATATTTTGATATTTTCAATACGTATCGATACACAAATGCTGAGTATCGATACTTTCAATACATTTAATAAATATAATGACAAATATGGATAATGACCATATCCCTGTATACAGCACAAAATCGATAATTCAGAAAATCAGAAACCGAAGGCATACAAAATCAGGACAAAACAGGAACCAAAGCAAACAAACAAAAACCTCCACCACATGAAAAGAAGCGAACTCCCGATATGGGAGTGAGACCAGGTGCCCAGGAAGAGTAAGCATCTCCTGCTTGCATGCAACACCCGCCGCTTCAATTCGGTAGAACTGTCACATCCGTTCACTTCCATTTCGGAAGATATAGAGTACAATATTTGGTTGGATGGTTCAAATGGTCTATGACAAAATATCATCCACCATTCTTAAGAGTGGGACATCATAGTGTATGACGAGTTCCCCATATCGACCGTAGAACTTCCTCAGTGACGATGTTAGTCGGTCACAAACATATCCCTGATTGAGAAGCTTATCTGCAAGACGCCTAGCTCTGAGAACAAAATCCATATATTTGGTACTTGCTCTGGCATAGCGAATTAATTGAGATATGAATACGCCATAAGCTCGAGATGAAGGGATGTTGCTACTCAGAAAAGGAAAGTTTGTATTGCTGAAATTGAAGTCGTCACGTTTGTCACAGAGTGAGGTGTTCATGTGACCATCAGTGTCGTAGGACAACATTATGTCCAAATAGGATGCTGAATTATTTGTCTCAGTAGTTTCTTTGACTTCAAGCTCTGAAGGATAGATACTGCTCAGGTAATCCGCGAATTTTGGATTATTGATGGACAACACATCGTCTATGTATCTGTAAGTGAAGTTGAAGTCAGAAGCTAAGTATCTTTTCCCCCCAGAGACCAAAGACTGAATGAACTCAGCTTCGTACGAGTAAAAATTGGTCCCCATTGGAATTCCGACAATTTGCTGGAATACCTTTCCTCCAAACACCACAAAAATGTTGTCGATCAAAAAGTTTAACTTTTCTTTTACAAAGTAGGTTTTGTCATAGTTCACAACAATAAATTGCGATTACCGTTCTTACTTGTAAACGCATTACTTATAATTTTTGCGAGTCTTTCTTTCAATTTAGAATGTGGAATTGTAGTGTAAAGTGTCGAAAAATCAAAGGCTTTGATCGAATGAGCTTTACTAAAATGAGTGGATTTCAGATGTTCTAAAAGTTCCTTCGAATTCTTTAAAATCCACATCTGGTTGATACCACTGCGAGAATATACTGTCGAACAATATTTTTGAAGCCCAGATTTGATTTCAGATAAAACTTTGGTGAGTAAGATCGATACAGATTTGGTAGAACATTTTGAGGAACCAGCGATGAAACGTTGTTTGTACGGATTCTTATGCATTTTAGGTATGCAGTATAAGTATGGTAAATCTAAATCTAAATTGTTAGTTTGGAAGCCAAAGGAAGCAAGAGCTGATTTGTGGTTATCTATTATTTCAGAGGTGGAAAGGTTTGTTGGGGTGTAAGTGGGATTTCCAGGTGTCGAATTTAAACCCAACTCTTTAACTAGATCCTCGAAATAGTACTTTTTGCAAGTAAATGTGTAATTATTTGAGGCTTTGTCCGCTGGTGTGATGACATAATGTTCTTGGAGGTAGGTAAGCTCTGTGATAACATCAGGGTCTTTAAATATAGACTCGAATCTGGTGTTCACAGTTGATTTTAATCGGTAAATTCTAGATAAAAGTAACCCTCTGATGGATTTTATCCATTCGGAAAGGGTGTCGAGCTGTACATCCTCTTTCTTTGCCCAACGTCTTGCATATTCCTTGCAAGAGTCCATGATAATTTTGAAATTTTGGTTCCATGTAAAGGACATACTTTCTCTCTATTTGGGACCCTTTTTTAAAAATTCTCTCAACTTGTCGTTCATGACTATACTAAGGTCACCAGTAATAACGTGTCCACAAGGAGAGTAGTTAAAATCCGATGAAGAACATTCGCAAGGAAGTGGATGTAGTGAAAACGTTTAATTCGTTTTTGCTTTTATTTCAATATCTCTTCTGAATATTCTACGGTCACTTGTACGTTAAGGCATACGAGTTTAAATAGACGATTCTGGGCACCTGGTCTCACTCCCAAATTGGGAGTTCGCTTCTTTTCATGTGTCGGATTTTTTTTTTTTTTTTTTTTTTTTTTGCTTTTGTTCCTGTTTTATCCTGATTTTGTGTGCCTTCGGTTTATGATTTTCTAAATTATCGATTGTGTTTTGTGTTTTGGGATATGGTCATTATCCATACTTGTCATTCTTTCAGTCTTACATTGAGTTGAAAAACGAAATGGTGAGGTCAGCTGTTTGGCAGCGTTTTCACAAAATCGATGCCAAAGAAGCCAAATGTTATTACTCGTATGCTTTCCATAGCTGCTATTGTTATCTTTTTATTCCGTTTGTTTTTGTTTTTGAATAAATTGAAAAAAATACATTTGTTGTTTATTTTTGTTCTGTTTTATAGAGTTGTCATTGATAAAAATATAAAAACTCTATTTATTGATTCAATATAATGATAAATTTGAGAAAAATGAAAATGCGTATTGTATTGAGAATATTGAGTATTGTACTCTATGTCTTCCCTTCCGAAATGGAAATAACCGGATGTGACAGTTCTACCGAATTGAAGCGGCGGGTGTTGCATGCAAGCAGGAGATGCTTACTCTTCCTGGGCACCTGATCTCACTCCCATATCGGGAGTTCGCTTCTTTCCATACAGTGGAGGTGTTTGTTTGTTTGCTATGGTTCCTGTTTTATCCTGATTTTGTATGCCTTCGGTTTCTGATTTTCTGAATTATCGATTTTGTGCTGTTTTTAGGAATATGGTCATTATCCATATTTGTCATTTTTACCACTATCCATGTGTCACTGCTGGGTGACAAATTGTCCCCGAGGGCACTTGTCGGGCAGTCTTTTGCTTCAATGGATAGTACTCAGGAGACCTCCAAAGTGGCAGGGGCGTCGCCCACTATAAAAAGGCCCCAACCTGTTGCGTCTACAGACATATACGCATCAGGTAATTTAGGTGTCCCTAGAATTAGTTTACATGACATTAGAGACGAAACATTTGTAGTAAGTAGAAACCTTGAGTTTTGGTACAAATATGCAGATAAGTATATTAAAGTCAAGCCCTGTAAGATTGATGTGGTCGATATACGTTACATTACGTCAGACAGTGCATGAATTTTATATATTTTCATTTCCATGCTTCTTAAACATTGACGGCGGGTGCGGCTAGCCAACGGGGGATGCTTACTCCTCCCGGGCACCTGGTCCCACCTCTAGCTTGCTAGGGGTCCGTCGATGTTTAATTTTGCGCTCTATTGTGAGTGCTGTTGAGATTATCGTCAGGATCTTTTTTAACTCATATACTAAAATAGCACCAATTTTCACCAAGCGAATGCTCATTTTCTAAGTGCGTCACGAAGAACTGCAAAACTTGTAACATCCTAATAACAGACACTTCATTCTCAAGTAATCTCACAAAACAAACATCTAACACACATAGTTTTGAAAACCTAACCTGTATGACATCTTATATTGTGTACGGAATAGAGTGCTCACTTTGTGTATTGATTTATGTGGGTGAAACCAAAGGTAAGCTCCGAACCAGAATGTCAGGACATCGGTAAAAAATATATAATAAAGGAAGTCAACTTCTTCATCGACATTTTGATCAGGTCGATCATTCTGTTTTATCTATGAGAGTCAGGATCCTGGAGAAAATATATCAGCCTACAAACAATCCCAATTTGAGCACACCTTTCTGTCGCAACAGAGAAGAGTTCTGGATAAAAAAATCTTAACACTGCAGCGCCCTATGGGTGCAACGATAGTATTAGCAGCTTAGGAAACTTAACAAGTCCCGGTTGTCAATCTGTAAATGTGACTAGCTTATTCAACAGACCACAAAGAAGACCTGAATCATCGATTTTGTGCTATATATAGGGATTTATTTCGCCTTGGACTAGAATGTCGAAAACTGATTGGATAGAGCCCGTCACGTGGAAGCGGTCTATAACTCTATAGACTTTCTTATAGACCGTCAGTAGACAATAAATTCGAAGTGGGAAATCCAAGATGGTGGACGTTAATATGAAAAAGGCAGCGGCCGGGAATCGAACCTGGGCCGCCCGCGTGGCAGGCGAGCATTCTACCACTGAGCCACCGATGCTTATGGAAATAGGTAAAAAATATTGTTTATATAGCTCAGACTACACGTAATCTATTTTTAGCTGATGACTCGTTTATGTAGGTTGAATACCTGGGAAGTGACACACTTTTGAATTCACAAAGGTAAGGGAAATTTGTGATGAAGGGGTCCTCAGCAAAATAAAACACTTATTTGGTCAGTTACAGACCGTCTACGGAGATATGTCGGGTTGGTAAAATCTATGGAAGGCTCGGCTTCGCCTCGCCTTCCATAGATTTTACCAACCCGACATATCTCCGTAGACGGTCTGTAACTGACCAAATAAGTAATAATGGTCATTGCCTATATTTGTCATACCTTGTACACAAGTTCCACCGAAGAACACGAAGCCTTCGTTACAAACACAGATGAATCCATTAGGTGCTGATTCCAGTGGTACACATTGTCCATTGCCACCACAGCTGTCGTCTGAACATGGGTCTGCGGCAAATAATCAGATCTATACATTCTTTACAATTTAACTCTATAATTCTTTGCATTGATGATAGAAACGTTAACTGATTTTACTCGTGAGGATAAACATAAAGTCCCAGTTCAACCGTTGAATTCATTTGTTAATATATCTTTAAAACATATATTTCTATATACCGATTATAACTTTCAAAATAAATAAAAAATATGATATGTATGTATATATACCATTACAAGTTGGTCCCCCTGACCTTATACCGGCAGGACAAATACATACGTTGTCCCCTGACTCTAAACATGTGTTACCAGTACCACACGTGTTCACCGCACATTCTTTTACACAGTCCTCTGAACCTGAAAATAAAGTCGTATAGGGCGGATTCCTTTGACCAACTCTGAGTACTCCGAGTTGCTCCGAACGAATTGAGCGATCCCGCGCAGTGATCTAGAGTAGCTATAGAGCTACTCTGTCTGTACCTGGTCAAGAGGTGGTGCATCGAGAGTGCTCTAGAAAGTGACGTCATGCAATATGGCTGAAAGACCAACATTTGTCTATCAATGATATGGCACACAATGGTTCGTGACGGAGAAAATGAAGCACATCGGATTTTTTATGAACTAAATGTTTTAAAATTATTCTGTGTTGTCTTCTTTTATTTTCTGTTGTTTTTCTTCAACTCAAAATGTAGAAAAACTCCGGCGTGTGCCCCGTTTTTCTATATCTTTTTTTCATAACGTCCCGAACAAGCCGGAAAGTTTCTGCATTTTTAACCCTTTTCACGTAAGGCACGGTCCATTTGATTTTGGGGGGGCGGGGGGGGGTTGGGTTGGGTTGTTTTGTCGGAAAAAAATAAATTTTTTCGCCCCGGACCGGGGCAAAATTATTTTTTTCTTGCAATGTTGGAGCAAGGAAATTTTTTTTACTAACAATTTATATGTATATTAAGAATGTTCGTGTTTTTTCAACAGAAATTCTTTATTTTTATCTCTAAATATAACTATTTTTTATGTAAAACTTGTATTCACTTCTAAACTGAGAGAGATCAGTAAACAAAATGTATATAAGGTCATGCAACATGCAAGAGGGACTGAGGGGAGAGTACGTCTTCTATACAAAGTTTTAAATTTAGAAATGTAAACTTGTGAAAAACTTAATTAAATTTTCCTTCCAAGATTGATAAATTTCAGACTCTATGGTGATGGATGTATCTATTAATAGTAATGAATAATATTGGATGTGGATTTTAAAGAATTCGAATGAACTTTTAAAACATCTGAAATCCACTCATTTTACTAGAGTCCATTCGATCAAAGCCTTTGATTTTTCGACACTTTACACTACAATTCCACATTCTAAATTGAAAGAAAGACTCGCAAAAATTATAAGTAATGCATTTACAAGTAAGAACGGTAATCGCAAATACAAATTTATTGTTGTTAACTATGACAAAACCTACTTTGTAAAAGAAAAGTCCGATTCTGAAAATACGTACACTGAAACAGATATTATTCAGATGTTAAACTTTCTGATCGACAACATTTTGTGGTGTTTGGATAAAAGGTCTTCAAGCAAATTGTCGGAATTCCAATGGGGACCAATTGTGCCCCACTCCTTGCCGACATTTTCCTTTACTCGTACGAAGCTCAATTCATTCAATCTTTGGTCTCTGAAGGGAAAAGATACTTAGCTTCTGACTTCAACTTCACTTACAGATACATAGACGATGTGTTGTCCATCAATAATCCAAAATTCGCGGATTACCTCAGCAGTATCTATCCTTCGGAGCTTGAAGTCAAAGAAACTACAGAGACAAATAATTCAGCATCCTATTTGGACATAATGTTGTCCTACGACACTGATAGTCACATGAACACCTCACTCTATGACAAACGTGACGACTTCAATTTCAGCATCACAAACTTTCCTTTTCTGAGTAGCAACATCCCTTCATCGCCTGCGTGTTCATATCTCAGTTGATACGCTATGCCAGAGCAAGTACCAAATATACGGATTTTGTTCTGAGAACTAGGCGTCTTTCAGATAAGCTTCTCAGTCAGGGATATATTTGTGACCGACTTAACATCGTCACTGAGGAAGTTCTACGGTCGATATGGGGAACTGGTCATACACTATGATGTCCCACTCTCCAGAATGGTGGATGATATTCTGTCATAGACCATTTGAACCATCCAACCAAAGATTGTACTCTTTGTCTTCCGAAATAAAAGTAACCGGATGTGACAGTTCTACCGAATTGAAGCGGCGGGTGTTTCATGCAAGCAGGAGATGCTTACTCTTCCTAGGCACCTGGTCTCACTCCCATATCGGGAGTTCGCTTCTTTTCATGTGGTGGAGGTTTTTGTTTATTTACTTTGGTTCCTGTTTTATCCTGATTTTGTATGCCTTCGGTTTCTGATTTTCTGAATTATCGATTTTGTGCTGTATAAATACAGGTATATGGTAATTATCCATATTTGTCATTGATAATATATGTGAGCATTTAAGGGAGCCCCTTTTGTCAGTCACATGAATACTTTTGATATTCTTAAATATAAATTTGTCATTAAAGAAGAAAACTATGGCGAGCGAAGCGAGCCGAATTTTTTTTATATAAAGTGAAAACTGTGTCGATCGAAAATAATCTTAAGCGAATTTTATGGTAAATTTCAAATTCAGATTACTCGTAAGAGCAAGATTATTTTTTTCTGTCACACTATCAGCAATTTTTTTTCATCAAAATTCAGAGCAAAATAATTTTTTTCGAAAGAAAAGAACCCCCCCCCCCTAAATATCAAATGGACTTTATTACTGCGGTCCAGTTGTTTTGGACGGCAAAATAAATATCTTTCATACGTCAAAAGCAATCACTTTCTAATTCAGTGGTAATGGTAGTCGGTACTTGCCATCCAAAAAACGTTAGTCAAGCTGTTATTTGAAAATACCCAACGTGAAACAGTAAAAGAAAGACAACACAGAATAATAATAAACATTTAATTTCATAAAAAAATCTGACGTCTAAATTTCTCCTGTTGTTTTGTCCTCAAACAAAAGGTTTAAGAAGAAAACCATCTCTGGCCGCCATCTTGCTACTCGGAAACTTTCTGTCCACTCTATTGACACCCCGTTCTGGAGTACTCGGAGCATTGCCCTAGAGTAATTCGAGCAATTCAAAGGAATCTGCTCATATTCTTTTCATAAATTAAACGTATGGTAAATTAGAGCTAATAAAGATTTAAGATTTTAAACTTTCTCAAACAAAACTCCGTCAATCTGTACTCGGATGATTGTATGCATTATCTTGCTTCAACCGATAGAGCACAGTTTGTTTTTAGCAAGCTTATGCTGTTGATAGTTATCAACGTACCCATTCATTTATTACATAGGAAAGGAGATCCCCAACAAGACTCAGTCGCCCCAACAGCAGCACAACAAAACACCGCAAGTGAAAATACAGAGAAGATACACACAAGAAACAATAAAGGGACAGGAACAGTGTTAAACGTCTTCAAATTCAATAGCATCATTTAAGAACAGATGAATTTGCAGCATGGACCAGACATGCATACAGCAAACGCGATATCAAACACAAAAGACCACACAAAAACCAACGAGACCCAAGGGCAACCTGTGCCATCTGCTACGTCAGTAAGAGATTGTATGGTTATCCGGATTACATGTGCACAACCCTCCAACGGTTATCAAAAGGTCACGAAGAAACTTCCTTACTGTTAGATGACCATGCAAACAGGACAACACAACGTAGGGACCTAAGCAACACAGAAGAATCTGTAAATGTGTGCTCTGCCGGCTGTAGCGAGCTCATGCATGTCATCATCCGAGGAGTCCGACCGACATTCAGAGGAAAGGTGGTCGGGACCCTTTCTTCTCTAAAGATGTTTGGACAGGGCTTGTCATGGAGCCCCTTCGTCACAGTCAGTTAGAGTACAAGTTTTAAGAATGCACTGGTACAAGTCTTTAAAATGGTAAAGTACCATGCCGAGTGTCCGACTTGTGACATTAGGATCATATAAACGGCATGAAAGGCGTATGCTGATTCTGACTCATTTTCGATTGTTATGGTGTCTGCATTTGATCCTTCTAATTTTTGAAATTATGTCATCATGCAATACAAGCTGTGAAATACCCAAAGTATTATACTCTGTTGCTTGTATAGGTCCAAACTTTAAAATAAGCTGACTGTAATTTTTGTGAAATTTCCAGAAAGTCTTAACTAATTTATAAAAGCGAAAACCTTGACCTAAAAGTATGTTTGTTATATGCAAATTTCTACTACGAAGTACACGCTCTAGCGTACTGGATGAGCTGTGATATGTAAATGCCGTATGACGGTAGTCAGAGAACGTCACGGTCAAGCCATGGGAAATGTTGAATCCAAAATGATATCTTTTGTCATGAACACTTGTATAAATATCTCCGTTCGTAACTTGAGTATTTAGGTCCAAAAATACGGTTTCTGTATTTTTAACATTTGCCTTGTTTAGTGTCAATTCCTGTGGATAAATTTCATTTTTATGTTTCAAATCCAGGATTGTCAATAGTAAGAATACCATAGAGGTACCTAGAAGGAAAGGGGATGATCTCCAGTATGACCACCCTGCAAAACAAACCCACAAGAAAGTGGCATGTAAATAACATCACACAAAACTACACGACAAAAATCACTAGAACATCATACAAAACAATCGAAACAGACGTACAAAAACATCAAACATTAAGGACAACACATAAAAGGAAGGAGAGCAATGTGCACCCGGCGCCGACTTTGGACGGCCATCTGCTATAAGCAAATGGTGTGGTTATCCGGATTACATGTGCACAACCCTCCCACTTATCCGGATACACAGAAGTCTCCATAGACGCACAATAGTAATATAAACATAAAACTTCTCACTGTAAGGTGACGTCACAAACAAGACAGTTAAACGCAGCGGCCTTTTAAAACACAAATTCTACGTAAAAGGATCTAAAAAATTCTATGGCATGCGTATAACAGTATGTGCTCTGCTGGAAGAAGCGAGCTCACTATCAATCACCCGAGAAGTCTGACCAATTTTCAGACAGTAAAAAATTGTAGATTGGTCCAGTACCATACCCAGTGTTTTTTGATGACGTTGGGGTCTTATCTTCAATAGAAGTACCATTGATAAACATCAAAGAAGTACCTACCAGTTATTCAGTCTAGAAATCGAGAGGGCAAGGCAAAACCATTAGAATTTCCATTGGAACGGTTGCGAACTTCGGGATGAATAACATTCAGAAGTGAGGCCAGGTGCCCAGGAAGCATTTCGAATCATCAAATTTTCGTTCCTCTTGATTTTGTTTTTTGTTTTGTTTTTTTTTTTTTTTTTTGGATGAATTCTTTTTCATAAGTGTATAGAAATAAATCTTCAACAGTTAGTACCCATAGGAATTCTTACATCACCAAAGGACAATGCATTACACAGATCGCTACATGTACCTGTCTATGGTTTGAATGATTTGTATTCTGTTGAGGAAAAGAAACCCTTTGATTGAGATGTACAAATGTAAGTTTTCACCTCTCGATCAAAACACTGTTTAATCAGTTTAGACAATCGATCATTTTTGTCGTGAGAAGCGTGGTGTACATGTTAGAGAAGTCGTATGAAGAAATAGTATTGGCTTGGAAATTCTAAGTTTTCATTTTGTCAATCACATCCCCTGAATTTTTAATAGACCAAAAGAAATTTACATCGGCACCAGTGTTTTGTTGTCTAACAACGAGGTGGCTTTTACACACAACAATTTTGTGTTCTTCGAGACCAATGGGTAACCGGACAAGTGGGAGGGTGATGGTCATACTAGTTTCTAATAATGTGGCTGATGGTCGTCCTAAGTTGTCACTGGGTGCCAATTTGTCTCGTCAGTTTGGATGCTTTGGCTTTTTGCTTTGGGTGATGCAACCGAGTCCTATTCGAGTGATTATGGTTATTTCGATTGGATAAATGAGAATACATGAAAAGGACGAATCTAACTTCTATTTAGTTTTTTTTTCTCCTCACTTAGGGATATATTTTACTGGTTATAAATATATATTTTTGTCTAATTACATAAAAATGTGCACTTACAGCTGTGTTTCAGAGACATTATGCATCCTCTAGATTGGTTTCACACCGTCAGGTATTTTAAAAGGTGATCTCCTTTCTTTGACCTTAGTTTGAAAACATATATTTGCCATAATCTGTTTATCTTTATCTTCTTTTTGTTGGTTGTTTTTCTAAACGAACATATTTCGATGGCGACACCTTAAGTAATCTGTTTTCATGTAGAACTGTAACGAGCCAGTGCGATGTTAATCATCGGTCATCTTCGATTTTATGCGCAGTCCTTCTTGATTCAATGTATTTTTACCTTGTTTATTTTTAGTATTGGTGTGGGTTTTCTCGTTTGTTTCGGCTGTTTATCTATGTACATGTTTGTTTTACATCTTATCCTTTATTTCTTACTCATGTGTGTATGTGTTCAGGTCAATGTAACATCGCCTTCTTGCATATTCATGCAATTGTAAGTTTAAATGTATTTGATATGACTAAGGAAGTTTTCGTAAAGATTTCATAGAAACAATAATCCGTATTGAACAGTGGTGTGTTAATCGTATAATTGCAAGTTTAGTGTCAACATTGTTCTTTTTCTAGAAGCTAAGAATTATGTGATTTCTTTTGTAAGTCTATTCTTAAAGAAGATATCCCACCCATTCTGCTACGTCTTTTGGTACATTTTTGGACATAACAATTTTCATACTTTTTGGCCATATTACATTGTTTAGACTGAGGATCACTGACGAGTTTAGTACCCGAAACGTGCATGTCTGGTCTCTGGTCCATGCTGTAAATTTATCAGGTTTTAAATGATGCTATTGAATTTAAAGACGTTTAACATTGTAGTTTATCCGCACTGAGATATTCATTGCTGTTCATCCGCTCTGAGAAATTCATTGAAGTTCATCCGCTCTGAGAAATTCATCGTACAGTTCATTCGCTCGGAGAAATTCATTGCTGTAAATATCAACTTTTCATAGATGAATGAAGTGCAATTTTATTCTTCACCTTTTTGTACCTTCGAAGTTAGTGCTATCTTTCGCTCATGTAATAGTACATCAGAAAAAGGTAATGACTATATTGACAGATTTCTATATTTTAGTTTTACTTTTAGAGCTCAGAGATCAGACTCGCAAAAATTCACTTAAAATGTCATTGAAATACAAATCATTGTTAGCATATATTATTAAAAACATTAGAAAAGAATTTTACGAAATTAAATCTGCATTCGACCATTGATATATTATGGTTTATACTTCATTTTCTGAATCAAATCAGTTTTACTTACATTCTTCATTTTCGTGTATGTTCTTAAACAGTGCTCCCCCAGCGACTCCAAACATTAGTGAAAATATATAGAATTCATCTGCAAATAAAAGATCATAAGTGATAATGGAAACGGATCAGTGGGAACATTTTATAGACTATAAACAATATCAATAAGCTGGTCAAGCTCCTACTTAATCGGTGTCTTTGTTTGTTATTTCAATCGTGTAGGTTTAGTCATAGTTAACAACAATTACTTTGTATTTGCGATTACCGTTCTTACTTGTAAACGCATTACTTGTTTTTTTTGCGAGTCTTTCTTTCAATTTAGAATGTGGAATTGTAGTGTAAAGAGTCGAAAAATCAAAGGCTTTGATCGAATGGACTCTAGTAAAATGAGTGGATTTCGGATGTTCTAAAAGTTCCTTCGAATTCTTTTAAATCCATATCTGGTTGATACCACTGCAAGAATATACTGTCGAACAATATTTCTGAAGTCCAGATTTGATTTCAGATAAAACTTTGGTGAGTAAGATCGATACAGATTTGGTAGAACATTTCGAGGAACCAGCGATGAAACGTTGTTTGTACGAATTCTTATGCATTTTAGTCTTTTTTGTTTGATGTTTACATGTCGTGTGTCTCTTTTCCGTCTCGTGCTGTACTCGTCTTTTGTGTTTTTGCATCGGGTGTTTTGGTGTTTTGCTGCTGATGCTGCAACGGGGTCTTGTTGGAGATCTCCTCCCTTCTTTTAGGTATGCAGTATAAGTATGGCAAATCTAAATCTAAACTGTTAGTTGTAACGTAGGCCACTGCGGTCACTCAGTTATATTTGTGTAATAGATGTAATGAAATCCCTTTGGTAGCGTACACGGTAAAAATGTATGTACAATGTATATAAATCCAGATATTGTAGTGTAAATCCTCGGTGTGATGATAATCCTTGGTAGCGTAAAATCCTCTGTGAAAAGATAATATCCAAATCCGAATAAAGTTTCTTAGTTTATTTACAAGTTTACAATACGATCAAAGTATTGATAAAACTATTACAATCTTAAGACAAAACGATGCGTACTCTCCAGACACTGTCTAGACACTGAGATGCTGGGCCACCTGCGCGTCGCTATTTATAGCTACGCTGGGGCAACCCGGCGTGAGCTGCCGTTTTCCAGGGCCAGGTGAAGTGAGCTGCCTATATATTGGCAACTCAGCGTAAGTTGCCGATTACGCTGGTCAGATGGGCGTTGTATTTTACGTATATAGAGTACGTTTAAATCAATTATATAATAAAGATAGATAATATACAGACATATAAGCATATTTAAACTTATTTACAATACAACATTACAACTCCCCCACCTAAGATTTTGACTCCGTTCAAAATAAAATCAATCATAATAAAGCAACATGATAATGTAAAGAATAGTAAAAATCCATATCAAAACGTCAATGATATTCACAAGAGTGTCTATGCACATAGTTCTGTTCTAGCAAAAGTTCATCAAATATCGAGGGGCATCCACGTAGTTTAAGAAATGTCACTTCTGAAGTTCAGTTCACTTTTATAGTAACGTCTGAAACATCTGAGTTCATCTGATCCTGTCAAAACTACGGGGATTCCAGGCTACGTCCGTAGTTCATCCGTTCATCTGATACTACAGGGAATCCAGGATGCGACTGTAGCAACTCCAATCATCCAATCATCTTTCAATATACATGTACTACGGGGATTCCGAGCTACGTCCGTAGTATGTCCATCCAACGTTGATAATATATAAAACACAGAATACACGAATACACATAAATCCAAATATACTACGGGGACTCCGGGCAACGTCCGTAGTATGTCCATCCAAAGTTGATTATGAAACAAATACATATAACACGAACTAAACTACTGGTGAGCGCTCACTGCTAACTACTATTTACAGAAAACTAAAACGTGTTTTCTTATTCTCTAAAACGAACAGGGCGTTTGATCACACGGCCACGCCTTGTTTTCACAGGATCACTTTCTAATTTCTCACTTTCACTAGCTGTAGATTCTTTCTTATTGATTCTGATTTTCCTGGTGATCCGTTTGTATTCCTCTGGCTGATACTACGTGTCCTAGAAATTTCACTTCCTCCTTGAAAAATGAACACTTTTTCGCTTTCACTTTAAGATTCACTTAGTCTAATCGATCGAACACTTTTTCCAAATTTTCCATATGTTCGTCAAAATTTCTGCCGAAAACTACGATGTCATCTAAGTACAAAACGGCTATTTTCCACTGAAGTCCTATCAATGCTCGCTCTATGATGCGTTGAAAAGTTGCAGGAGCGTTGCACAATCCGAAAGGCATCACTGTATATTCGTACAATCCTCCCCGAGGAGTTGCGAATGCAGTCTTCTGTTTGTCGTTTTCTGACATTGGAACCTGGTGATACGCCATATTTAAATCTAGTGAGGAAAACCACGTTGATCCACTCAGGGCATCAAGGTAATCTTCTATCCTCGGTATGGGGTACGCATCCTTCACTGTTAAAGCGTTCAAACGGCGGTAATCTACACATACACGCCAACTTCCGTCCTTTTTCTTCACTAAGACCAACTGTGAAGACCACGGACTATTCGATTTCTCGATGAGACCCTGCTTCTCTAACTTCTCTATCTCCGCGTCTAAAACTTCCCTCTTGAATATAGGTACTCTACGCGGTGCTTCTTTAAATGGTCTCTCATCACTCAATTTTATGTCGTGTTCTCCGAATTTTACTCGTTCCAACTTCCCATTCGGATTCGCGAACACATTACATCTTCTAATTAGGAATTCCTTAAACTTCATACACTGCTCCTCGTTGAGGTTTTCACATCCTTCCTCATAAGCAGCTTTTAAATACACCGGCAAATCACTACATGTAGTTTCACATTCTTCACGTACTACGTTCACATCACTCGTAGCACTAATCGGTACACTAACACACTGAACCGGAATGAATAACGCAATAACTGTACCCCTCCTCACTTCTACTGGTTCCACTCCTGGATTGTACACACGGATACACACATCACGATCACGCGCACTAAGTAAAGATCTCGCTAAAACTAATTCATGAGCTTGAGCAAATTTCTGTAAACACATAGGTAATCCCTCTTCCTCTGTTACATACGAAAGATATGACGGAATAATAGCCTCCTGTCCCGCATTGATTTCCATAGTTTCGGCGCAAAATATTTTATTTGTTCGTTCTCCTTCATTAGGATCAAACTTCACAACAAATTCTGAGTTGTCATGGTCCCAATTACACTTGTATTTCACATAAAAATCTTCACCTAAAAGATTTTGGGTAACTCCTCCCACAAATATCCGAAATTCAAAGTTCATTCCTCCGAAAGTTAGAATCATTATCGCTGTCCCTAGTACGTCTATAAATTGTCCGTCCGCCGCTATAAATTTACTCCGTACTCGTTCTAGTACTGGCCTACTATCGGGTAACATGTTGTAGTAGGTATCCTCGGTAATAAATGATCTACGGGCACCAGTATCCACTTTCCATGTCACATTGGCACCCTGGATCAGTCCATCCACAAAGAACCCTTTTCTTCCGGGAATCCTGAGTTCGCTCCTGCTCTCGAACACTGACTGATCACCGTGGTTAACCTTATTTGCACAGAATGCGTTTGACGACGACTTTAAACACCAGTCAGGTTCGTTGGCACACACCTCTCCAGTAATCTCAGACTGAATAACACTTCCGTGCTTTCCGTGTGTCCTTTCATTAACTACTTCTGCTTCGTTGAAAATCGGATCACAATATATCGTTGTACTAGGCCTTTCTGGTTTCTCGACCGGTGCATGGCCTACTGCCTCGGTCTCGAGTCGTTTAACGACTTCGAATGGTTGTCGGTGCGGTTTTGACGGTAATTCCCTCTACGATTATCTCTTTTCGGACAGTTCCTAGATAAATGGTCTGCAGAATTACAAATAAAACATCTCTTTTGCGAAAAGGTTCGGAGTTCACCAGCTTTCGACTGAACATCGTGTTTATTGCGCACTTTTTGCATCGCCTCGTTTCCAGTATACAGAACACGTTTGTTTGGTCTCACAATATCCTCCCGTCGATTTTCGCCTAACCGAATGCATTCCTCTTGCATTGCGGCAGTTACAGAATCCTGTAGATTCCTTGGTCTTGTTCGTTTTACTGCGAAGCGAAATTCGTGATCTTCGCTGCAATTATCGAGAAAAGTTTTCATGCTACTTTCCTGTACGTAATCTCTGTTGTCGGGGTATGCCTTGCGATACAGATCCTCTATGGCCTGTCCAAAATCTCTTAAAGTCTCACTTTGCTTCTTTTTTCGCATCTTAGCCTCAGCAACATAGCTCTCTTTCATCGCACGGTGACCAAATCTATCGTCCATAGCCCGTTTTAATTCAGTCCAGTTATTTCTTATTTCCACAGGAAGTCCGTAAGCATAAGTTTCTGCCTGACCACGTAACACAGTAAAGAAAATAATGCGAATTCTTTCTTCATTCCAGCCATTTATTGTCGCAATGTTTTCAAAATATCGAATAAATTCGGACCATATATCCTCACCATCTCCTTTGAATATCCGTTTCACAGGGACTTGTTGCGAGAAACTAGCGCGTTGCAAAGGGTTACCAATGGCACCCATATTTTCGTCTAAGTATGATGAATCGTATCTAGGGAAATTCACATTATTCCCGAGGGGAGAATCAAATCTTACGTTCCTTGGATTACGTATATATTGTCGTTTTCGGAAACAGTACTTCCACAGAAGTCCTATGAATAATCCTATTAAGAAAACACAGGCACTCGTCACAAGCACTTCCTTCGTCATCACCAGCAACAAATATCCAGGAAAGTATTTATAGCACACGGCACACAGTGATCCAATCAGAACTGAAATGATCGTCCATAGTTTGAAAATCCAAGTCCATCCATCCTCAGAATTATCGAATCGCGCACTATTTGCATTTTGTCGGTCTGAAAGCACAGGTGTGCTTGAAGCTACCGGTGTACATGTATTTGCGGCTTCATTAAATGAATCTAATAAGTTTCTCCTGACCGAAACTGGTGATTTTCGTCTTTGTCCGGACACACGAGGGGTTATCTCCCCTGGTTCATTTTGTAACTCACCTGTAAGTTCCATTTCATAGGGTGAATATGTCGTTTGATCGTGTTGCATCATCACATTTATTATAATCACGATATGCACAAATATTCCACACAACGCAAAGAAATCCAGTTTGAATCCACACGAGGCACATAACACACGTGAATAAAATCTTTTTCGTCACAGATTTTAAGAATCACACACATGCACACGAATATTGCACACAATACGGCACTATTCACTTACTGAATGCACAAAACACAGGCATTTGTCGGACACTAATCGACAGAGTTACGGACAAAATAATGTTTTATACGATATACGCGCACAGATTTCACACAATGTCACAACACATATATCGGTCACAGATTTATAAAAATACACATCTATAAGGCGAGCGCACACATTTTTTTCTTACGACTAATTGTGCACAAATTAATTTATCAACGCACTACCGAGCAAAACATTTCACTCGCGATCACGCACAGTCACAAAATAAAGATAGCACATAAAAGAAAAATAATCGCGCACAAATAAATCGTCACAGTATTATGCACACTTTGCACAAAATTATTTCACACACGAACAGTCACAAAATGAACGCGCACAAATAAATCACAAAACACTACACACTCTGCACAAAATGATTTCACACGCGGGCAGTCACAAATCATACACATTAAAATAAATCGCGCACTAACAAATTGTCAATAAATTACAAACACTATCGCGCATGAAATTCTCACATATGAATATATCACACGCAAACAAAATCACTGAAATATGCACTTGCACAAATCAATATAAAACGGTCGCGCACTCGATTAAAACACAAAAACATATACTTAGTATATATGTATCACACGCGATCGCGCACTATCACTTCACTTCCACAGAATTTGTACGGTATCAAATACACATATCAATATACTTACCGTACACTAAATAAAAACGAATCGATAATTTCACTTATATATAATAACGATATAATATACACACGTAGGTCACGGGGAAATATATACACTAAGTCACTGAATCCACACGCAAAACACTATAATCTTTTCACTGATCACACCAATACTTACTTTTCATCACAAAATTTAAGAAAATTGTTTCACTTTTCCTCCACACACTTCACATCGTTTTCCAGAATCCATGTACAAGCACTTTGGAAATACTGCGAAGCATTCTTTGCATTCCACTCGCGATTTCACTTGCACATTTCGCACGAAATGAACATATCCAAATTCTGTGTAATCGTACACGCGTACGAATTTTGTCGGTTCCTGTACATCCATAATGAAGAATTACACACACGAGAAAAAAAATGCACTAAAATGATTAAAATATACACAAATCACGTAGGTTATATCCCACCGCTGCCACCAGTTGTAACGTAGGCCACTGCGGTCACTCAGTTATATTTGTGTAATAGATGTAATGAAATCCCTTTGGTAGCGTACACGGTAAAAATGTATGTACAATGTATATAAATCCAGATATTGTAGTGTAAATCCTCGGTGTGATGATAATCCTTGGTAGCGTAAAATCCTCTGTGAAAAGATAATATCCAAATCCGAATAAAGTTTCTTAGTTTACTGTAAATTGCTTTATTTTCGTCAGTACCAATTTTCGTCAATTTGTTCAAAATGACCATTTCGTCAGTACGTAAATTCGTCATCCAAGGGTCCCTCAAGTGTAAATTCCTCTGTTCAAATGCCAACTTAACATTAAGATAGGCCGTACATGTATGCGTATGTTTTCATTGTTTAACAATTATTGGTAAACAAACAATTAGAGACATGTACGCCATCTAGCTTGTTGTGAAAACATATGATTTGTTAATTAGAAGTACACTGAATGCGACCTTATGTGCGTATTCAGTTTTCAATGATTTATCATTTGCCTGTCGTAATAAATCCTAAGATTCAATTTTTCCTTTCTACACTATATTTTGTCAGGAGTATTTAAATTCGTCGATACGTAATTTCGTCAAGGGAGGGACTGACGAAAATGACGAAAATTGGTACCTGACGAATAAAAACCAATTTACAGTATTTACAAGTTTACAATACGATCAAAGTATTGATAAAACTATTACAATCTTAAGACAAAACGATGCGTACTCTCCAGACACTGTCTAGACACTGAGATGCTGGGCCACCTGCGCGTCGCTATTTATAGCTACGCTGGGGCAACCCGGCGTGAGCTGCCGTTTTCCAGGGCCAGGTGAAGTGAGCTGCCTATATATTGGCAACTCAGCGTAAGTTGCCGATTACGCTGGTCAGATGGGCGTTGTATTTTACGTATATAGAGTACGTTTAAATCAATTATATAATAAAGATAGATAATATACAGACATATAAGCATATTTAAACTTATTTACATTACAACATTACATAGTGTCGAAGCCAAAGGAAGCAAGAACTTATTTATGGTTATCTATTATTTCAGAGGCAGAGAGGTTTGTTGGGGTGTAAGTGGGATTTCTAGGTGTCGAATTTTAAACCCAGTTCTTTAACTAGACTGTCGAAATAGTACTTTTTGCAAGTAAATGTGTAATTATTTAAGGCTTTGTCCGCTGGTGTGATGACATAATGTTCTTGGAGGTAGGTAAGTTCTGTGGTAACATCAGGGTCTTTAAACATAGACTCGAATCCGGTGTTCACAGTTGATTTTAATCGGTTAATTCTAGACAAAAGTAACCCTCTGATGGATATCTTTACTTCCGTCTTCTATCGAGGAAAATTCTTTAAAAATAGATTGTACTGACATTGAATTTGAAGACGTTTAACATCCAACTCATGCGTTTTACTGATCTTTTTCAAATTAGAAAATAGAATTGAAATTTACAAATAATACATTCAGGAGAAATTATTTCCCTCGTTTGTAAATCTATTACACCTTTGCCGACATCTCAATATGTTTTATGTCTTTTATCAAGGAAAGGAGGGGATCTCCAACAACACTAGTTGCAGCACCCACAGCAAAATCCCAAAACACCCATGCAAAAAACACAGAAATAGACGCAAAAGGGACAAGAACACCAACTCACAACATAGAAACATGAACCATAAAAGACTACACATAAACCAACGAGACCAATGGGCAACCGGTGCCGACTTAGGACGGCCATCTGCCACGTAAATAGCAGACGGTGTGGTTATCCTGGATTACGTGCGCACAACCCTCCCACTATTCCGATTTCCCAGAGGTCTCGAAGAACGCACAATTATGGTGTAAAACAACCTCCTCACTGTTAGATGACCACACACAAACAAGACCGTAAAACACAGGGGTCCAAGCAACACAGATGAATATGTAAATGGATATAAAAAGAGGACGTGCGTAATACAGTCCGTGCTCTGCCGGCTGTAGCGAGCTCATATAGGTTATCACCCGAGGAGTCCGACTGACATTCAGAGAGGACAGGTGGTCGGGGCCCTGTCTTCTCTAAAGAGGTTTGGATAGGGCCCGTCATGGAGTCCCGTCGTCACAGTCAGTCAGAGTGCAAGTCTTAAGAATGCGCTCGTACAAGACTGTATATTGGTCAAGTACCAAGCTTAGTGTCCGTCTGGTGACATTAGGATCATATCCACGGTATAAAAGGCGTTTGATGACCTTGACGCATTTTCGATACATATGCTGTCTACCTTTGATCCTTCTTATTTTGTTAATTATGTCACCATTAAATGCAGGTTGTGAAATACCTAAAGTAATATACTCCGTTGCTTGTATGGGTCCGAGTTTCAAAAGAAGTTGATCATAATTTTTGTAAAATTTCCAGAAAGTCTTTACTAGTTTATGAAAGCGAAAACCTTGACCTAAAAGTTTCTTTGTAATTTGTGGATTTCTATTATGAAAATCCAAAACATCAGTACATGCTCTAGCATACCGGATGAGCTGTGAAATGTAGATACCGTATGACGGTAATCTAGGGCCATCACCGTCAAGCAAGGTCACAGTATCAACTTACTTTATCTTAATGAGTAGTTTTTTTCCATGTGTTTGTGCTGTTGTCTAATGTGTTGTCTTTTGTTTGCCATAATTATATTCGTTTGTTGTAATTGCATGAATTACCATCATTAATTAATTTAGAATAGGGTAATATTATTGACTCACCATTGTAATTCAAAGATAACACTTGAATATTTGATGCAAGCAATGACAAAACAACGATGATGCAGATAGAAAACTTCATTTCTGTGGCATAGCGAAGCTCAGATAGAAACTGGCTATTTGAATAAAGACTGAAAATAGAAAATATATAGGAGTGAAACTATGAAAAAAATATCTGAAGATGAGAATATTACCTCTAGATTACAGAGATCAAGAAAATGAGATGAATATGCCACAATTTATCGTACGACGCAAACAATAAGTATCATGCACGTACATTTTACGATTTTAATGTCCGTATCAAAAACTTGCTCTATATTTCAAGACGTTTAAATCATCGTCCTCATTAGAGCATTCATATCTCAATAAAAGAAGGGAGGAAATCTCCAACAAGACCCCGTTGCAGCACCAACAGCAAAACACCAAAACACCCGATGCAAAAACACAAAAGACGAGTACATGACGAGAAGGAAAAGAGACACACGACATGCAAACATCAAACACAAGACATGATATCCCTTCGAATTTTAGATAAAAATGAATATTCTATTCATCGTCAACTTTGGTATAAATCGAAAAAAAAAAGATTAACAGGAAAATAATCTCTTGAATGCTAGAAGTTATTTAAGGCAAACCAGCAAGGTGATCAATTGGAAGAAAACAATCATATTGGTTGAAAAAGACAATCAAAGAGTGTATACATTAGAAAAAAAACATTCGTATACTAGTTCATTCATATCATAATGAGGTATATTGAAGAAATAGAAGACATACAAGGTGCAGAAACGGCAAACATGAAATCTGACACATGATAAGTAGAAATATGGGAACGAAGGAGTAAGCAATCCCTAGGCTAGTAGCATCCGTCACAGAATTTCCGTGGTTATAGCCAAATCGTAGAGTTTTTTTAGAAATAGTTTAGCAATGTGTCAACATGATGATTTTAATTGTTGTATTCCGTCTAAGCCTGAAAATAATTAACTATCTTTGATAACATTTATTCATCTCTTTGAACACGAAAACAGATTTTTACTGAAGAAGAAAAGGTCCATTCGACTATTTGATAATTCAAAAAGAGATCAGGGAATCTCCAACAAGACTGGGTAGCAACATTCACAACACCAAAATGACAAAACACAGAGGAGACAAGTACAAGACACATCAAAAATGGACAAGAAAGATCAAACATTAAACGTTAAGGTATCCGTTGTACAATTGAGTCATTTTACATAGCGTTTTAATCATCTCAATTGTAAAGTATGGTAAATTTCATGCCTGGTAAGGTACCATAAAGTATATATTTTCTGAAAGGTAATGATGCCCTGAGTTCGGATATAAGACTCCCAGGTCTTAAAAATCAAAGGGGAAAACTCTTGTACAACTTTGTTATTTTGCATATGTTATATAGAGAAAATAGACAATTTAAATGCTTCACCATTTATTCCCCTTTGTTTTTCTGGCCCCAGAATTATTATTTCTAAGCAGTGGGCTTTGCAACCTTTCAGAAAATATGTAGTTTATAGTACCTTACCAGGCATGGAAAAATGCCCTATTGTACATCGGATACCTTAAAGGTCACATATCAAAACAATTAACACAAAAGATTTTACACTTTGTTGACAGATTAAATACAATATATAGAGGAGACATAAAGTCGAATACAAAAAAGACGTGATAACTTACCATACTTTATGTGTATGAAAAATAAAGTAGAACAACTTATTACTTGTTGTAGTGTAACCATAGATTCGTCATGAATACATTAAACATACAGTAATGTTTGTTTAGTCGGGTGCTATTGAGAATATAACGTACATTATTCATTCAAAAATTTTCTCAAATTTCTGAAACCTGGGCCATGTAGCATCATATCCAAGCCATCTTGCGACTTCTTTCGATATATTTAGGACATAATATAACAGATTTTGGTCATATTTCATTGTTTGGATAGAGAATCACAGACGAGTGTTAAATACCCAAACGTGCATGTCTAATCCATGCTGTAATTTATCTGCTATAAAATGATTCTAATGAATTTGAGACTTTCAACATTTATAGAATATTCATCTCCTCCTTTTCTTAATATCTGCACTTATTTTGAGTTTAGTGAAGAGTCAATAACACCATTCGTCACGACCCGATGTTTTAGTATTATACTCAGTAGCTTAGCTAGGTTGTATTGGGGCAGTTGCAAACAAACAGGAACAACTTTCTCCGGACACCTGGTCTCATTCGGAATATTGTTTATACCGCGGTTTGCAACTGTTTAAATGAAAATTCTAATGATTCGCCTTGCCTTCTCAACTTTGACACCGAATACCTGATGGGTACTTCTTCGATGTGTATTACCTTCAGTGCATTGCAGTGCTCACGTTTATCGTTCCGCTTTTCTTCGTATGCGTTCCGCTATGATCAGTGCAAATCATCTTTTGCAATAAACATATATTAAGTTTCAAAGTCGAGAAGGCAAGGCAAAATAATTTCCATTGGAACAGTTGCGAACCCCGGAATAAACGACATCCCGATATGAGACCAGGTGCCCGGGGAGAGTCAGCGTCAACGCCCTTTGCAACATCGTCAAATTCGGTGATTGTCTCGATGTACATATTGATGTACATATCAAGAAAATATGTTGTTGTTTTTTTGGTAATGGTGACAGCCATTCAATCGCATTCCAGAATGTCATTGAACATTCTGGAAAGAGGGATCTGATATGCTTATATTATATCCCCGTAGCGACACAAGAACTTCCTCAATGATGGTTCTGGTGGTTTTGCCTTGCCTTCTCGACTTTGAGACCGAATAACTAATAGGCACATCTTGGATAATTATTCAGCCGTTGTGTAATATAACCAAGTAGCTTAATTGCAAGTTGTCTGGCTCTAACGATAAACATCCCTATATTTGGAACATGTCCTGGTGTACCGTATAAGCTAAAAAAAAAACGCCATAAGCAGGAGATGATGAAATGTTGCTTCTCCTGAAAGAGGGTTAGTTATGTGGAAGCTGAATAATCAGGTTTGTCATACACGGAGGTGTTCAAATGACCGTTTACGTCAAAGACAGAAATATATCCAAGTAATAAACGGATCTGTCGCTCTCGGTTGTTTCCTTGATCTCTAGTTTATGAGGATAGATTTCATGCAGGTGATCCTTAAAGTGCAGATTATTTATGGACAAGAAAGGAGGGGATCTCCAACAACACTAGGTCGCAGAACCCACAGCAAAACCCCAAAGCACCCAATGCAAAAACACAGAACAGACACCCACAGAAAGAGACGCAAAAGGGACAAGGAACATCAACTCACACCATAGAAACATTAAACATAAAAGACCACACATAAACCAACGAGACCAATGGGCAACCGGTGCCGACTTAGGACGTCGATCTGCCACGTTAATAGCAGACGGTGTGGTTATCCTGGATTACGTGCGCACAGCCCTCCCACTATTCCAATTTCCCAGAGGTCTCGAAGAACGTACAATTTTGGTGTAAAACAACCTCCTGAATGTTAGATGACCACACACAAACAAGACCGCAAAACACAGGGGTCCAAGCAACACAGATGAATATGTAAATGGATATAAAAAGAGGACGTGCGTAATACAGTCCGTGCTCTGCCGGCTGTAGCGAGCTCATATACGTTATCACCCGAGGAGTCCGACTGACATTCAGAGAGGACAGATGGTCGAGGCCCTGTCTTCTCCAAAGAGGTTTGGACAGGGCCCGTCATGGAGTCCCGTCGTCACAGTCAGACAGAGTGCAATGCGCTCGTACAAGACTGTAGATTGGCCAAGTACCAAACTTAGTGTCCGTCTGGTGACATTAGGATCATATCCACGATATAAAAGGCATTTGATGACTCTGACGCATTTTCGATAGTTATGCCGTCTGCCTTTGATCCTTCTTATTTTGTTAACTATGTCAGCATAAAATGCAGGTTGTGAAATACCTAAAGTAATATACTCTGTTGCTTTCATGGGTCCGAATTTCAAAAGAAGTAGATCATAATTTTTGTAAAATTTGCAGAAAGTCTTTACTAGTTTGTGAAAGCGAAAACCTTGCCCTAAAAGTTTCTTTGTAATTTGTAAATTTCTACTATGAAAATCCAAAACATCAGTACATGCTCTAGCATACCGGATGAGCTGTGAAATGTAGATACCGTATGACGGCAATCTAGGGACATCACCGTCAAGCAAGGGGAAATTTACTATGTTGAATCCAAAATCATCTCGTTCTTATACACACTTGTATGCATTTTTCCATTGACAACTTTGATATTTAGGTCCAAAAATGGTGTTTTTGTGTCTGTAATGTTTGCCTTGTTTAGAGTCAATTCTTGTGGATAAATAACATCTTTATACTTTTCAAAAACAGGATTATCGATAGTAAGAATATCATCCAGGTACCTAGAAGTACCAATGAGACATTTCACGTCATCATGTATACTTTGCTTTTGAAGATTTCGAATAAATTCTTTTTCATATGTGTATAAAAATAAATCTGCAACAAGAGGCGCACAATTTGTACCCATCGGAATCCCTACAACACGTCATTTATGTATATGAAGGTAAAATTTAACTCAGATACGAGGTACTTCCTCTCAGTAGAGAGCTGGATGAAGTAAGCTTCGTATGAATATAAAGATAAGTCCACAAGCAGAGGGGCACAATTGGTTCCCATGGGGATGCCAAGTATTTGATGGAATACGGTTCCTCCAAAGACCACATAAATTTCGTCAAACAAGCATCCGGATGATATCGTCTTTGATATACTTTTTGTTTGAATCACATTGTTCCTTCACGAAATAAGTATCCTACCGCCCTATGACAAGGTATTTGTATCTCATATGGAGAAGCCGAAGGACTTTATGATGGTAATTTGATTGAAATTAGTGGCTTTTGAAGTCCACAAAATTCCTTAGAATTCTTGAGGATCCACATATGATTGATTCCATTTCTGGAATATGTTGTCTCGCAGTTTGTTTGAAGACATTGCTTGATGCGAGTTTATATTTTCGTAAGCAAAATTTATATCTGTGTATGTTGGAATTCCAGGTGCTGAATTTAACCTCCGTTCTGCTCTCAGGCATTTGAAATAGTATGCTTTGCAAACGAAAGTAAAATTGTTTGCCGATTTGTCTTTCTTCAATATCATTTTCATTTGCTTTTTTAAAATACTCATAAAAATCATCCATATTTGTATTTTGACCTTGGTCATTACAAAACTTATTTTTCAACAATTTCCAATAATCTTAAGGACTTTTACTTCTCATTTTCTTTATCTTTCGTTGTAAGCTAACTTTGTAATTACTAAGTGATTTATTGATTTATATTCTCTTTCAGCATATTCTAGTTCTTGTTTGAAAATAATAGATCCATATTTTTTATATTTACGTCTGACTTTTCTATAAGTTTTACGTGCAATATGACAGTCATTATTAAACCACAATGTCACTTTCTTTTTCTGCTTTTTCTTTTTATTACGTGGAGTAAATGTACCAAAAGTATTTCTAGCAGATTTCAACAATAACTCTGCCGTTTTCTCAAATACAGTATCTACGTCACTCTTTTGTACAAAATCACTATTTATTTGACATACATCAGTCAGTATTTTATCAACATCACCAATATCTATATTTTCTATAAAATCATTTACTTTTGAAAAATCCCATGATTTTATTTTCTCTGATTGATTCTCATTATTATTGATTTCATAATTGGAATCATTAAAATCACGTTGCGGATTACAATTAATGGAACAAAAAAGTGGCATATGAATATCTGAAAATAATCAATTAAAATCCATCACCACAAAATTTGTAACAAATTGTAAAAAGTCAGCGTTACAAATGAAATAATCAACCACACTAGATCTTGTAGTAGTAAATAAACCTCTGTCTGCATCGTATCCTACTCTTCCGTTCATGATATATAAGTTGTGCGATTTACAAAAATTTAGTAAATAATTTCCAAAATTGTTCGTGTTTTTATCACAATTTACCCGTTGTCTATTTACATCGAGGAGGTCAAGCTTAAATATATCGGTCAACAAATCATATTCGTTTTCTAACGATATTTCATAATCTGACAATTCAATCTCATCAAAAAAATCTTTTTTGTCAGAAACACGAGCGTTAAAGTCACCCGTGATGCAAACATACTCATATTCATCAACTAAATCAAGATATTCCAGTTCAAACTCACTGTAAGCGTCTGGTGATCCATAAAGAGACCCCTCAGGCGGTATATAAACAGCACCAAACAAAATGTCTTTATTCGAATTAAATAATGTGCCTTTTAAAGAAAACCAGAAAACGAACCTACTATCTGTCTCTATTGGTGAAATGTATGTTGCTAATGATTTTCTAATTCCAATAATAATTCCACCTGATCTAACACGAGAAAATTTTAATCTATTTTTGGTAAAAAATACAAAATCTTCATGACATATTGTATCCAAATCGTCCGTTTTAGATTCAGTTAAAACATAAAATATCATAACTTTTGATTAGTTCATTAAATTCTGGGTAATTCAATCGTTTTTTAATACCACAAATATAAAGTGATAATATTTTAAATTCATGCGGAAATTCATCATTATTACATGATTTACTGTGTAGAGAGTTGGTAGACAAGCTATGATTAGAGTTAGTGTCACTCTCTGTCTGTTTCGACCCTCCATGGTTCTCCTATTTTCTTGAGTACCTCCCCCTTCCTCTGTGACCTCCTCGTCCCCTGCCTCTGCCTCTATTTCCCGGATAAAAAGTCGGTGCATTAGCGGACAACTGAGACGACATTGTCATTGTTACAGCCTCATCGGACTCGGGGTTGGTTACGGGGTGAATCTCCATATCATCATCGTCGGATTCGCTCTCATCAAGTCGGAAAAGTTCGCCGTCGATAAATAGTTTGTCGACAACTAACTGTGCTCGCTTATTCTGACGTTTCGCACTTTTGTAATATGGGTAAAGCTTTTTACGCCTTTCGTTGATAATACGGGGAAATTGTTCACTACTCCCATATTTCTTGTTTTCATCATTGCCAGCCAACGAAGTATAAACAGATTTGCGCACTACTTCCCTCTCTTTAAACTGGACGAATTTGGCAACTATCGGTCTGATTTTACCATGAATTTTTCGGCCCATCCTATGAACTCTGTGGAATTCCACTCTCTGCTCAACTTTCAGTACATCTGCTATAAATTCCTTCAGAACACTTTCACAATTTTCGCCATCCTTCTCTTCGATTCCATGAAAAATAAGGTTGTCCCTCATACTCCTGGTTTGCAAATCAAGCTGCTGATCATTTAATTCCTTCATCTGATTTTTGATTTTGGATAAATCTTTCTTCAACTCACTGTTTTCTATCTCTATTTTCCTAGAGTTCTTCGTAATTTCTGTTAGTGTGTTCGTTATTTCCTTACTTCTTTTCTCGTTCGCATCGAGACTGTCGCTTGCAAATTTTACACTCTTTTCTATTTCGTTTACTGTACTTTTTAGTGTGCTAACTTCTCCTGTTACTTTCTCGATTTTCTGTTCAAAATTAGTCAACTTTGACTCTATTCCGTCCAATTTATTAAGTTTTTGACACATTTTTTCTAATGTAATGGCAAGACTGTCTATTTTCGATCCGTATTCAATACCATGAAAACTACCAACATGTTGAACAGTAGGCGGACCCTGGGGCTGGAAACTCACAGGTGACAAATTATAGCTCATGTCGTCTTTTGTTCCAGGTGTTAATCCCGATGTCAAAGGTGTTGAAAAGAACGGGTTTAAATCCCTCACTATATCAGCGTATAGACCCTCGGTCAATGTTTCATGAGATGAACTCAATCTATATGATTTGTTTTGGTTCTCGTCACCGCTTGCATTTAACTCTTTTTTCCTTTTCTTACTCTTTTTAGATTTTTTCTTCGAATTTTCGGAATCCTTCGAACTCATGGGAATCTCCTATACAACTTTCCAAACTTTCCGAGACTTTTTTCAGGCTTAAAACGCAATAAATCCACAGAAATCATCGGAGCTCAAATTAGTGTCAACTACTTTCCTGCGCATGCGTACTCTCTCTCTAGAGTCCAGTCATTATTATTTCGCGCCAAGCTTTATTCTTTCATTTTTACATTTTCATTTTCATACTTTAGGGCCATTTTCAATTTAAACATGATTTGATTAATCAATAAAAGAAACAACACTCGGTTGCAGCACCCACAGCAAAAACACAGAGCAGACACCCACAGAAAGAGACGCAAAAGGGACAAGGAACACCAACACACACCATAGAAACATGAAACAAAATACTACACATAAACCAAGGAGGCCTCAGCAATACAGATGAATATGTAAATGGATATAAAAAGAGGACGTGTGTAATTACAAATATGGATAATGACCATATCCCTGTATACAGCACTAAATTGATAATTCAGAAAATCAGAAACCGAAGGCATACCAAATCAGGATGAAACAGGACCCAAAGCAAACAAACAAAAACCTCCATCATATGAAAAGAAGCGAACTCCCGATATGGGAGCGAGACCAGGTGCCCAGGAAGAGTAAGCATCTCCTGCTTGCATGCAACACCCGCCGCTTCAATTCGGTAGAAATGTCACATCCGGTTACTTCCATTTCGGAAGACATAGAGTACAATCTTTGGTTGGATGGTTCAAATGCTCTATGACAGAATATCATCCACCATTCTGGAGAGTGGGACATCATATTGTATGTTCCCCATGTCGACCGTAGAACTTCCTCAGTGACGATGTTAGTCGGTCACAACCATATCCCTGACTGAGAAGCTTATCTGAAAGACGCCTAGCTCTCAGAACAAAATTCGTATATTTGGTACTTGCTCTGGCATAGCGTATCAACTGAGATATGAACACGCCATAAGCAGGCGATGAAGGGATGTTGCTACTGAGAAAAGGAAAGTTTGTAATGCTGGAATTGAAGTCGTCACGTTTGTCATAGAGTGAGGTGTTCATGTGACTATCAGTGTCGTATGACAACATTATGTCCAAAAAGGATGCTGAATTATTTGTCTCTGTAGTTTCTTTGACTTCAAGCTCTGAAGGATAGATACTGCTGAGGTAATCCGCGAATTTCGGATTATTGATGGACAACACATCGTCTATGTATCTGTAAGTGAAGTTGAAGTCAGAAGCTAATTATCTTTTCCCTTCAGAGACCAAAGATTGAATGAATTCAGCTTCGTACGAGTAAAGGAAAATGTCGGCAAGGAGTGGGCACAAATAGTCCCCATTGGAATTCCGACAATTTGCTGGAAGACCTTTCCTCCAAACACCACAAAAATGTTGTCGATCAAAAAGTTTAACATCTGAATAATACCTGTTTCAGTGTACTTATTTTCAGAATCGGACTTTTCTTTTCTTTTACAAAGTAGGTTTTGTCATAGTTCACAACAATAAATTTGTATTTGCGATTACCGTTCTTACTTGTAAACGCATTACTTAAAATTTTTGCGAGTCTTTCTTTCAATTTAGAATGTAGAATTGTGGTGTAAAGTGTCGAAAAATTAAAGGCTTTGATCGAATGGACTTTACTAAAATGAGTTGATTTCAGATGTTCTAAAAGTTCCTTCGAATTCTTTAAAATCCACATCTGGTTGATACCACTGCGAGAATATACTGTCGAACAATATTTTGAAGCCCAGATTTGATTTCAGATAAAACTTTGGTGAGTAAGATCGATACAGATTTGGTAGAACATTTTGAGGAACTAGCGATGAAACGTTGTTTGTACGGATTCTTATGCATTTTAGGTATGCAGTATAAGTATGGTAAATCTAAATCTAAATTGTTAGTGTCGAAGCCAAAGGAAGCAAGAGCTGATTTGTGGTTATTTCAGAGGCAGAAAGGTTTGTTGGGGTGTAAGTGGGATTTCCAGGTGTCGAATCTAAACCCAACTCTTTGACTAGACTGTCGAAATAGTACTTTTTGCAAGTCAATGTGTAATTATTTGAGGCTTTCTCCGTTGGTATGATGACAATGTTCTTGGAGGTAGGTAAGCTCTGTGATAACATCAGGGTCTTTAAATATAGACTCGAATCTGGTGTTCACAGTTGATTTTAATCGGTTAATTCTAGATAAAAGTAACCCTCTGATGGATTTTATCCATTCGGAAAGGGTGTCGAGCTGTACATCCTCTTTCTTTGGCCAACGTCTTGCATATTCCTCACAAGAGTCCATGATAATTTTGAAATTTTGGTTCCATGTAAAGGACATACTTTCTCTGTATTTGAAATCTTTTTTAACAATTCTCTCAACTTGTCGTTCTTGACTATACTAAGGTCACCAGTGATAACGTGTCCACAAGGAGAGTAGTTGAAATCCAATGAAGAAAATTCGCAAAGAAATGGATGTATTGAGGGATTACTTAAATCAATACACTGCAAGAATCGTTTGTAATTGTAAATTTTAGATGCAACTGTTGTTGTGTAGCTATAGGAAATACAAGGAGTTTCTAATACAGTCTGTGCTCTACCGGCTGTAGCGAGCTCATATATTTTATAACCCGAGGAGTCCGACTGATATTCAGAGAGGACAGGTGTCGGGACCCTGTCTTCTCTAAAAAGGTTTGGACAGGACCCTTCATGAATTCCTGTCGTCACAGTCAGTTAGAGAGAAAGTCTTAAGAATGCGCTCGAACAAAACTGTAAATTGATCAAGTACCAAGCCTAGTGTCCGTCTTGTGACATAAGGATCATATCCACGATATACAAGGCGTTTGATGATTCTGACGCATGGCTATGATGCCTACCTTTGATCCTTCTTATTTTGTTCATTATGTCACCATAAAATGCAGTTTGTGAAATACCTAAAGTAATATACTCTTTTGCTTGTATGGGTCCAAATTTCTAAATAAAGTTGACCATGATTTTTGTAAAAATTTCCAGAAAATCTTGACTAGTTTGTTAAAGCGAAAACCTTGACCTATAAGTTTCTTCGTAATTTGTAAATGTTAAACGTCTTTAAATTGAATAGAACATTTAAGAACAGATAAATTGACTGCATGGACCAGACATGCACGTTTCGGGTACTTAACCCTCGTCAGTGATCTTCAAATCTAAACAATGTAATATGCCAAAAGAGTATGAAAGTTACTATGTCGAAAAAGCGTACCGAAAGACGAAGCAGGATGGATGGGATACAATGCAACATGACCAACGATTTAGAAATTTCAAATAATTTTGATAATAGAAGTTTTAGAGTGCGTTGAAGAAACGATCAACCGAAATTGATCGAACTTGGCTACATGTGCCCTCGGGAACTTCTGGTCCACCAGCAGTGACACTCAACAAGTGATATAAATGTTAAACGTCTTTAAATTTGATAGCATCATTCAAAACCTGATAAATTTACAGCATGGACCAGACATGCACGTTTCGGGTACTAAACCCTCGTCAGTGATCCTCAGTCTAAACAATGTAATATGGCCAAAAAGTATGAAAATTATTATGTCCAAAAATGTACCAAAAGACGTAGCAGAATGGGTGGGATATGATGCTACAGGACCCACGTTTTAGAAATTTCAAGAAATTCTGTAACAGAAAATTTCAAATGCGTTGAAGAGACAGAAGATCAACCAAAGTTGATCGAACTTGGCTACATGTGTCCTCGGGGACTCTTGGTCCACCAGCAGTGACACTCTCTCTCCAAGTAGTTCAAATGTTAAACGTCTTTAAATTCGATAGCATCATTTCAAACCTGATAAATCTACAATGTTAAACGACTTCAAACTTCTAATTTCTACTATGGAAATCCAAAACATCAGTACATGTTCTAGCATACCGGAGTATCTGTGAAGTGTAAATACCGTATGACGGTAATCTAGGAACATCGACGTCAATGGTGTTTCTGTATTTGTAACGTTTGCTTTGTTTGAGTCAATTCTTGTGGATACATAATATCTTTATACTTTTCAAAAACAGGATTGTCGATAGTAAGAATATCATCCAGGTACCTAGAATTACCAATGAAACATTTCGCATCATCATCTTTTCTTTGCTCTTGAAGATTTTGGATAAATTCTTTTTCATGCGTGTATAAAACTAAATCTGGAACAAGAGGCGCACAATTAGTACCCATAGGGATTCCTACAACCTGCTTGTAGAGATTCTCACCAAATCTTACATAAATGTTGTCCAAGAGGAAGGACAAGGCACTACACAGGTCACTACATGTCCATGATTTGTATTATTTGTATTCTGTAGCGGAAAAGAAACCCTTTGATTCCGATGTACAAATATAAGTTTTCCCCTCTCGATTATAGCATTATTTAATGAGTTTGGACAATTGATCATAAATCTTGTCGTGAGGAAGCGTAGTGTACATATTAAAAAAGTCATCGTATTGGCTTGAAAATTTCTAATGTGCAAATATAAGTTTTCCCCTTTCGATTAAAGCACCATTTAATGAGTTTGGACAAATTATGATTAATCTTGTCGTGATGAAGCGTGGTGTACATATTTGAACGTCGTATGAAGAAATCGTATTGGCTTGAAAATATCTAGATTTCATTTTCTCAATTACATGAATTTTCAATAGACCAAAATAATTTACATCATTAGAAGAGGTTCACAATATTTTGCTTCATGTTCCTTTACCGCCGTGAGTGCTGACGTCAGATTTCTAGACAAAATTGTAGTTGGGCAGTTGCCAGAATTAGCGATGTATCTAAATTTGCAAGGAGATTTGTGCAGTATTCACTGCTGGTGGACCAAGAGTCCCCGAGGGCACATGTAGCCAAGTTCGATCAACTTCGGTTGATCGTCTGTCTTTTTAACGCATTTGAAAATTTCTGTTACAAAATTTCTTGAAATTTCTAAAACGTGGGCCCTTTAGCATCATATCCCATCCATTCTGCTACGTCTTTTGGTACATTTTTGGACAATCAGAATAATTCTCATACTTTTTGGCCTTATTACATTGTTTAGACTGAGGATCACTGACGAGGGTTTAGTACCCGAAACGTGCATGTCTGGTCCATGCTGTAAATTTACCAGGTTTTAAATGATGCTATTGAATTTAAAGACGTTTAACATTGGTATGCAGTATATTGCAGGAAGATCCAATTTAGAAATAGGAATGTTGAATGAAGAAATTTCACTGTTATGTTTGCTCAAAATGTTGGGGACACATTCATTGCTTTTGATATAAGTATTTGTTGACGAAAGTTCCGAAACTAAAGTTATATTATAAATATAGTAACGTTTTCAAATAATTATGGTGTTGTTGGCTGCTTTATCTGCAGAAACGAAGACAAATCTTTAGATAGATATTTATTCATGTAAATAAGTAACTACATAAATTTATGTTCATTATAGATACTTATTCATGTAAATTACGTAATTTGGATGTGAAATATCTTTCAGATTTAGAACTTGAAGCTTCAAAAAGATGAGGATTTTTGTGGAAGTTATCTATTCGAATGTCAGTAATGTCCAAAATGAGTTTTTTTCCAGTTATTCAGAGAATGCGATTCGACTCCTTCCGATTTACACCATCGTTTGGTATAGTTATCTATGGCTTCCTTTAGTGCTTCGCAACATTTAATAAAATCTATCTTGGATGGGATTCTATACTTAGGTCCAATTTTGGAGAAGATCAAGGAGCTGCCTGTCCTGGATAATTAAGAAGTTACCTGTAACAATATGACCAGCTGGTTTATATAGGTATTCAGACGTTGCACATTCTAATGAAGAAGGACTTGATTCAAATATTGTAGGATTTTATATTAATTTATTGTAGTTAAATACGAAATTTCGGATAGGTTTCTATCATCGACGGCGGGTGTGACTAGCCAACAGGGGGTGCTTACTCCTCCCGGGCACCAGGTCCCACCTCTAGCTTTCTAAGGGTCCGTCAATGCTCAATTGGGTGCTCTATACTGAGTGCTGTTGAGATTATCGTCAGGATCTCCTTTTACTCATTTGTTTTATATATTTATTTACTAGTAACAAATAAAGTAAGTTTTTAAATTCTCAAGATATTGAGGAATAGTACTTTGTACGCGATGATCCCGAAAAATATTAGAGATGTTCAGAAGATCGAAACCTTTGTTAAAATGGAATTTTTATGAATCGTCTTTCAGGGGGATGTTTTTAACAACTGGATAAATTTTATTCTGTTCGAATGCGACGATGATATTTAGTATGAATCAGTCAGTATTTCTTAAGAATGCAACCAGTGATTCATCCAAGATAGATTTCAATTGAACTGCTGGAAATGATGAGAGAGCATGAAGCAGTTCATGTCTGCCGCCGTTGCGTGCAATTTTCATAAGATCGTTGAGGGCACGGTGTAATCTAGCTCTTTTTCTGAGTTTTTGGTTTCGTCGTCTTCCGTGAGACCTATGCTTCCGTTCCGCTTTAAACAATTAGTGACAATCCATAAACAAATGAATGATTTTTATTCATCAATTCAATATTTGCACGTAGCACAACAATGGAATACTGAATTATTATACTGTGACAACATATTACAATGAAAAATAAATCATAAACGGATTTTGTACAAGTGATAAGAAATTCAAAATTTCACTGTAGACATATTGAAATCTGTCCATTTCTCAAATCCCGTGTACTGATGTTGGTTTATGTATGGTCTTTTGTATTTGATGGTTCTGTGTTGTTTTTGGTGTTCCTTTCCCTTTTGCCTCTGTTGCTGTGCATGTCAATATGCTTGTTTTGGTGTTTTGTTGTGGATGCTGCATCCGAGTGGTGCTGGCGATCCCCTTCTTTTTTTCATTTATGAATGAACTGTTCATTCTTAAGAGAAAGGATATTCTATCAATAAAAGAAAAGATTATGGATGCCATCGATACTAAATTAAGTGCTCTATTGTGATGTTGAGATTATTCGTCAGGATCTTCCTTAACTCATTTACGTCGCACTTATGCCCTTTGCCGGGTGGAGCTCGTAAAAAGTTCCGCGCGAGGGGTTCGACAGTGATTTAAAATATTTTTCCCTGACATGTCGCCATAGCACTTTCTATATAGACATAACCTCAGACAGTGCATGCACTTTAGATATTTCACTTTCCTGAGTGAACATCGACTGCGGGTGCGGCCAGCCAAACATGGTATGCTTACTCCTCCTGGGTACCTCTTCCTACCTCTAGCTTTCTAGGGGTCCGACGATACTCAATGAGTGCTCTATTATGAGTGCTGTTGAGATTATCGTCAGGATCTTCTTTAACTCATTAGACATTACGCAATATAACGACGGTTGTCCGCAAAGTTCTAGGACAAAGCCCATTTTACCAAATCTACGTTAAAGCAGTAATAACCCGTATACATAGTTTGAATATCTTATTATCGTCAGTCATGACTGACAGGTATACTGTAATCAGTCGTGATCTATTTGCACGGATAGAATACCTCTTGGTAATATGATTGGTCGACAATTGCAAAAAATGCAAATATTTGTTTAGGTTATTCAAACTCTGTACATAGGATTCTCTTTCTTTCATTTTTAATTCTTTCAATTGCATCTTTATTTCGTCCCCACCAATAACTAGTGCAACTGTATCCGCTGTTGTTTTTTTTTTTCATCATCCTCCGAAAATCGTCTGCACCATTTGTAAACAAGTGTTCGTGATGCAGAAAGAAGTCATTCGCTTGTCAAACATCTTTCTTGTCTTTTTTAAAATTGTGTCATTGCGCGTTGCTCCATCTGAAACCTTGACGTTACATTTTCCAATGATCGATCAGATATGATGCCTTTACATTTTCTATTCTGTGAGTTTGTGTTCCTTTTCGTGCGCGAACATCGACGGCGGGTGCGGCTAGGAATGCTTACTTCTCCCGAGTGTTTTAATTGTTTTCCTTACATGATCGCCACAGCACTTTCTATGTAGACATACCTTTACACAGTGCATGTTTTGTATATATTGTTATCAGTTTTCGTGTGTGAACATCGACAGCGGGTACGGCTAGCCAAACATAGGAAGCTTACTCCTCCCGGGCATCTAGTCCCGCTACTAGCTTGCTACGGGGGTCCGTTGATGCTCAATTTGGTGCTCTATTGTGATTGCTGTTGAGCTTGTCGTCAGGATCTTCTTTATCTCATTTGTCCTTTTTCCGTCTGTTTCTGTGCAGTGTCTGCTCTGTGGTTTTGCATTTGGTGTTTTGGTGTGGGTGCTGCAATCGACTTTTGTTGGTGATCCCCTGCTTTCTGTTCTCTGCGAAATCTCAATGTTTTCAAATGACTATGTTGCTTTAAACTTTTGATTTCTTCGGTATTTATAGCTGATAATGAAGTAAAATATCTGAAAATTATAATCCTTGTGGCTACGACATAGACACTCCCAAACCCCAAACATTAATAATAGAAGAGACAAATGAACCATCTTAGGATAATACAAAAATCGAAATTCAAACAAAATAAAAGGTATTTCGAGTGAAAAGAAATGAACTTTTGAAAAGGGAATGAGATGAGGATCTCTTTAGAAGAAGGAGGCAAACCATTAAGTGGGATTGGAGGATAGACTTTTGCCACCCGGAAATTATTTGGGAGCACGTTTTGTGGTTATTTGGACTGTTTTTCCTTTCACGATACTGACGGCATGCAAACTTTGTCATCTCGAGCTTTCTGCACAAAAGATTTCTAACTACCCTTTTCCAGACAGTGCAATAATCTTTTTTTATGTAGCAATGATTAGATAAAAGATTGAAGCAATGATTGAAAGTTATTTTGCGAAGTCCCCCTCCCCTTCAAATTCAAATGGTTCTTTCTCTGAGTTTTCCTACCATCATGCGGCACCCGTCGCTATCGTTGGTTCATGTGCTTTTAAAGTTGTTCTGTAACTGAGACATCGAAAAGAGAAAAAAGGTTCCATTTGATTCGATGTTTCTTTAGTTTGGGAATCCTCGGGTGATGATGATGACTATTTTCTTTTATAATGATATTTCTTTTTTTTTTTTTTACTATATGGACTTTCAACTTTGTTTTTTCGAGATTAACTATTATTTCAATGTAAATCCGTAGGGTCTTGTATTCATAACTAGTAGCAACTTTCCGTCTTACTCCTGCTTGTGGCGTTTTGGTTTTTGTTTCTCAGCTGATACGGTACACCAGGGTATGTTCCAAATATGAAGATTTCATCATTAGAGCCAGACGGCTTCCAAGAAAGAAACTTGTTCAGTATAATATCACACAACGACTAAAATCATCATTGAGGAAGTTCTTCTGTCGCTACGAGGATATAATAAAAGCATATCATATCCCCCTTTCCAGAATGATCAGTGACATTCTGCATTGTGATTGATAGCTGTTATCATCGCCAAAAAAAAACTTACCTGATATGTACATGCAAAATGTGCATCGAGACAATCACCGATTGTGACAGGTTTCCATGGAGCTGTTACATGCAATCAGGAGACGCTGACTCTCCCCGGGCACCTGGTCTCACTTCAGAATGTTGTTCATTCCGGGGTTTGCAACCGTTCCGATGGGAATTCTCACGATTTGGCATTGCCTTCTCGACTGAATAACTGATAGGTACTTCTTTGATATTTATATGAATATTGATTTTGATTAATATGAATTAATTGATTACCCTTTACTTGATAACTAAGTCCTACACAACTGCCACTTGTCACATCAGGTGATTGAACACCTGTTCATTACGGGTTGCGGATAACGTACCGAAAGATATTCATAATTCCTGAATAAAAGATATTTATTTGAATACCTAGAGGGAAAGTGAGATGAAAAATTTAGTACTACACCTTATCCTACGATTAGTATCGTTGTTTCCTTCCTGTTTATTTGCATCTATTGCAAGAGAAATGAGATAATAGTTAACTATTTTGAGTTCGATGGGTTCATGGTAACGCATTGGACCGTTGGAGTCATTTTAAGTAAGCTTCCAGAGTAGCACCTGTCAATAAATACGTATCTATCACATGATAGGATCATTTTATAATATTAAAGAAATGTCCAACACTACCTTCTTGAAGGAAAATTTTAAACCAATTTTAATGCACCAGCCACGTATTTTGGATAGCAAAATTCTCACCAGTGATGCTTCCAGCCAAATTGATTTTCAGACACAGCCAAGATTCATTTCAGTAGCGCCCTCAGCTTTTATTCATTTATTTATCTATTTAATATTGAATTTGTGTCATTTCTTAGCAAAGTGTACGCCTCTCCACATTTTATGTAGGATCGAATCAGCAGCAAAGTTAAAAAAAAATCGATGACCAAAATAGCATTGAAGGGATGGTGCTTAGATGCTAACCTCCTTTAATTGTAAAATCTATTCATCCTTCTAATTCCCCTCTATTATAGTCTCTTGTCTGTCTTTCTTTTCATTCAAATCCCTTTTGCGTTTTCCAAGTTCTTAGTCAGTAGGTTCGAAGAATAAATCTTAGAACACTAGAAGAAGAGGTAGAATTAAACCTTAGCATCAACGGTTTATGTCCTCATAGAGGAGGATGGAACATCCTAGACAATACATGACAGTAAAACATAACTACTAGAGGAAATATATTCAATCTTTCTTGTATTTGAAATGGGATCTTGAATTTGTCTTTGGTCTCATGACTCAACAAAATCATGGAGAAGGAAAGAGGTCTTGTGAGCTTCTGGTGGATTTCTTTTAAATGATAACATGTAGTGAAATACATTTCAGTTTGAAATATGTAGCCAAGTTCGATCAATGTCGGTTGGTCGTTTCTTCAAACGCATTTGAAAATTTCTGTTTACAAATTTTCTCAAATTTCTAAATTCTGGGTCCTGTAGCATCATATCTTCAAACGCATTTGAAAATTTCTGTTTGCAAAATTTTCTCAAATTTCTAAAACCTGGGTCCTGTAGCATCATATCTTCAAACGCATTTGAAAATTTCTGTTTACAAAATTTTCTCAAATTTCTAAAACCTGGGTCCTGTAGCATCATATCCCAGCCATTTTGCTACGTCTTTCGGTATATTTAGGACATAATTTTCACAGATTTTGGTCATATTACATAGTTTAGATTGAGGATCACTGACGAGGGTTTATTACCCGAAACGTGCATATCTGGTCCATGCTGTAAATTTTACTGCTCTAAAATGATGCTAATGAATTTGAAGACGTTAAACATAGTTATAAACTGTTAAAGAATAAAATCATAGAAGTAATAGTAACATATGTCCTGGTCCTCCCTGACGCTATGGTTACCATTGCAGTAAACTAGCATGAGAACGCAAGAATTGAATTGTCAATTCATTTTTTTTTAAATATCCCGCACAAGATTGCTTTATTAAGTTGTGTATTCCATTAATCTTAAGTCATATATCTAGACTAATCTAGCCATATCGGAGCAATTCATCCCGGTTATTATGGCATAATAGTTGTCAATATCTACTTGATATTCAGATAAATCTTGTATTTCTGAGAAGGTGTACAATACATTATCATTTCTAATAAGGGGTCAAACAAGTTCTTTATATATCATAAAACTTTCTAGATTGAATTCAGTCGTTGGTAATTCGTAGATCGTATAATAGTTGCAGTGTGTCCCGGTGAGTTTTTCATGGATACGTTGATTTTCTCATTGGAAAAACGTTTTAATTTATCACAAAGTAATATTGTTGAAATAAATCAACGTCTCCATATATGATTTAGTATGAGCTGTATACCTTATAAGACAAACTGTTTTAAGATTTTATCTGCTTTTGCGTTATTATAGTTTGTACGAGGATTTAATAGAAGTATCTTCTCGACATATGATGTCACTTTCCTATCTTTAATCATACCATAAAAATGACTAATTGTTTTTCTGAAAATCATAACTTTCAGGCAAACAACGACATATTTCAATTTCCGTTATCGGACACAACGTCCTCTCTGAAATATCTTAAGCGAGAAATTTCTAAATTAACCTGTCATATTGAATTATGCTAGGTAGAAGAATTAGCAACAAATCCCTGTTTGACAACATTCTTACGATTTTCTTTTCAAGAATGTTCGTAACTTTTGATCTTCATTAAATTCGCACATTTTTGTTTCCAGTCATGATATAGATTATAGAATAAAGAAATGATGAAGGAAAATTTGACTTGAAATATTTTAAGACATTTTTATTCATTGACAAACGTTGCTAAATTTCCTGATAGTCAAACGCTGTGCTTGAAAATTAAATAATAAAACAATTTTTAAGATGGGAAGGAGATTCCCCCAACAGTGCGAACGGAAAGTTCTCTCATTATTCTATAAAATGTTTATAATTTAAAAAGGGAAACAATCGCACAACATCATGGAATCACGAAGGACAACATTATATCCACAGAGTCCAGTGTAAGAAAGGCATTTATTTCAGTTTGCGCCACTCAATGTGATGGAGTAAAACGCAAAATGTCATACGATTTTGAATCACTCACTTGTCTTCTTTAATATCTATTTATCCATTTGCTTGTTACTTTACTTTCATATACACATGCAGTTTAACGCTTTTGGACAGCTGGATTATCATGGAAATGATATCTTCCAAGTGGATCCTCGTCATTGCTGTATCATTCATCCTGACAGCTAAACCTGTAGTTCCCCTAAACTATCCGTGTAAGTATGCTGCATTACGCTATAGACGATATTCAAATATTTCAAGAGAAATAATTCTAGATTTAATTTTCACTTTAGAAAAAAAAAACTTACTACTCTTTGTAACGAGACAGATTGTAAAATTTACATTTTAAACGAAGAAACAACGGATGAGTTCCTTACTACTGTAAATCGGATACAGCTTTATAGCTGTGATATGTTCGCTGTGTAGTAATCTTTGATAAACAGTTGCTGAAGGATGTAAAGCAAAATAGAATATTCTTTTCTAATTTGTCAGCAGACAAAAAATATGGTGAAAACTTGACCCTTTCATTTGTGGGAAACAAAATGCTGTGTCATTAAATATCAATAATATCGCCTTATGATACATCTTCAGCAACAAATTCTTATGCGAGAAAATCCGCCTTGAAAAATTCAACGTACAACTTTTGTTCTGAACTAGAAATGCTATAACTGACATTCTAAATAGAAAATATATACGCAGTGAAACGAATCGATATTACTGTCAAAATTGTGTTAATTCGTTAAGTATCAAATGAAATTTATCATTGTCAATATTAAAATAAATGTTCAATTATGAAATTTCAGTGCACCATATGCGCATTTCAACAAGTTAATTGGGTAATATCAGTGATACTCAAGGCCGAAGAAAAGGAAATCTAAATATGAAACTATGAAGGGCAAAAATCTGCCAAATGACCTGTTAAGGACAGGGCTTTGTCATCAGGGAGATATCCTTTAGTTTCAGGAAACTCAAATTTAATTTCCTGATGGAGAATTTACAAATTTATTTCAATTCAAATGCCGAAATAACTCATATAATATTAACCGAAACTCAGTCAATTTAATGGTAGGGTAGTGCAAAAATAACGTTTGTATAAAATATATAAAAACCATGATAATTTGAAGGAAAACTATCAATAATCATGTATATTTCAGTGGATTTGTACATAACCATGTTTACTGTTGGAGCGATCGGTGGAGCGGCAAGTAACACCATTATCAACAATGACTGTAAGTACACATTTTCAGATGTCCTTGATTTGCATAAAACACTGTCGTGTACTTCAAAGTTTCCCTTGGTGGCGTCACGACGTCTAGTCAAGATGGTCCTTGTGTATATACCGAAGTAAGATGAACTTTAAGATATACATGTAGTAGTTGATCTGTTGTATTTTGGATTTTTTCATTGTATGAATTTAATATGATGTATGGTTTAATAAAGAAGATCAAACAGAAGTTCCAGTATCCTTTGAATATCAATTGATTGCATCTGAAATAATTTACAGATGAATATAAATATCGATCTAGACACAATCATAAAACAAGTTGCCCAAGTGGTGTCTTGCATTGCAATCAACTTATGTTAACACCGCTCTCTTTATTTTTCCCATATAGATATCTCCCCACCCTTTCCCTCCTTTTCGTAATTTTTACTGTAAAGTTTGTAAAGTTGACGTTATTTTTCATATATAAATATGTATACTTCGGTTCTAAAGTAGAAGGTTTGTCAAATATGGTATTCCATGGCATACTTTTGCCTATGGATGCCACCACCTATTGATTGATACGATCGGAAAAATAATTTCAGACGTGTAGGGATCATGAGTATTTCTACCTACCAAGTATCATTCAAATCCTTCAGTGATTCTGGAGAAGTTGAAAATGTGTTAAGGTTATGTCAATCAAGAAAGACGATGGACAACAGACTGAACACTCTAACAATAATGTCTTCCCATGATGATGTCATACCTCCAAGTTTACCGCCATTTGGATTACAATTCTCGGGCTTTATCCATTTCTACCATGATAAACGTTGACATTAAGAATTTTATAAAAGAAGGAAGGGGATCTCCAACAAGACCCTGCTGCAGCACCAACAGCAAAACAGCAAAACACCCGATGCAAAACCACAAAAGACGAGCATAGTATGAGACGGAAAAGAGACATACGACATGTAAACATCAAACACAAAAGACTACACATAAACCGACGAGACCAATAGGCAACCGGTGCTGACTTTGGACGGCCATTTGTCACGCAATTAGCAAATGGCGTGGTTATCCTGGATGAAGACATTTCATATCTTCTGACTATTCTTTAATAAAAAAATATCATATGGTTTGTAATTCTCATCAAGACATTTATAAATATATAATTATGATTTAAAAACATCAGGAAATTTGTTAAAGTAGACCGATTTTAAGATAGCAGAGATGGATAAATTTCGAGAGTTGTAATTCAAGGAGGAAATATGGCTATGTGGGAACACACTACAGATCACTTGATCTTTTGACTCAGGCGAGCCAAAAAACCATTGCAAACAGTCCGAGCAATAGATTGTTAACATTATCAAAAGAGTTTAAAAAGCATTTAGTAGAATTCTTATTTCTTTTTTGTGTAGAATGAAAAGTACACTTTCAAATGAACAAAAGGGAATGCATGTAATTGGTTTCAAACTGCTTATTCTCAGGAGCGCAAGATTTGATTATTTTAATAAAAGAGTTGAAAAATTCTCTCTTAGAAGTTTGTCAAAGACTTTAAATACTCAAATCAAGACCAATGATTATACCTCCCTCGAAGGGAAGTAGACATATTGTATTGCTTCGCGTAAGTCAAATTCTTGAACCTTTTCCCCGATCACGTTTTAGTCTGTTGTTGCTCATGAGTCATGACCCAAGATTCAACATCACCTTCTTCCAAGATCACGTGACCAAAGCCAAGGAAAATTAGTACTTCTGATATGAAATTGCAAATGCTTATCTTGCCAATACTGTATACTTCTAGAAAAGTATATTTAATCCCTTTACTGATTTCAGTAATGATATTTTACTCGTGGCCCAAAATATTCACATCTCCTTGGTCAAAGGTCAAGGTAACCCTGAGAGAGGGAAACATCTGGCAATTTGAAAAATGATTTGTTCACTTCCAACTATGATTGGGGGTTTCCAGAGCGAGCCGTTTAAATTTTTTCAGAAAAACGGTCCTTTTCTTCTTCTTCTTGTGATTGGTCAGTTTCGCTTCCTTCGATTTAGAGTTCGATAGAGTTCCTCACATTTTCGCAAACGAACCATGAAATTATGGATGGATTTAGCTGCTTCGATTGTATTATAGTGATAATGGCAAATAGATACATCTTATGTTTAGTCAATATGTCATACTGAAAAATTGCATCAATGCTATTAACAGGTCCAGATGAGTGTGCCAAAGAATGTGAGAATAACACGTGTGGCCCCGGTAATGCATGTATAGAATTAGGGGACAATGTATGTATTTGTCCCCCTGGAATATCATCAGGTGGACCGACTTGTGACGGTATGTATTGTCTTGCTTAATTGATAAAGATTGTTATAGTTTTCTGTATTTTTTGCAAAATGTCAAATATGTACTCGCAAAAGCATATTTTGCAAATACAGGATTAAGTTAATTTAGCCAAAAACAGAATATAGCACACATCATTTTGTTAAACTTGACAATATGAATTGGCGAAACTGTGGGTAACGCTTAAACAGAAATTGGAATGTGCTTTGTGCTTCCATTTTGGTCCTACCTACTTGGATACTATACTTGCATTAGATATGTGATACTAGTATGTGAAAATAAGCAGTACCGCCCGTTTTGATAGCGCCAGCTACAATGCCTTCCGTATTTTCTCTGGATATGATTTATTAGATAAGATGTCCTTCGTGTTTCTAAGGAGCTTGTGTCATTGTCTCCGTCTATTTTTACTATTTTCTTTACGCATGAGAATATAGGTTCTATCACGATCTACTGAAAGAGACATAAAAAATTACACGAGTGATGGAAATTTCGTCTTTTCCCGAGTGGAGCGTAGCGGATGTTTTTATGTCTCACTCAATAGAAAGTGAAATAATCTATTTCTTCTTCATTTCTAAGTAGCTACGATCTTGTCGTTACTCATTGACAACTGTTACTACGCATTGTAGAGACAAAATGCTAACCGGTAGAGAACATTGGTGGACTAGATAACAATCGTGCTTAACTTACTAATAATTGGAATTTCACAATAGTTTGTCCCACGTCTGCAAAATCACATGATATCCTTCTGACGTCAAACTCAAGCTTCGTCAACATTTCATTGCCATATACCGGAAGTACTTTCAAAAGCCACACGCGTCTTTAGTACGATATCTCTGATTGGTCGCTTGGAGCAGCTGATTGGTATATGACGTTTAATGATTGGATGATGGAGCCTTTGAGACAACATATGTGTCTCACATAGGCTGTCTCACAGGGTACGAGCAAAACTGAATAAAAAAGGTATATTTTGTATATTTTCCAAAATCCTTTCTATTGTGTTTTTTTTTGGAATCTGGTTTTGGCTTTTAGTGTTTGAATTTCATTCACTGAATTATATTTATCATATCATATACGATGTTACAAGAAAATCTTACTCGTCGCTATCAATTTCGTTAAACCTGAGTGACCCAGGTCACCTAAAGATTGTTTTTTACTTAATGTTGAGTATGTTGTCTTCAGTGTTTCACTTTGTTTGGTGTACATTGAGATGCTTGTCGTCATGATGGGGTCCCTTTCTTTCGTTTACTCTTGTCGCTTACTGATGACTGAAGATTCCTTGCAATTCGTGTATGTTACATTTTACCTTTTATGCATGGTTACCTGAAAATTTCAGCCTATGATTTATTTGCGGTTTTTACCTTTTAACCATAATTCACTTTGAAATATTGTTTATTCCGGGGTTCGCATCTGTTAAAATAGAAATTCAAATGTTTTTGCCTTACCATCTTGACTTTGAGACTGAATATCTTATCATAGGTACTTCTTTGGTGTTTACCTCAAATTAAGAAAATGTAATTCCTTCTTCCCCTGTTACTATGTTCTCATTTCGCGCATGATACGTCATATCTATTCTGCAATGACTTTGATTCAAAAATTTATATTCATTGTTAAAAGTAATACCGAATCCCCTCTAGCATTGGAGGAATGGTGCTCGGATGTTAACCTCCTTTAATTTCGATGATCTTTTTGGATGAAATGACAAGCTTCCGTAAACAGTCGGCAATAACGAGAATAATGACACCAAATGGACCAACATATATAGCAAAGTAGGAAGACAAATTACAACCTCAACAAAAGACAATATCTTATTAAATATTATCTCACTTTTGTGTACTGACCCTTCGCAGTATCCATAAAAACAGTAGTCTCGGTAAATGTTGTATGAATTAAACAAACACTTCAAATGAGGAAAGAAAGTCACAGGGAATCTAGCTGCAAGTTGATACAATCAGACCTGGAGACCAATGAGTTGTCGGAGCCAAAATTCGCTGTTATATTTCATAAGTATGCTGTCAATACTTATCGGGGTATATTCCTTCAGATTCTACAAAAATACAGTTCATAATTTAGCAAATACTTCCCTCTGTTTATCATTATTATTGAATTCCTTTTGTAATTTCTTTTCCCTTTCAATCTCCCTCCTCAGATCCATGTACTGACGACAGCTGTGGTGGCAATGGACAATGTGTCCCATTAGCATCAGCACCTAATGGATTCATCTGTGTCTGTAATGAAGGTTTTGAATTTGAAGAAGGAACATGCACGGAAGGTATTCTTTAATTTGAATGAGTACCAAATTTTGTATTTGAATATTTGGGGACGTCTATAGTCCGCTAAACCGAAGAGACTTGTCAATGAAATGGACCTCAACATTTACATAACACTACTACCACCAGCACCACCACTCCCTCCCCTAAGAGGAATTGAATATGAAAATGAAGTAGGTTTAGTACTCAACTCTAAACATTACCTATGTTTTTTCCATGACTTTAATCTCTTCTGAAAAAGACAAAATCATCAGAAATTATACTGTTGGATATACGATGTTTACAGTTGGGATACCCCTAGAATAGATCAAGAAAATATGCCAATACCTCTTTGAAAAAGATAACACGACAAATATGCTATATGGAAAGCAGAAGATGGTGTAATTATCCGAATTACGCGCACACAAAAATCCCACTTAATGTGATACACAGCTATCTCCATAAATACAAAATTATTGCATAAAGACTCTTTTCTTTTTCTCTTTAATGCGACATTAATATCAAAGCAGTGAAAAGTCTGAGTTATTTCTTTAGTCATTTCATCACAACTCAACAAAAAAGTAAATGCTTCAGCCGTATACACTAGTCTGAATTTGACTATTCACGAGAACATATAAAACTTTAACCGGATAATACGATGGCAATTTTCAGATCCATGTAATGGCAACAAATGCAATCCAAATGAAGTGTGTATCCCCAATCCAGCTGCAAGACCAGGGTTCACTTGTCTGTGCCCACCACCACTTGTAATAGGCATAAAAGGAGCATGTGTGCCAAGTAAGAATTCAGAAAAGGGGATGATCTCCAGTATGACCACCCTGCACTCACCCAGCGAAACCAACCCACAAGAAAATGATACGTAAATGACAAAACTACAATCTACAAAAAACGACTCGAAAATATTCACAAGATCATTATAGAAGACAATCGAAGCAGACGCACAGAAACATCAAACATTATTGTCAACACAGGTTTCGTTGTGACTTTAAGGAAGGCAGGGAGGTTATACATTTTTTTCCAAATTTTTCCATAAGATTTTTCAAAGAAATAATATAATTATGTAAAATGTAATACTTTTTTATCAAATTTACATTTATATATCCCATACCAAATTAAAAATAATCACAACTACATATAAAATATCCAATACTAGGTAGAACACAACGATAGAAGGCTAAGGAAAAGCGTTTAGTCTAGAAAGAACCTTTTACATCAACATAATAAGCATCGTGAAGTAACAAAAAATGGCATACGAATAATAGTTATCCTAATTATTATCTTTCATTATTATCTTGACATTTTTAGTTATTGATTTCGTGTTGATGTTTGAAATAAATCTATCTTGATTAATAATATGTGAATTCATATTCAGATCCTTGTTCCAAGACAAGCTGTGGCGGCAACGGTTTATGTCTGCCAACACAGGAGTATCCAGGGTTTACTTGTGTATGTAATGCAGGCTTCGTACGTGTTAAAGGAACGTGTATGCCAGGTAAAAATTTCTTATCTCCATATACAAAAGTCATCTTAATATGCATTTGTAGACATGTTAAGGGGTGCAAGAATAATGATAACAGAAATTATAAATATGATCATCGAAATATTGATGACTTGTAGTAAAACATAAGAAAGGGTTTTCATTCTGTCATTATTTCTTTCTTGATTTGATCTTAATTTGAAATTAAAGCAATACTTTATATATATATTGAAGTTATCAGGAATCCCTATCAGTAGCATGGTTTCTTTTTTAGTATTTTTTCATAAAAAATGAAACATGATGTGAAAACATTTGATGATATAATTTTTATATGAAATAAATTCGCTGATGAAACACAGTATAAGTAGAATCATTCGCTAGTAGTCTGTTTCGCGATTTTATAAAAGTAGAACATTTCGCTTGGACAATGATTCGCAGATCCGTTCCTGATCCTATTGAACTATTCATTTAGTGTTGACGAATCGTTCACAGAGACAAACTTTCGCGGTTTCTACGTACATACACTATGACTATCAGCATCATTTGAAGAATTATGCTATATTTGTCGAATTTGGATTTAATCGATCTCAGGAGAAGATATGGGTGAAAAAGACTTTCCATGCCATCCTTAAATATCAAAACGTTGATCTCGCATAGAATAACCGTAATCCGTTTTTTCGAAATCTTTTTAAATTGTTGTGAATTTTTCATGAACTAGGGGTTATCTCCTACGTTCATAACTATTTCCATAGATGGCCCTTGAGTATTTTTTTACATAAATAATCCGTTGAAATGACAAATTATGGATAATGACCATATCCCAATACAAAGTACAAAATCGAAAATTCAGAAAATCATAAACCGGAGGCATACACAATCTCATTCACGTTCTTGGAAGTAGGTCAGCTCTGTGACAACATCAGGGTCTTTAAAGATAATGACCATATCCCCATACATAGTACAAAATCGAAAATTCAGAAAATCATAAACCGGAGGCATACACAATCTCATTCACGTACTTAGAAGTAGGTCAGCTTTGTGATAACATCAAGGTCTTTAAAGATAGACTCGAATCCGGTGTTCACAGTTGCTTGTAAGTTGTAAAGTCTAGATAAAAGTAACCCTCTAATGCATTTTACACATTCGGAAAGGGTGTCGAGTTGTGCATCCTCTTTCTATATATGTATTATTGTATATCCTCGTTCTTTATAAGGTATATGTGGTATATGTTAATAAAGTCATCCGAACCATCCAACCTAGACCATCTGAACCATTCAACCACAGAATATACTTGTTTTTTTTTTTCGAAATGGAAATAACCGGATGTGATATTTCTGCAGAATTGAATCGACGGGTGTGTTTAATGCATGCAGTAGATGCTGACTCTTCCTGGACATATCGGGAGTTCGCTTTTTTCATGTTTGCTTGCTTTGGGTTTTTTTTTCTACTTTTGTATGCCTTCAGTTTATGAATTTCTGAATTATCGATTTTGTACTGTGTATTGGGATACTGTCATTGTCCATATTTGTCACACTTTTATAATTTCCAGATCTATTACATATTCTATTCCAGAACCATGTAACCCCAACAGCTGTGGTCAGAACGAAGTATGCATCCCTGCTCCGGGTACAAAGTTAGGAATTCGGTGTCTGTGTCCGTTTCCAGAGTTTGTGGTTACAAAGGGCTGTAATCTAAGTAAGAAAAAATGTTTCATATCACTTTGCTCACTATCACTACAACTTGAGGGAAAAAATAACCAATTCACAGAGAAATAAAATCAATTTTTCAGAAAGATCATATAAGTGTTTAAAATTTAGATTTCAACAATGAAGGGAACAAGCATACCAACAACAGAAATGAACAACCATTGATAATCAGACAAAAGTAAGACACCATGAAGATAATTTAAAATATGTATCTTTCTTTTTTTTTTGCATTGGGTTTTTTTTTGGGGGGGTGCTGTTGGTGGTGCAACCGAGTGTTGTTGGACATCCTCTCCTTTCTTTCGAACAATCTCGATACTTAATGCACTTTAAAGGATATAAACTGTCATTTGATAAAACCCGAAATCACATTCCAAAAATCACAATCAAAAGTCTTACAAATTCTTGAAAAAAGTTAAACGTCTTCAAATAAGATAGCATCATTTTAAGCATTAAATAGAGTTTTCTCACGAGAAAAGAACAATTGGACAAACAGACGTAGCGATATCACAGTTTCATAGAAACATGAAGGACAACATAATATAATGCTCAATTTCCAGAGTCTAGTGTAAGTATGAAAAGTACTGTAAGGGACGCTTTAAAAATCTGCTATGTAAAGTGTAAAAACTGAAATATCACATGAATCATGACACATATACAAGTAACATCATCTAAGTAAATAGGACCTAAAGAGAAGCTATTCTATTTCCTCTCACTGTATCATTTAATAAATATCAAAGAAGCACCTATCAGTTATTCCATCTCAAAGGCGAGATGGTAAGGCAAAATCATTAGAATTTTCATTGTAACGGTTGCGAACCTCGAAATGAATAACATTTCAGTGTGAGACCAGGAGCCTGTTTTACAAAAAGTACTTACGATTTTTTTGGAATTTTCGTACTTTTCATTATCAAATAAAAGCTTAAAATTTGTTCACTTAGATTATGTTGTCCTTTTTAATAGCACTTCTAAATACTAAATACAAATTTAGAAACAAAACATTGCGAATTTTAGTTTAAATTTTAAGAAAAACTACACGATAAAATGTTACGAAATTTCCTAAACATTTCTCGTAATATATATTTGTAAAATAGGCCCCAGGTGCCCGGGGGAGAGTCAGCGTCTCGTGATTGCTTGCAACACCCGTCGCAAGGAATAAAAGAATACGAGGAGGATGTTTAACTCATTGGTCGTAGAAAGATTATCATAAATCAATGCAAGCGGTGTCACATTGAATAAATTCATTGAAAAGTAAGATGTACTCTACAACTCAAAAATACATTTCAATTGATCCCGAAGCCTGTCAAACATCCTTCTCGACTTTGAGACTGAATAACTGTTAGGTACTTATTTGATGTTTATTATAATTATACTTTTATACTCTATTAAGAAGGCTGTTGAGATTATCGTCAGGGTCTTCTTTTAACTCATTTGTGTCACACTTATGCCCTTTGCCGTGTGGAGCTCGTAAAAAAGTGCCCTGTGAGGGATTTGACAGTAAGTGTTATGAATATTTTCCCTGGCATGGTCGCACTAGCACTTTCTATGTAGAGATAACCTATCATATCCCACCCATCCTGCTACATCTTTCGATACATTTTTTTACATAATGATTTTCAAGCTCTTTGGCCATATAACATTGTTAAGATTGAGGATCACTGACTAGGGTTGAGTACCCGGAACGTGCATGTCTGGTCCATGCTGCAAATTTATCCGTTTATAAATGATAATGATTGAATTTGAAGACGTTTAACATCAGAAAGTGCATGTACCTAATATATTGATTTCATTTTTGTACATAAACATCGACAACGAGTGTGGCTAGCCAACAGGGCATGCTTACACCTCCCGGGCACCTGGTCCCACCTCGATCTTGCTTGCTAGGGCTCCATCGATGCTCAGTTTTATACTCCATTGTGAGTGCTGTTGAGATTATCGTCAGGATCTTCTTTAACTCATTTTTGGAATCTGTTATAGTGTAGATATTACTCCAACAAAGTTTGTGTTCAATGAACATCACTATTTTACGAGCATCACTATTTCATATCATTTTAATAACATAATTTATAGAATAAATAATCTTTTCTTTACAATTTCACGCAAATCAGTCCTTAATTGATTAGGTCTTTAACATCATAAAAAATCAAGATAAATCAAAAATCTAAATTCTCAAAATTTGTCTGATAAGAGTTTACAAGTTTATTTCAATTTCATCATTAAATACATATTGAGACAATATACAACAAAATGTCAAATATATAGTCAAATGAAATAGATATGCACAACGATGCGCAGAACTTAAAGCTCCTAACCAGGAGGGGCACTTCTCTTATTTATGATATCAATAAATTTACAAAGATTGTTTAATACATTTTCATCTTGGCAAGAAAATAAGCTATAAAATTTATGAATATTTGGTCTTATGAAAAGACTCTGGAAACAAAGTTAATTTCTTCATTTTCTAAAGCTTTACAATTACTAGTAAGAAGTCACATGGTTTTATATAATTATGTTATTTATTTATTGTAGATCCATGCATCAAGGTTAACTGTGGAAATGGACAATGTATACCTCTGTCTGGTACTCTCACTGGCTTCACTTGTATATGTGACCATGGATATGTACTAAAGCAAGGAACCTGCGTTAAAGGTAGTTAAGAAATAACCCTATTTTATTGCATCAGGACAATACTCCTGTTTACAAGGCAGTCACTGCCATGGCTGCCATTGAGGCTTTAATTTGATGGAGCATCCGCCTTATGCATCTGATATTGACTTTCGTCTATTACCAAAACTGAAAGCAGCTATTTCTGGGAGTCACTTTAAGTCCTTCATCATACTTGCAGTGGATGGGTTTCTGACCAATCAAGATAAGGAGTTCTTTGAAAGTGGTATTGAGGCTCTAAATAGCAATTCATTGTAAGAACCAAAATAATTTCAATAGCACGTGGAAATAGCATGTCTCCAATTTTGGAGATTTTTGGTGTGGAAGGTGTATATGATGTATTGAGATAAAAATAAACTTCCTTTTTACAAATTAAGTTTTCGTTGCCATGGAAACCATGTTTGAAATTTTATGCATCAGTAGAATACTTGTTACATGTCATTTTCACAAGGCTCGTTTCCATGGTAACAGCTATTATAGTCAACTGAAATTTCCTTAATTTTTCTCTTTATATCTTTCTTTATATAAATACTGCACAAGAAGTATGCTTCCGCCCGCTAATCTTTTTGTCAGTATGCCCAAAATGTAGGCAAAAACCTGTTTTGAAGAGGCCCTTTTTAAGACCGAAAAAACTCCTAATTAAACATGATTTTGCTCAATTTTAAGGGCAAATAAACTGAAATGTCAGGCTAACTTGATTTCTACTGCCAATTCAATTTTAAGTTTAATCCTCGATCTTTAAAAAAGGGTAAAATTTGAGTGGGACCTCTTCACAATTTTATTCAAAAGGGTATAAAAAATGGTTACCATGGTGACATTCTGTTCAGTGCTATTACACATAGAGTAATTAACTAGTAAATTTTTAGCTGTCCGTTATATATTTTTAAGCAATTTTTATTAGTGCATATAAAAGAGCATTATTGATTAAAAAATCATTTTAAAAGTTTTCAAGGTCACAGGACCCAATGTCAAGGTCATCTTGAATGCAATTCACAAAATTTGGCAAAATTCGTTGATTTTTAAAAGGTATGAGAGGCAGTTACTCATATACCATGTGGTATTGGGTAAAACAAACACATACATAGTGATTTTGGATATATCCCCTACTTATTGACCAAAGTTGCAAAAATCTCAAAATCAATGACATCCTTGATTTGTAGCTAATATTTCATGCATACAGATACAAAAATGTGAGATTATCATGATTTTTGTCTGGGGCTTATTTTTTTAGGAGAAATGTTCTGAACTAAAAATTGTATTGTTTTTCCTCCTACCGGTCCTAAGATTAGAAAGAAGTATTTTTGATACAAATATATGACAGTCAAGCCTAAAATAAGTAACAAAAAATAACAACTAAAATGCAAATTTTATTGAAATTGGAACCTATATTTTGAATTGACCTTGAACTAAAAGTTAATGACATTGACAAATTCTGGAAGTGCTCAAATAAAGAATAATTTCTTCTGTTGTCCCCTACATAAAGCTTAAGCAATATAAGTTATCTAAACCGTGATAACAATCAATTTGAAAAGATATAGTCATCATATGTCAAATGAAACGTTGCCATGGCAACCATTTTTGACCTCAAAATGTAGGAAAACAAAAAAAGGTCCCACTTATTTTTTTCATTGATTATATTTGTCACATGGAATCTATTTTGTTCTGACAACAGTGATAGTGTTATCAGCCTGACATTTTGTGTTATTTTTGCTTAAAAATGGTAAAAATTGGACAAAAATAGGCCTTAATTTTAACCCTATTTCATGGCAATTATTGACTGATTTTGATTTGATAGGATTCAGCTAATTGAAAGAAATTTCAAACAATGGTTAATTTTTCTAAAAATAGAGGTTTTAAAGATTATAAGTTGTTAATACCAATTAACTCTTACAATGGTTTCCATGGCAACATAATAACCAAAGATGACTTATTTTACCATTTTTGTAGTGCTATAAATAGACATACCTCGTTTCCATGGCAACCAGAATATTTATTTTCAAAAAATTGTTATTTTTGTATTCAGGGCATTATACATACCATTTATAGAGAAAATCATAAAAATCCATGACATGATGTTTCCAAAATATTTTGGTCCTTACAGAGAATTGATATTAAACATCGGTGGTAAAAGTGTATAGATAATATAGGGGGTTATGTAGAAAAACAATGCAAAATGTCTGATAAAATTCAAATCATTCAATACGAGGTTCACAACATGTCAATCAGCCCTCGTACCATTTATAATATTACTTCCATATTGCATTCACATACGCATGGCATTTGTAGACAAAAACTCCACAGAGGGAGGGGACTCCCAAGTTATCAGATGGAGAGTCGAACCCATGGATACGAACAAAATTATAAATGTACGCTTGTCTGTATCGATAACTAAATTAACATTTTCACATTTACTCAGAAATCATCAAAGCCATCACATGCATGCTTTTTTGCACATAAAAGAAGAGTTTAGAAGAAAATCATAAATTATTTATATTGTTCGCTAAAAGTCTTTATGAATATGGTTAGATGACAAATATGGATAATGACCATATCCTAATATGTAGTGAAAAATCGATAATTCAGAAAATTATATACCGAATGCATTCAAAATCGGCATAAAACAAGAACCAAAGCAAACAAACAAAAACCTCCACCATATGAAAAGAAGCGAACTCCTTATATCGGAGTGAGACCAGGTGCACATGAAGAGTCATCATCTCCTGCTCGCATGAAACACCCGTCACTTCAACTCGGTAGAATTGTCAAACCCGCTAACTTCAATTTCGGAAGCTACAAGTATATTCGGTGATTTGATGGTTCAAATGGTCTAAGACAGAATATCATCCACCATTCTGGAGAGCTGGGACATCATAATGTATGACGAGTTCCCCATATCGACAGTAGAATCTTCCTCAGTGTCGAGGATAGTCGGTCACAAACGTATCCCTGACTGAGAAGCTAATGTGAAAGACGCATAGCTCTCAGAATTAAATCCGTATATTTGGTACTTGCTCTGGCATAGTGTATCATATCTGAGATATGAACACGCCATAAGCAGACGATGAAGGGATGTTGCTACTCAGAAATTAAAGTTTGTGATGTTAAAATTGAAGTCGTCATGTTTTTCATAGAGTGAGGGGTTCATTTGACCATTAGTGTTGTATGACAACATTATGTATAGATAGGATGCTGAATTATTTGTCTTTGTAGTTTTTTTTTACTTCAAGCTCCGAAGGATAGATTCTGCTGAGGTATCCGCGAATGTTGGATTATTGATGGACAGCACGTTGTCTATGTATCTGTAGGTGAAGTTTAATTTAGAAGCTAAGTATCTGCTCTCTTCAGAGACCAAAGATTGAATGAATTCAGCTTCGTCGAGTAAAGAAAAATGTCGGCAAGGAGTGGGGCACAATTGGTGTCCATTGGAATTCCGACAATTTAGCTGGAAGACCTTTCCTCCAAATTCCACAAAAATGTTGTCGATCAGAAAGTTTTATATCTGAATAATATCTGCTTCAGTGTACTTATTTTTAGAATCGGACTTTTCTTCAACAAAGTAGGTTCTGTCATAATTAACAACGATAAATTAATATTTGCGATTGCCGTTATTGCTTGTAACGCATTACTTATAATTTTTGTGAGTCTTTTTTTCAATTTAGAATGTGGGATTGCTGTGTAAAGTGTCGAAAAATCAAAGGCTTTGATCGTATGGAATCTATTGAAAAGAGTGGATTTCAGATCTTCTAAAAGTTCCTTTGAATTCTTTAAAATCCACATCGCTTCCAGAATATACCGTCGAACAAATTTTTGAAGTCCAGATTTGATTTCAGTTAAAACTTTGGTGAGTAAGATCCATACTGATTTGGTTGAACATTTTGAGGAACCAGCGATGTAACGTTGTTTGTACGGATATTTATTCATTGTAAGTATGCAATATAAGTGCGTTAAAGAAGATCCTGACGAAAATCTCAACATCACTCACAATAGAGCACCAAATTGAGCATCGACGGACCCCTAACAAGCTAGAGGTGGGACCAGGTGCCCGGGAGGAGTAAGCATCTCCTGTTAGCTAGCCGCACCCTACCGTCGATGTTAATGCACGAAAATGAAAACAATATATAAATTACATGCACTGTCTGAGGTTATGTATATATAGGAAGTGCTATGGCGACCATGTCAGGAAAAATATTCAAAACACTTACTGTCAAACCCCTCGCGGGGAACTTTTTTTCAAGCTCCACACGGCAAAGGCATAAGTGTGACACAGATTGAGTTAAAGAAGATAAGTATGGTAAATCTAAATGTAAATTGTTTGTGTCAAAGCCAAAGGAAGCGAGAGCTGATTTGTGATTATCTATTATTCCCGAGGCAAAAGGTTTATTGGAGTGTAAGTAGGATTTCCAGGTGTCGAATTCAAACCCAACTCTTTAACAAGGTTATCGAAATAGTATTTTTTGCAAGTAATTGTGTGGTTATTTGAGGCTTTGTCTGCTGATGTGATGACGTTATGCTCTTGGAGGTAGGTCAGCTCTGTAATAACATCAGGGTCTTTAAATGACAAATATGGAAGATAGACTCGAATCTGGTGTTCACAGTTGCTTGTAAGTTGTAAATTCTAGATAAAAGATACCCTCTGACGCATTTTGTCCATTCCAAAAAGGTGTCGAGTTGTACATCCTCATTTTTTTGCCCAACCTCTTGCATATTTCTCACACGAGTCGATTATAATAGCATAATCAGGATTTCACAAGTACTCATACGTAAGAAAAAGGAAAGAAAAAAAAAACTAATTTTATAAAGATATCTGTTAGAAATTTCTTGCGTTCGAACTAATATCATGATGCATGCAATGGTTATTTCTTGTGTACGTAGCGCTGTAGATAAACTACTGAAATGTCAATTTTCTTAAAGTAGTGGGGGAAATGTTCGTAATTTCTTTTCTTAAGTTCAGATATTTCTTCCCTTTGAGGCTTCATTTCACATTTGAATAAAAGGTATATGGTGGTTGGAAAAATCTTACATTGAATTTGGTAATTTTTCACGACACAGACAATATAGGAAGCTTAAAGATATCAAATTCCATACTGGAAGCAATAATAACATTAGAGAAGTACCTATCAGTTACAGTGGCGGATCCAGCTTTTGAGTAAGAGGGGGCGTAAAAAATGGCGAGCGATCTGGGCATCGCCTATAGGTCCCCGGAGGGTCAAGGGCGGAGCCCTGGTAGGGGATAAGGGGGGGGGGGCAATCCTCCCCCCCCCCGGAAGCTAACGAATTTTAGCCTTTTCGAACCCATTTTCATGAGTGAAATTGATTAATAAATTGAAATTGATGCATTTGACAATTATACTGACAAACAAGTAGTTCATATTTACTGATATTTACTCTTTTTACATTGCAAATAATCGTTTTACCTCGCCCGTACTCCCCCATTGAATCCGCCACTGAGTTATTCAGTCTCAAAGTCAAAGAGGCAAGGCAAAATCATTAGATGTTCAATAGGAAAGGTTGCGAACCCCGGAATGAAAAAAATCCGAAATATGAAATACATTTTTCTTTGCCGACATTTTCTTTACTCGTACGAAGCTGACTTCATTCAATCTTTGGTCTCTGAAGGGAAAAGTTACTTAGGCTTCTGACTTCAACTTCACTTATATATAGACGATGTGCCAGCCATCAATAATCCAAAATTCGCGGATTATCTTTGCAGAATCTATTCGTCGAAGCTTGAAGTCAAGAAACTACAGAGACAAGTAATTCATCATCATATTTGGACAAACGTGACGACTTCAGTTTCAGGATCACAAACTTCCCTTTTCTGAGTAGCAACATTCCTTTCTCGCCTGCTTATGGCGTGTTCATATCCCACTTGATACGTTAAGCCAGAGCATGTAGCAAATAAATAGATATTGTTCTGAGATCAAGGCGTCTTTCAGAGAAGCTTCTCAGTCGGGGATACGGTTGTGATCGACTAACATCGTCACTGAGCACGTTCTACGGTCGAGATGGGGAACTCGCCATACACTATGATGCCCCATTGTCCAGAATGGTGAATGATATTCTATCTTAGACCATTTGAACCATCAAACCAGAGATTATACTCATATCTTCCGAAATGGAAGTAACCGGATGTGATATTTCTGCCAAATTGAAGCGACGGGTGTTGCATGCAAGCAGGAGAAGCTGACTCTTCTTGGGCACCTGGTCTCACTCCTAATTGAGAGTTCGCTTTCTTCATGTGGAGGAGGTTTTTGTTTGTTTGCTTTGGTTCTGGTCTTATCCTGATTTCGTATGCCTTTGGTTTGTGATATCCTGAACTATCGATTTTGTAATGTGTATTTGGATGAGGTAATTGTGCATATTTGAATATCTTGCAAATTTGTTATAAAAAGCAAAAAGGACAAAAGTGAATCCCCAACGAAATAAAGTGCGTGGAGAGAGAAGGCTAATAACAAAGAGAAGGATCCCCACTTTACAATGGGAATATGAATAAACATCGAAGAAGTGACATCATGTTTCAAATAATTCATGAATAGTTGAATTTATAAAAAAAAAAGTTTTTCTCCACATTTTCCCCATTTTCATTAATAGAGGCTTGTGCAGACAGTACGTGTACGGATAAGGAAGTTTGTGTACCCCAACCTGAGAATACTTTTGAATGTATTTGTGACGATGGCTTTGTGTTCTTAAATGGCCAGTGTGTTCCACCAAGTAAGTTCGACTTTTGATTACTCAATGGCTTAATCAATGACATAATATGTGTTCCATCAAAATATTAAACGTCTTCAAATTCAATAGCATGATTTAAGAACAGATAAATTTGCAGCGTGGACCGGACATACACGTTTCGGGTACTTAACCCTTATAAAAAAGCTTAAATCGATAATATTCCATACGTAAAGCAAAATTCATGGGTAATTACTAACGTAAAAGAAATCCGAACAGTTAAAAAAAGTACCTCCACGTCAATTTTTACAGAAATTACCGCGAAGCAATTTCTTACGCATACTTCATTCATGTTAGATCAAATTTTCAAACATGGCCGCTTTAATGTGTCTAATGAATTAGAGGTCTTAAAAAGAGTAAGAAATGATACACTGGCCATAATAAATTGAAATATCTATAAAAGTCAAGCTCAATGAGTGCTTAAACAGAAGATGCGCAAGAATAGTCAAAAATCGTGACCAATGACGCACCTTAAGAACAGATAAATTTGCAGCATGGACCAGATATGCACGTTTCGGGTACTTTAAGTATTTGTACTACTATTTGTAGGCATTCATTTGTTGAATCATGATGCAGCTGACCTACCCAGTGAAACTTTTACAACACTACACAAAATGACGGCGGGTATCAAATGTCTTCAAATTCAATAGCATCATTTAAGACCAGATAAATTTACAGAACGGACCAGACATGCACGTTTCGGGTACTTAACCCTCGTCAGTGATCCTCAATCTAAACAATATTATATGGCCAAAGGGTGTGAAAGTTACTTTGCTCATATATGTACCGAAAGACATAGCAGGATCGGTGGGATATGATGCTACATGACCCACGTTTTAGAAATTTCTAGAAATTTTGATAACATAGAATTTCGAATGCGTCGCAGAAACGATCAACTTAACCGAAGTCGAGCGTCCATACATGTGCCATCGGGTACTGGAGTTCTGTGTCATGAACACTTATCTATTGAATATCAGGGAATGAAAATAAACACAAAACCCGATATCAGATTCCAAAAAAATCAATCAAAAGGCTTACAAATTTTGACAAATATTAAACAGAACATTGACACGAACAACGAAGGACGACTTCTAAAAACAATCTCCAGAGCGCAGTGCAGGTACGGAATGTATGGTAGATGGCATTGTTCATCGACTCAAAATTTTCACACCTCTAATCTATATTTTCATATTTAGTTGGAATTCCTACAAGGCTCGAGTCAATGCACAGATGAAGAGAATAACCTTGATGTATAAAAGTGGTACAGTGAAATATAAAGAAAATTTGTCACAAATTTCTCTTTTCATCTATCAGCCTAAAAGAGTTCTGTATAACAATCAACCTCTTTAAAGCTAAAACGGAGATACTGAGGAATTAAAGGGGTCAAAATGTTAATTAGTTAATAGTTTGTATGAAAAAATGAGCAATTTTCAATTAAACAAAAGAGGGGATCTCCAACACCACTAGGTTGCAGCACCCACGGCAAAACTCCAAAACAACCAAATAAAAACACAGAACAGAAAGAGACGCAAAAGGTACAAGGAACACACTTACCAAATTATGCTCACTAAATTCACATTTGATTCAAACCTGAGTTTCAAATGTGAACTCTCACGTGAGTTTCACATGAGCTTTTTAATATTCAAATTAGGTGAAATGTAAAGTTGAAAGATTTCACAGTTGGAATGATGAACCATAGGTAAATTTTCTCACAGTTGAATTTTCTCACAGTTGAATTTGTCACCTGTGGATGTTTTGTACATGTGTTAACACATGTAAAATACCTTTCTGAATTGTGTATTAATACTATAAATCATGAGTTAAGATGCTGTAAGTGGGCATGTCGAACCATTTTATTTTGGAAAGAGGGGATGGGTGCTGCAGCATTGCATTGGCATTAAATATACTATGACATTCAGTTGCTGAAAAATAAATCATTCGACCTGTTCTGATTGAAAATAAATAAGCTAATATAACCTGAACTGAAATAAATGGACAAGCCCCCCCCCCCCCCCCCCCCCCAAAAAAATCGAGCGAACAATTTTATTCTGAAAGGGGGGACTGCATCTTTAAATATTCTGCTCTTTAGTTGTTGGAAAATAAGTAAAAAGTGTCATCATTTTATTCTGAGATTATGGAGGGGGGGGGGGGGTAGCACAAATATTTTGACCTTCAATTGCTTGAAAATAAAAAATACCACCTGTTTAGCATTGGAAATAAGTTTACCCCTCCCCCTCCCCAAATAAAATTACCAATGCCCCCAGTTTCAGTGGACAACCATGAAGATGGGGGTGGGCTGACACTAAATATTCTGACCTTCACTCAATACAACCTGTTTTGAATTGGAAATAAATTTAACCCTAAAAATGAAAATTGCACAGCCCCCCTTCCCCAATGGACGATCATTTTATTCTGAAAGGGGGGGGGGGGGTTAGACCTGGTACTAATTATTCCGATCTTCATGCAGTTGCTGGAAAATAAATAATCCCACCAGTTCTGCAGCGTAAATAAATCAGCTTACCCCCCCCCCTTCTCCAAAAAATTGAAAAGCCCCCCCCCCCTCCCCCTGCAGAATCAATTATCTAGTAAATTCGGTACGATGATTTACAAATTAGTGTAGGATATAATTTACAAGTACATGTCTGATTTACCATTTGCTACTTGCGTGACAGATGGCCGTCCAAAGTCGGCACCGGTTACCCATTGGTCTCGTCGGTTTATGTGTAGTCTTTTGTGTTTGATGTTTACATGTCGTGTGTCTCTTTTCCGTCTCGTGCTGTACTCGTCTTCTCGGCTTTTGTGTTTTTGCATCGGGTGTTTTGGTGTTTTACTGTTGATGCTGCAACAGGGTCTTGTTGGAGATCTCCTCCCTTCTTTTTACCTCCATCATTATCGATGAACAAATCCATGTATTTGACAATATTTCACCAGAATACAATCAAAACCCATGCTTGTGTGCAAATTCCTTGTTACCACATGGTCTCCAAAAGTAAAATGGAGGGAGCACAAAAAACTGATGTAAATTCCAATTCTATTGGACCACAGCAAGTCTCAAAATGATACAGGGGTTTTCATAGGACAATTATATATAACTTTCAACTGTGAATCACATGTGAAAAATTGACTTAGCCATTTACTTTACCTTGCCAAAACAGGGTCAAACTCTCATATTTTCAAAGTTGATTTCAACTGTGACAGAAATCAAACTTCAGAATACTAGGTATGAAAAAATCTTCACATTTGGTTTCATTATATCAACTGTGAACTTTTTCATTATGGTGAAAATCAAATGTGCTTCATACTTGACTCAACTGTGAATCACATGTGAGTAGGTTAGGATTTTCTGTACGGGCACAATCTCACACCATAGAAACATCAAACACAAAAGACCACACATAAACCAAGGAAACCAATGGGCAACCTGTGCCGAATAATAGGACGGCCGTCAGACAAGCAGGTAACAATCGCGTAGTTATCCGGATTTCGTGCTCACAACCCTCCCACTTTTCCGATTACCCAGAGGTCTCGAAGAACGTACAGTTGTGGTGTAAAATAATCTCCTAACTGTAAGATGAACATACAAACAGACAGCATGACGCAGGGGCCCAAGAAAAGCACAGATGGATATGTAAAGGCATACGAAATACAATCCATCATCTGCTGGCTATAGCGAGTTCGTGCATGTGATCACCGGAGGAGTCCGACTGACATTCAGAGAGGACAGGTGGTCGGGACCCTGTCTTCTCTAAAGAGGTTTGGACAGGGAGCGTTATTGAGCCTTGTCGTCACAGTCAGTCAAAGTGCATTTCTATGAATGTGCTGATTCAAGGCTACAGATTGCTCCAGTCCCAAGTCAAGTGTACGTCTGCTGACGGAAGGAAAGAAACCTTTTGTTTTTACAATTCATTTTTTCTCTGATGGAATATTCAGTTTCATCATACTGAGATGAATCTTATCTAAAACGCAACAGTAACCAGTATTTATTACGATCATATATGCTCATTGAGATACATTCTTTATAAAATTGATTGCGCTGTCAACATTTCACATGAATTGCTATATCAAGTTTTCGTTTAGAAGACAGAAGACACACAAACATGTATAATTATTTGAAAATCAATCAATTAAATATATATTAAGAAGCACCCAAAGCATTCTTAGAAAGTACGATCTCCAACAAAACCACATTGCAAAGACCACAGCGGAACATACACATACAGAAGATAGGAACAAACAATTCTCTCTGAGAAAAACAAGCAATCCTCAAACAACCGAAGACATGCGAAAACTTATACACCAAGAAGACCAATAAGAGGTGTTAAAAGTCAAATCTACAAAGAGGGGCACAATCTGTACCCGCTGGAATATAAGTGCTATATAGACATGACTTTAAACAATATATTCATATCATTTATTTGTATTGCATGTCGTCGGTTATGAAAAGAAACTCATCGTTTTTTTTATTTTTGTTCATGTACCAGGAAAAGAAATCCAACAATTAAGAACGTGTTGCAGTGGAAGCTACCGAACATATACAAATACAATACAATTGGTCTCTTTGTTCATCTGTTGTCTTATGTGTTTTGTTTTGATGTTGGCTTTGATTTTTCTATTGTTATGGTTTTACTGCACTATACGCACTATCAACAAGTTCAGTGATACCCGACACCAAAATAGAGGAAATAAAGGGAACGCAAGCGTGTCATCCCCTCGCAGTTGCATGTTCTATTTCATAAGCAAAATGATTTTAAATAAAGTCCCTATTGACCTTCATCTTTGACCCTTTATCTTCTTAGGGAGCAACATTTTGATTTTTATGGGGGAGGGGGGGGGGTAGGAAGACTTTGCCCCAAAAAAATTTCCGGATCGAAATTTTAGGGGGAAAAATTTTCCGGCCCAAAGGCCGGCGAAAATTTTTTTCTTGATCATGAAATTGCCCCTTCCCCCTCTCTTCCGACCTATCCACTGCCCAGTAAACACTTTCATTAACTAAGTATAAAAAAATGGAACAAACTTTATGCAATTTTGAGTGAATAAATCAAATTCAAAAGTCATGAGCATCATATAGCCTGTCTCCGTTGAGTATCATTTTAGTAAATAGATTATAGGCATCATACATGCCATTCAAGAAATTTAAAATGAAGTGATCTGCTGGCAAGATACTAATTCTGTGTTTGATGTTTAATATGGCCGAAAAATCACGCTGAATTATTTCAACTTAAGAGTTATTTTCAATATTGGAAAATTTAAAAAAAAATCCGGCTCTTAAAATGGCCGAAAAAAAAAATTCCGGCTGGCAAAAGTCTTCCTCCCCCCCCCCCCTCAATAAAAATCAAATAGTTGCTCCCTTAATCAATAGGGTCCATCCTCTCCTCATTAGGAACATTTGGGGAAAGGTGGGTAATCCTGCAATAATTGTTTGGTCTTCTGTGCTGTATATTTAAGGATTTTAAACGTAAGTCCATGGTGATATTGACCCTTAACCTGGAAAATCAATAGGGTCCTCTCCCAACGAGGAATATTTGTGGAAGATTTGTTGTTTCTATTGCTATGCTGTTCGCAAGGTTTTAAGCATATAACTACGGTGACATTGATCCCTGACCTTGAAAATCAATAGGGTTCAGCCTATTCCATTGAGTAACATTTGCTTTTATAATGATTCTCTTCTATGTTGTACAAAATGATTTAAAGCCTATGTCCACACCGACTTTACCTTCGACCCTTGACCTTGAAAATCAATATTCCCCGAGGATATCGCTCACCTAGTTTTAGTGTTTATGCATTGAAATTGTCAATATTGAAATATATGTTCTATAGTACCAATTCCGTTGTACTATACACGTGTTTCGGATATTTTAATCCTCGTCAATAGTACTTTATGCCAAACAGTTTAAATAACGCCAAAATGAATTTTCCTGGTGTCATCCACAATACAGAGCTTTGATTTCCTGCTGCCAAAATGACCGGCTCCAAATTTTGAGTAGGGTTTATTCAGAAGCATATTAAAGTGAAAAATATTGTCAAAATCGTTGGAGGGTTGGCGCAAGGAGCTTAATTCTAAACATGACCGAAAAAAATTATGCCGAAACCCATCTAAGGACTTAAGCATATAAACTGATATCAAACATTAAAAGACGTTACGAGGGTTGTCCGTCCGGAAAGATCGTGGTCCGCTGTTAAAACATTGGGCGCAAATCTCTTACTATCTCTTACTAAAACTGATATGAAATAACTTAATTAAAGTTTTCACCATTAATTAGGCACATTAATAACTCGATTGTAACGTACATGTTATCAATTTATAAACTTTCAATACATAAAGGTGGGGTCCATAAAGCACCATTATTTCTCAATAATACATGCTTCCCATAGCGTACACATTTAGCTCTTGAAAATCAAAACAAACATGTCAAGATCTCAAATTGCTTTATGATAACATATTCTAAATTCTCTGTTATTAAAATTTCTTGAAATGTCTAAAATTTTATTACTTTATAATAACGTGTTCTAAATTCTCTGTTATTAAAAGTTCTTGAAATTTCTAAAACGTGAGTCTTGTAGCATCATATCCCACCCATCCTGCTACGTCTTTCGGTTCATTTTTGGACACAGTAACACTCTTTGGCCAGTTTATATCAAAATTTATACTTACCAGCATCTAACTATTTGCAAAATACCCGGACTCCTACAGTCATATGTCCGAAAAAATCTTCGTACGAGATAACCTTCGTTCGAGTTACCTTCCCTTAGTACACTCTCTAACACAGAGATCAGTTTATATTCGGACACCGCCATTGTTTGGCGGAATTTTTCTTTTGAGAAACCTACGGTCATATTTTAGATTATATAACTATCTCGTGTGGATATATTTGCTCGCGGGATATTTAGTTTATCATGGCAGACAATTTTAAAACATGTTCAAAATGCTCAAAGGAAATGAACGTTCTCGACGAGCACGAAGACTGTTTCCGACAGAGTATGTACGGAACAATTTTCATGTGACGTTTGCGAGAATTGGTCGAAAGATAGATGGAATTCGTATCGAAAGATGGTCCACAAAGCCATAGTTAGAAGTAACAAAGCGGCTACGGTGACAGGACCGACGTCTGAGACCAATCGAACCGCAGATTCGGACCGAATTTCCTCCACTGGAAACGCATGTAGTACCGAATCGTCACAAAGCCAAAGTTCCTCTATGGGAATCTATAGAAATACTCAAGTTTCCTCTATGGGAAATAATAATTCAAATCCACAAGTTTCCTTTATGGGAAGCAGTAACCCTCAACAAGTTTCCTTTATGGGAAACAGTAATCCTCAACAAGTTTCCTTTATGGGAAACAGTACTAGCACCCCACAAGTTTCCTTTATGGGAAATAATCCTTCACAAGTTTCCTTTATGGGAAATAATAGTAACTCGCAGCAAGCTTCCTTTATGGGAAATATACCAATGCAGGGTCAGATGATGGGATATAATTTCATGAACCCTACCCTTATGAGTGAACAATTCTTCAATGCACTTATAGATAAAAGAATCCAAGAAATGAACCAGACTAAAAGCCAAACATCAGAGGCTCCTAGTACGGAAAGTACATGTTTATCTAACACTGTCGTATCTGAATCTTCTAAGAATACAGATAATTCAAGTGCTAGGAAAAGGTTCAGTCGCTTTGAACGTTCATCACATTCAATATCGGATGAAGAATCCAATGCAGATATATTGGATGTTGTAGACTCAAATAATAATGACTTTGAGTCCGAGACCCAGTCTCTAATTGACACAAGGTCGGTTCGAGACCAAGATACTGTGTCCAATTTGTCCGCGGAAGAAGGTGTCACTTCATTAGAATGGCGGAATTTTGTTGGCAAAATGGCTAAGGAACTTAATATTTCTTTAGAGAGTGAAAAGGATGAAGAGCCATTTGTCTCATATGTATCGGAAAGACTTATGTCTTCTAAGCCTCAAGAAAAACACAAATTGCCGCTTGATGGTTTTGCCATACAGTCCCTAAGGGGAGTAGATAAGGAATGGCAGAACAAGGGCTGGTTAAGAGCTTTTAAGGCTAATGACGATGCTAAGTATTCTATCACTGCGGATCACTTCTCAAAATTTTGCAAGACTCCTCATCTGGATGACAATATTGAGGAAGGCATAATGGGGCATGGGCAAAAAAGCTCGTATAATGCTGAAAAGAACTTTAAGTTCAGAAATAAGCAAAATGTTTCCAGGAATCAGGAACTGAGAAAAGTCGATATAGCGGCTAGACTCCTTCTAAGGGAAATCTCTTATGGATCTATGATAGCTTCATACCTAGATAAAGTTGTATACGAGGAAGATAAAACAGAGGCATTACAAGCACTCTTGCAAGTATTTCATTCTATGGCGGATGCTACATCCAGGATCATAGTAGGAGCTGTGGGAGCGAGGAGAAGTTTATATTTACAAGATATGGCTTTCAAAAATAAAGCTACGGAATCGAAGCTTCTCAACATGTCTACCCTAGGATCCGATATATTTCTGGGAAAATTCTTTGATGTCCTACACTCAAGTGCAGAGAATATGCGTGACGCGAAAGAAACGCAGCACTTACGTGCTAAACCTGCTAATTCGACTAATCTTAAAAGGAAAAAGGTAGATCAGCGACAGGATGAGGCTTCAGCATCAAAGTATCCTAAGAGAGGCATAGAGGATAAGACAAATCAGCGGAAGTCTAGGTCAAGGCCTAACAGAAGGGATAATAACACTTATGCTCAGAACAAGAGCAAGGAAACCCAGCAGTTGGGGTTTCGTCCCTCCAAGTAATTTGTCAAACAGATCAGAACTTGCCCCAGGTAGGAGGCAGGTTAGTCCATTTTGTTCAATCTTGGAAGGAGATTACAAAGGACAAATGGATTGTAAATATTGTACAGAAAGGATTACACCTCACGTTTTCAAAAAGTCCGCCAGAAAGCGGAGTGAAAGTTACAAAGACTGTAAATACTCAAGTCAGTATGTGTATATTAGAAGAAATTCAAAGCTTATTAGAAAAAAATGCAATAGAACGTGTACCTCGAGACCAAGAAGGTCTAGGATTTTACAGCACTTTCTTCATTGTTCCAAAGAAGGACGGTGGTCTACGTCCAATATTAAATCTCAGAAAGTTAAATTCTTATCTGGATGTACCACACTTCAAGATGGAAACTCTCAGGTCAATAGTATGTGCACTAGAGCAGAACGATTGGGCTCTATCTCTGGACTTGAAGGACGCATACCTGCATGTAGCAGTTCAACAACAATACAGACAGTATCTCCGATTTTGCGTTCACGGTCATCATTATCAGTTCAGGGCAATGCCATTTGGTCTGGCAGTAGCACCCAGAATTTTCGCGAAGCTAATGTCCGCTGTCGGCAGCCATCTCAGATCCCGACAAATTCATGTTTACATGTATCTGGACGATTGGCTCATAAAACATCAAAACTTAGAACTCCTGATAAACCACAGGAGGGAAGTCTTGGCAACAGTAGAAAGCTTAGGCCTGATTGTAAATCACTCCAAATCTCAACTGGAACCCAAACAGATAATTCAGTATCTGGGGTCAGTATTCAACCTACAGAAGGGTATCCTTTATCCTTCTCAAGAGAGATGTGTGAAACTAATGGAAGAAATCAAGTCGATCATTGCACAATCACATCAACCTGCGCAGAGGTTTTTGCGGCTTCTAGGACTCATGACGTCCTGTATAGACCTTACACCATGGGCCCGTTTACATATGCGCCCTATCCAATATTATGTCCTGTCTTTTTGGAGACCTCACAAGGACAACCTTCTTCAACTGATTCCAATCAAGGAACTCCTAGTTCAACACCTCAATTGGTGGCTCAATCTGAACAATCTGTCGGAAGGGGTCCCGCTTTATCTCCCTCAATCAGTGACCCTATGGACAGATGCGTCCAAGACAGGATGGGGGGCTCACATGGAAATGCATCAGATCTCGGGCATTTGGAATGCACAGGAGAGATAAGAACATATCAATTGGCTAGAAATGAGAGCGGTACAACTTGCTCTTCATCATTTCCAACAGTTGGTCATAGGGAAAAGGGTTCTCCTGAGATGCGACAATTCAACAGTCGTAGCTTATATCAACAAGCAAGGGGGGACCAAATCTCTACATCTATGTCACCTGACGTGGGAAATTCTACAGTGGGCACGACTCAACAACATAGTAGTTCAAGCAGCACATATTCCAGGAAAGCGCAATATTCTTGCGGACGATCTTTCAAGAGGAAATGTGATAAAAATAACAGAGTGGAGTCTGGACCCCAACATTGTGAAAATGATATTTCAGAAGTTCACTCAACCAAACAGAGATTTATTTGCAACGAAGGAGAACAAGAAGCTTCAAGTTTACTGTTCCCCCTATCCAGACCAAGAGGCATGGGCAACAGATGCCCTGAGTGTAGATTGGAAGGGGATTTATGCATATGCATACCCGCCACCAATATTGATACCTCAGGTCTTAAGGAAAATACGAATGGAACAGTGCGTAGTAATTCTCATCGCACCACTAGCAACAAGACAGTCCTGGTATCCGAATCTTCTCTCTCTAGTAGTAGACTTTCCAAGAAGATTACCAGTGACTCAAAAAATGCTCACTCAAAAAAGAGGACAAATAGTTCACAAAAATCCAGGAAGTCTCAATCTGGTAGTTTGGAAGGTATCCAACAGAATAGAACTTCATCAGGACTTTCTGAAAAAGCTGAAGGTTACATCAAACAGGCAAGAAGAATTTCTACTAGAAAACTGTATGATGCTAGATTATCAATATACAGAAATTGGTGTGACCAACAATCTATCAATCCCTCTTTTGCCACTGTAAATGATCTTACATCATTTTTTATCTATCTTCATGAGAAACGCAATTGTAAGGCGACAACTATATCAGGATATAGGTCAGCAATTGCATCAATCCACAAAGGATTGCCTGGAGGAGGTTGTATCAGTCAGGATAGAACTTTATCAAGTCTAATCAAGGGAATTTTCAATAGCAGTCCAAATATTAGACCTCTGATTCCTAATTGGGACTTGCCAGCTGTTTTAAGGGCCTTAGTACAGTCTCCGTTTGAACCTTTGGCTACCTGTGATATGAAATTCTTGACATGGAAAACTGTGTTTTTACTTGCATTAGCAACAGCTTCTCGAGTTAGTGAACTACATGCCTTATCAGCAAATACAGAAAACTTGAGACTTGAGAATGCCGGAATTCGTTTATTGCCAAATTTACAATTTCTCGCAAAAACTCAACGCATAGGAAAGGCTTGGAAGCCATATTTTATTCCGAAATTTGACACTTTTGCAACAGACCCAGAGGATATTTTACTATGTCCTTGTAGAGCTTTGAAGATTTACTTGGAGAGGACTAAGGGACTTCGCTCTCAAATTCTCAACTTATTTATCACTTACCAAAAAGGTAATTGCAAGGCGGCAGCAAAATCATCTATTTCTAGATGGATTGTGTCTCTTATTCAATATGTGTACCAAAATTTACCACAAACACTTACAAGTGTTAGAGCACATGATACCAGGAGAATATCATCTTCATGGGCATTGTTTAATGGAGCATCAATTCAGGAGATATTGCAAGCTGCTCATTGGGCCTCAGAAACAACATTTACCTCTTTTTATATGAAGGATGTTTCATGGAATGAGGACATATTCGCCAGAGCCTCCCTACTGGAGACTGCAAACTGGGCAAGAAAGAAATCAAGGTGTCAAGATAGAAGACATTAGATGGGGTGAGTGTTACTTTATTTCATTATTTAGTACATTACTCTCCTCCTTCTTAAGCTGCAAATTCTGTTTTTTGCAAATAGTTAGATGCTGGTAAGTATAAATTTTGATATAAACTGGAGGTTTTTTAATGTAAAACCCCTGTTTATGAAAAATTTATACTTACCAGCATAATCCCTTCCCGCCTCCCCGCTAATGCTTTTATTATGTGTTAAGGAGGTTATGTGCCCTCATATAAACTGATCTCTGTGTTAGAGAGTGTACTAAGGGAAGGTAACTCGTACAAAGGTTATCTCGTACGAAGATTTTTTCGGACATATGACTGTAGGAGTCCGGGTATTTTGCAAATAGTTAGATGCTGGTAAGTATAAATTTCTCATAAACAGGGGTTTTACATTAAAAAACCTCCATATTACATTGTTTAGATTGAGGATCACTGACGAGGGTTAAGTACCCAAAACGTGCATGTCTGGTCCATGCTGCAAATTTATCAGTTCTTAAATGATGCTATTGAATTTGAAGACGTTTAACATTTGTACCACTTGATGAGTGTCACTCCTAGTGGACCAGACCAGGATTCCCCACATGACACATGTAGCAAAGTTTGATCAACTTCGGTTGATCGTTTCTTCAACGCATTCGAAATTCTATGTTATCAAAATTTCTAGAAATTTCTAAAACGTGGGCCCTGTAGCATCATATCACACCCATCCCACTACGTCTTTCGGTACATATATCAGAAAGGTAACTTTCACACTCTTTGGTCATATTATTGTTTAGATTGAGGATCACTGACGAGGGTAAAGTACCCGAAACGTGCATGTCTGGTCCATGCTGCAAATTTATCAGTTCTTAAATGATGCTATTGAATTTGAAGACTTTTGATACCCGGCGTCACTTTGTGTAGTGTAAATCTCGATATATTCAATAAGTACGGAGAAACAAATGAAAAATGTAAATTAAAGCAGATTATCCGATGTTTCATTGAAACATGACGTCAAGCGCGCAACAGCAAAATTTTGTCATTACTTTTAAGAACCTGAGGAGATGGAACACTTCCGTATTATAAAGAAATGACAAATATGGATAATGAACATATCCCCGTATAAAGCACAAAATCGATAATTCAAAAAATCAGAATCCGAAGGCATACAAAATCAGGATAAAACAGGAACCAAAGCAAACAAACAAAAACTTCAACATATGAAAAGAAGCGAACTCCCGATATGGGAGTGAGACCAGGTGCCCAGGAAGAGTAAGCACATCATGCTTCCATGCAACACCCGCTGCTTCAATTCGGTAGAACTGTCACATCCGGTTACTTCCATTTCGGAAGACATAGAGTACAATCTTTTGTTGGATGGTTCAAATGGTCTATGACAGAATATCATCCACCATTCTAGAGAGTGGGACATCATAGTGTATGACGAGTTCCCCATATCGAAAGATGTTAGTCGGTCACAAGACACCTATAAAGCCAATAAAATGCTTGACAAAAGAATTACCTCTTTCTGTATCACGAACACTTTTCTATCGAATATCAGGGAATTAAAATAAACACAAACCCCGAAATCAGATTCCAAAAATTACAATCAAAAGGCTTACAAATTTTGACAAATAGTAAACAGAACTTTCTCACGAGAAAAGAAATATCGGATACACAGACGGACAACGAATGACGACTTCTAAAGAACAATCTCCAGAGCGCAATGCAAGTACGGAATGTATGGTAGATGGCATTGTTCATCGACTCAAAATTTTCACACTTCTAATCTATATTTTCATATTTAGTTATAGTCCCTACAGCGCTGGAATCAATGCACAGATGAAGAGAATAACCTTGATATAAAAGTGGTACAGTGAAATATAAAGAAAATTTGTCACAAATTTCTCTTTTCATCTATCAGCCTAAAAAAACTTCTGTATAACAATCAATCTATTTAAAGCTAAAACGGAGATACTGAGGAATTAAAGGGGTCAAAATGTTCATTAGTTCATAGTTTATATGAAAAAAACTCAAATTCAGCAAATGAGCAATTTTCAATGAAACAAAAGAGGGGGTATCCAAATCCACTAGGTTTCAGCTTCCACAGCAAAACTCCAAAACACTCAATGCAAAAACACAGAGCACACACACACAGAAAGAGACGCAAAAGATACAAGGAACACCATCTCTCACCATAGATGACAAATATGGATAATGACCTGTAAACAGCACAAAATCGATAATTCAGAAAATCAGAAACCGAAGGCATACAAAATCAGGATAAAACAGGAACCAAAGCAAATAAACAAAACCCTCCACCACATTAAAAGAAGCGAACTCCCGAAATGGTAGTGAGATCAGGTGCCAATGAAGAGTAAGCATCTCCTACTTGCATGCAACACCCGCCGCTTCAATTCGGTAGAACTGTCACATCCGGTTACTTCCATTTCGGAAGAC
>VSWD01000009.1:11936620-12006577 GCA_033119305.1 Pinctada imbricata | reverse complement strand
TTCTCCTCTGAAACCGCTTGAGATTTTGATGAAACTTGGTATGCATGAAGTACTAAAGGTCCTCTACCAAGTTGTTCATTTCGGCTCGATCCCTTCAGGGTGGATCCAGGGCGGGGTCAAATAGGCCCGGAGGGTACCCCTCTTCAAAAATCTTCTTCTCCAGTTCACTGAATGGATTGAAAAACTAATTGTATCTATGTGATCTAGAAGGATGTATGATTCAAGTTTGTTCATTTCGTTAAAATCCGATAACAAATTTTTGACGCGTTTTCTGGTCCATGCTGTAAATTTATCAGGTTTAAAATCATGCTATTGAATTTCAAGACGTTTACATTTGACGAGTTTTCGGACTAGTCAGAAATGCACATTTTTGCAACTTTTCTTTAAATAACTCAATAAGTGTATGATTTTACACACTCATTTACTACATATTTATCATATTTAACTTACTTAATGCTTTGATATGTATTTTATGCTAAAATTTATTTTTTTGATTTTTTATGAATTTTTTTCTTATGTAAAAAGGAAGGGGGGGGGGGTGATTTTCATACATTTTCTGCTTCTTTTCTATAACCACTCTTCAGATTGTCATGACAATTTGTAGGTATGAGGTACTCATGCATGGTACCCTACAAGTGAAAGAATTTTGTCAAGATATCCACTTTTGGATTTTTAATGAATATGTTTTAAGATTGTACATAGGTATAATGTATGTTTTCCATGCCCAATGGACCCATGGGGAGTGGCTTCAAACCCCGGCGGGACCCCAACAAATTTTTTTTCCCTTTTTAGCTCACCTGAGCCAAAGTCTCAAAGTGAGCTATTGTCATACCGGATTGTCCGGCGTCCGTCGTCTGTCCGTCCGTCCGTCCATTAACTTTTCACATTTTCATCTTCTCCTCTGAAACCGCTTGGAGGATTTTGATGAAACTTGGTATGCATGAAGTACTAAAGGTCCTCTACCAAGTTTCTTCATTTCGGCTCGATCCCTTGAGGGGTGGATCTAGGGCGGGGTCAAATAGGCCCCGGAGGGTACCCCTCTTCAAAAATCTTCTTCTCCTGTTCCACTGAATGGATTGAAAAACTAATTGTATCTATGTGATCTAGAAGAATGTATGATTCAAGTTTGTTCATTTCGTTAAAATCCGATAACTAATTTTTGACGCGTTTTTGACGTCTTTTCGGACTTAGTCAGAAATGCACATTTTTGCACTTTTTCTTTAAATAACTCAATAAGTATATGATTTTACACACTCATTTACTACATATTTATCATATTTAACTTACTTAATGCTTTGATATGTATTTTATGCTTAAATTTTATTTTTTTGATTTTTGATGAATGTTTTTCTTATGTAAAAGGAAGGGGGGGGGGTGATTTTCATACATTTTCTGCTTCTTTTCTATAACCACTCTTCAGATTGCCATGACAATTTGTAGGTATGAGGTACTCATGCATGGTTCCCTACAAGTGAAAGAATTTTGTCAAGATATCCACTTTTGGATTTTTAAGGAATATTTTTTAAGATTGTACATAGGTATAATGTATGTTTTCCATGCCCAATGGACCCATGGGGAGTGGCTTCAAACCCCGGCGGGACCCGAACAAAATTTTTTTCCCTTTTTAGCTCACCTGAGCCAAAGGCTCAAAGTGAGCTATTGTCATACCGGATTGTCCGGCGTCCGTCGTCCGTCCGTCCGTCCGTCCGTTAACTTTTCACATTTTCATCTTCTCCTCTGAAAACGCTTGGAGGATTTTGATGAAACTTGGTATGCATGAAGTACTAAAGGTCCTCTACCAAGTTTGTTCATTTCGGCTCGATCCCTTCAGGGGTGGATCCAGGGCGGAGTCAAATAGGCCCCGGAGGGTACCCCTCTTCAAAAATTTTCTTCTCCAGTTCCACTGAATGGATTGAAAAACTAATTGTATCTATGTGATCTAGAAGGATGTATGATTCAAGTTTGTTCATTTCGTTAAAATCCGATAACTAATTTTTGACGCGTTTTCTGGTCCTTCTTCTCCAGTTCCACTGAATGGATTGAAAAACTAATTGTATCTATGTGATCAAGAAGAATGTATGATTCAAGTTTGTTCATTTCGTTAAAATCCGATAACTAATTTTTGACGCGTTTTTGACGTCTTTTCGGACTTAGTCAGAAATGCACATTTTTGCACTTTTTCTTTAAATAACTCAATAAGTGAATGATTTTACACACTCATTTACTACAGATTTATCATATTTAACTTACTTAATGCTTTGATATGTATTTTATGCTTAAATTTTAATTTTTTGATTTTTGATGATTTTTTTTCTTATGTAAAAAGGAAGGGGCGGGGGGGGGGGGGGTTTCATACATTTTCTGCTTCTTTTCTATAACCACTCTTCAGATTGTCATGACAATTTGTAGGTATGAGGTACTCATGCATGGTACCCTACAAGTGAAAGAATTTTGTCAAGATATCCACTTTTGGATTTTTAAGGAATATTTTTTAAGATTGTACATAGGTATAATGTATGTTTTCCATGCCCAATGGACCCATAGGGAGTGGCTTCAAACCCCGGCGGGACCCCAACAAAATTTTTTTCCCTTTTTAGCTCACCTGAGCCAAAGGCTCAAAGTGAGCTATTGTCATAACGGATTGTCCGGCGTCCGTCGTCCGTCCGTCCGTCCGTCCGTTAACTTTTCACATTTTCATCTTCTCCTCTGAAACCGCTTGTAGATTTTGATGAAACTTGGTATGCATGAAGTACTAAAGGTCCTCTACCAAGTTTGTTCATTTCAGCTCGATCCCTACAGGGGTGGATCCAGGGCGGGGTCAAATAGGCCCCGGAGGGTACCCCTCTTCAAAAATCTTCTTCTCCAGTTCCACTGAATGGATTGAAAAACTAATTGTATCTATGTGATCTAGAAGGATGTATGATTCAAGTTTGTTCATTTCGTTAAAATCCGATAACTAATTTTTGACGCGTTTTCTGGTCCATGCTGTAAATTTATCAGGTTTAAAATGATGCTATTGAATTTAAAGACGTTTACCATTTGACGAGTTTTCGGACTTAGTCAGAAATGCACATTTTTGCACTTTTTCTTTAAATAACTCAATAAGTGTATGATTTTACACACTCATTTACTACATATTTATCATATTTAACTTACTTAATGCTTTGATATGTATTTTATGCTTAAATTTTATTTTTTTGATTTTTTATGATTTTTTTTCTTATGTAAAAAGGAAGGGGGGGGGGGTGATTTTCATACATTTTCTGCTTCTTTTCTATAACCACTCTTCAGATTGTCATGACAATTTGTAGGTATGAGGTACTCATGCATGGTACCCTACAAGTGAAAGAATTTTGTCAAGATATCCACTTTTGGATTTTTAAGGAATATTTTTTAAGATTGTACATAGGTATAATGTATGTTTTCTTTCCAAAAATAGGAGAAAAATTCTCAAATCGCACCGGGTTATACACATTGATACTACTTTTGAATGAAGAAATTTTATTTGAATCAAAAAAAAAAAAAATGCCGTGAAGATTAAAAGTACACAACTTTTTTAATATTTTTTCAAAGCCATGCACCTGGTTCCGGACCGGAATTATTCGAATTTTATGATCTGAGGACCCATTATCAGGTAGCACCCCTGTATTGATTTTTACTATGTATATTTATTACCCTCGCCACCAACGGCATCAAAGCCAAAAGATCATAGGGAAGAGCGGCTATCGCCAGAAGGGTCAAACAAAACCCCAATAGAGGTTAGTAAAACAGATTTCCAAATAGCAGGTCGTATAAATCAATTTTATAGTGAATGGAAATCCATTTCTAAAGACAACAATATTTTGCAAATAGTCAGAGGTTGCAAGATTGACTTCACATCAAAACCAGTTCAACATTATATCAGAGAAACTAAACTTAACAAACTTGAATCTGCTATGGTGGATATGGAAATCGAAAATTTAATTCGAAAAGGCGTTTTAAAGCGAGTTACACATGATACTGAAGAATATTTGTCTACTATTTTTCTAAGACCTAAACCTGACAATACCTATCGCATGATTCTGAATCTAAAAGGTTTAAACAACTTTATGAATATAAACATTTTAAAATGGAACATTTGAATAATGCCATTCTGTCGATGACTCCATCTTGTTTTATGGGCAGTGTAGATCTAAAAGACGCTTACTATACAATATATGCGATTCGTGTGGCGTGGTAACGTAATGGAGTACCAATGCCTCGCTTTCGGATTAAGCCCCGCCCCGCGGCTGTTCAGTAAGTTAATGAAGCCCATATTTGCCAAGGGATTTGTGTCAGTATCGTACATTGACGACTCTTATCTTCAAGGAAAAACGATTGAAAATGTAAAAAAAATATAGAGGCTACTACCACTTTGCTAAAAAAATTAGGGTTCGTTATAAATCACGAGAAGTCGGAGTTACAACCTACGCAACCACGAAATTACCTTTCTGGGATTTATATTGAATTCCGTAGAAATGACCGTCCGTGTTACGGATAAGAAAGCCGTAAAATTGAAAAATAAAATAACTGAACTTATGAAAGTAAACTTAGCCACCATACGGGTAGTGTCCGAACTTATAGGCCTTATGATAGCCTATTCAATCGCTGTTCTGTTCTCAATCACGTTAGAGCGAGAAAAAATAGCGGCATTGAAAATTAACAGAGGGAATTTTGACGCGAAGATGTCTCTATCGTCTCAAGCCGTGCAAGATATGAAGTGGTGGCACGATAACATATCAAGAGTCTCCGCCCCCGCGCATCGACCCCGCCTGAAATAGAAATGTTTACTGATGCCTCTTTAACTATTGGTTGGGGGGCGGTTGTGAATGACAGTAGAACAGGGGGAAACTGGTCGACGTCAGACCTGTCAAAGTATGATCATATAAACCAATTAGAGCTTTTTGCTGTGTTTTTAGCGATAAAAAGTTTTATTGGAATTTTACACGATAAGCATGTAAAAGTGCACATTGACAATGTTACGGCCGTAGCTTGTGTAAATCACTTCGGCTCTACGCGCTCCGACATGTGTAACCAATTATCTAGAGATATTTGGTTGTATGCTATGAAATTCAATATATGGCTAACTGCAGTTCATATCAATGGCATAGATAATAAATCTGCAGATGAAGAAAGTAGAAAGATACGCAGTGATACAGAATGGATGCTTAGAAAGGACATTTTTGATCAAATATCGGACACATATTTTGTGCCTAAGATAGATATGTTTGCTTCAAGAATAAATAATCAAGTAAGCAAATACATATCATGGCTTCCTGATCCAGGGGCTTTTATGGTAGATGCCCTAAGCGTGTCATGGAGCTCACTTGATAATATTTATGTCTTTTGTCCTTTTAGCTTAATTCACAGAGTAGTCAACAAGATCCTACACGAAAAAGTCCATGCCATAATGATCATTCCGGACTGGCCAACAGCGAGCTGGTATCCCTTCGTGATGAAAATGTGTATTCAACCGCCACGAATTCTACCAAAAAGAAAGGATCTATTGAATTTACCACAACAACCGGATCTAATGCACCCGTTACACCCGAAACTTCGACTACTGCCATGTCTTGTGTCAGGCAGATGCTTGCAAGACAAGGCTTACCAGAGGCATCAATTTCTGTTATTATGAAATCGTGGAGACCATCGACATGTGTACAGTACACTTCTTATTTAAATAGATGGATCAAATTTATCAGCGAACGTAATGTTAATGTAGGGGATACTATATCTGTAAATATTGTTTTCGAATTCTTGACGTCTTTACATGAACAAGGTTTATCGTACAGTGCTATCAACACGGCGCGTAGTGCGTTATCAACTTTCGTTTGTCTGAAAGAAAGCGATAGCATTACAAACAATACACTTATCCATAGATTTATGAGGGGCTTATTTAATATTAAACCAAGTCTCCCTCGATATGTTCTTACTTGGGATGTATCTGTAGTGCTCAAATATATACACAACATGGGTGACAATATAGATTTAAGCTTAATTGATATATCTATGAAATTGTGCATGCTTATAGCTTTAGTAACAGGACAGCGGGCCCAAACACTCGCTTCGTTAGATGTTGAACAGATGTACCAATATGATGACAGAGTAGAATTTAATATTAATACTTTGTTAAAGCAATCTAGACCTTCTTATCACCTTAAACCTTTAGTGCTTTTTAATTATCACAATGATGTTACTCTGTGTAGTCCAAACACTTTATTCATACTTAGAGCGTACAAGAGAGATTAGACAATGTAACAATTTGTTTATTGCCACACAAAAACCGCATAAGGGTGTCACGACGAATACAATTTCCAGATGGTTAAAACATTTGTTACATAAGGCAAACATTGACACCGAAATATACAAGGGTCATAGTACAAGAACAGCTTCAACAAGTGCAGCTAAATCAGCTGGTGTGCCTATTAACATTATCATGGAAAAGGCAGGATGGACAAATGCTAAAATATTTGCAAAATTTTATGACAAAACTTGCAATGTAAACAGTGAATTTCAGACCTCACTTAACATTTAGTAATTGTTTATTGTATTAAATTTATAATCACTATTGGAAAAGTTTGAAGGAGAATTAGAAAATTAAAGGAGACTTACCTGTAAGGCGAACTTTGATTGTAATTCTCCGAGGCACCAAGGAACAAGAGGTTATTACGTGCCCTCCCTTCCCATCCCTTACTTACATAGTTTGTTATATGATATTTACACATTATGGTAAAAACTGATCTGGGTAATAGCTTGTCTCTCTCAGGTAATAACCTCTTGTTCCTTGGTGCCTCGGAGAATTACAATCAAAGTTCGCCTTACAGGTAAGTCTCCTTTAATTTTCTGATTTCATTGTACGTTTTCTCACTATATCTTGTTTTACGAAGAAGTACGGGGTGAAATACACCATTCATTTTGTAGACTAATATTCCATCTCCCATTTATTAAAAAAATCAGCATAGGTTATGTACCTGTTAAGAGATTTCTTTTCTGCAGAACAACACAGGGGTATGTTTACATCATGATTACAAGAATGACAAGCGTGTTTCGAACTCTGTGTATAAATTCCGTACATCGATTAGCTGGGGCATATAGGTTATCAAATATGCTCTTAATTTAAAATGTAAATATTTATTTTTTCCGTGCATGCATGTTTCAAAACAATTTTTGTGTCTAAATTACACTTTTCTCTGTTTTAATTGTGTATCTATGGTAAACAAAGACGCCATGTTACAAATTTGATTGGTTCAATACCTCCCCGCCCCCTTTCACACGTATTCTTCCACACATGTAGATGTCTCACACACTTTAAAACTATATTCAAAATTTTATTTCATCTATCTAGTAAACAATCACGGGAAGACAATTCAAGATAAACATTGTGTGTATTTTCCACCAATTGTTGAAAATAATAAGAAAATAATCGGAACTATTTGACAGGACAATGACCTAGATATGCATTAATTCATCTTCGTCCCCAAGGCGCATCGTAATCCGCTAGGCGCTTCATTGCAATACAAACCGCAAAGCTATTTCAGGAGATACAGTGCAAACGGAATAGATTTTTATACTTGGAACACTTTCATAATGGTTATCATTCATGTACTTGGAACACTTGCATATACTTGTTACCATGTATAAAGTTTGCTCTAATTTCCTCTGTCTTAGACTCTCTTAGATGAAGTAATTTACGGACTGATTTCTTGAAGAAACGTCTAATGAGTAATCTCTTCCTCTGGATTTTGAGAATGCATAGGACATTTAATATCTGAAAATCTTGAAAATAAATAATTCCGTTCAGAGTTCCTGAAATCTTCCAATGAAATGTTGGACCACAGAAGCTGTTGTTTTAATAGAGAAAATAAATTATTATTCACAACCTTAAGCCACTGTGTTCGTCATCTTGTATGTATAATATTTCTAAGAGGAACACAGAGGCCTGAGGTTGTGAATAATAAAACATTTTCTCTCATAAAACGACAGGATCCTGTGTTAAGACATTTGGGAATTTTTATCTGTTCAAATAATAGATACATAATGAGTTTTTATCGGACCAAATAACTTCTTGTCGGCAAATCCAATGCAACCGATACATTTCATGAACTCTCTCCGCTAACAACTTGTCCGTGTAACAGACCTATGATGAGGTAAAACAATTAGTTAACAGTAAATAACGATGTCGTAGGTCTGCTAGTTGGACAAGCTTAACAATTTCATGGGCCTTTTAATTTGTTTCAAACTGCGAAACCTTAGAGAGAAACCACTTGAGTTGTTGAACAGCGTATGCTGAAATGCGACGCTCCTTCTCGCCTGTTGAAATATGCATAGGCAAGAAGCGTCGCATTTCAGCATATTTACTGAAAATTATTTGTTCAAGTGGCTTCACTGGGTCATGAGGTTTGATACAACATACACTGCTTTTTTTGGAAAACAAACTGGCACAATTTCTGCACAACTCACTTGAATTGATGAATATTGGATCAAAACGATTTTAACTGTACGTTTCATGTATTTGAGATGAAATCAATACTATTCAAAAGCATAATTCATAGATTTCAGTGAATAAAGGCAAAACCGAAAAATCTTTGTTTTTTATGCCCCTGGAATAAAAGATTCGGGAGCATAAAGTTTTTGGCTTGTCCGTCTGTCTGTTTGTCTGTCTGTTTTCCGAAAAACTTTAACATTGGGCATAACTTTTGAATGGAAGCTGGTGATAGAGGTTTCATATTTCACATGTGTATTTACCAAAATTTTTGACCTCATGACCATAACCTTGACCTTTCACTTACTTCTCAAAAACTTTAACATTGGGCATAACTTTTGAATGGTTATAGTGATAGGGCTTTCATATTGTACATGTGTATTCCTTGTGACAAGATCTTTCCATTGATACCAATATTACGCTGACCCTGACCTCTCACATACTTAACAGAAAATGGCGTTTATACTAACAAAGATGCCGCCGGGGGCATTCTCGTTTCACAAGTACAGGCTTTATAATTTCTGGCATGCTAGCTATCAATAATGAAAGGTTTTGTGTTCAATTTTAAATGAACTTAATTTGTGAAATCATTTCATTGTTTTATTCTTTTTCTGCTGCACATTAATGTGGAATTTTACAATATGATTTCATTTTTGATGTTGCATAATTGAACTATACTAGCTGGGCATATGACGTTGGACCACTTTATCCGTTTTTTTTTTCAAATCAGTAAAAAAGTTATTGTTTTGAAATGTGACTATTTTTTTCTTTTTTGTACTTTTAAAGGTTGTCTGAAAAAAACACTTCTCTGCTTCCGGCAAAAATCTTTTTAGAAAGGTTGTGGGCTAAAATCCTGGTACTGGCACTATCAGTATTCAATGTCAGTATGTCAATTAGAGCGTGCATGGGTATCAGGTGAGCTTTGTGCCCCCTGGGGCTCTTGTTTATGCCCCCCCCCCCGTAATTGGAGATTCGGGGGCATTTAGTTTTTGGTCTGTCTGTCTGTTTGTCCACAAAAACTTTAAATTTGACCAGAACTTTTGAATGGTGAGTGATAGGGCTTTCATATTTCACATTAGTATTTCTTGTGACAAGACCTTCGCATGGATACCAAAATTTTTGACCTTGTGACCTTGACCTTGGACTTTGACCCACTTTTGAAAAACTTAAACCTTGGTCATAACTTTTGGTTGGTAAAAGATAGGGCTTTGATATTTCACATGTGTATTCCTTGTGACAGGACCTTTCCATGGATACCAAAATTTTTGACCTTGTGACCTTGACCTTGGAGTTTGACCTACTTTTGAAAAACTTAAACCTTGGCCATAACTTTTGATTAGTAAGTGATAGGGCTTTGATATTTCACATGTGTATTCCTTGTGACAAGACCTTTCCATGGATACCAATATTTTTGACCTCTTGACCTTGACCTGTTTCACTGACAAAGATGCCAACGGGGGCATTCATGTTTCACAAACACATATTTTTTTAATTTCTAACAAGTAATGTACATATTCTGTTTTAATGTACAGAAATATCTGTATTTTATCAATAGAAGTATTTTACTTGTACTCAAAACTTTAAATATAACTATTTCTATGTAAAAGTTGTATTCACTTCTTAGTTCAGAGTGAAAAAATCTGATAGGAATTTATCACACTTCCTGAATGCTTGATAGGGATTTATTGGCTTCCTGATTGCTTGATGTACCCATAGTATAACAAGCCAGCAGGAAGCGCAATAAATCCTTATCATGCTTCCAGGCTGTTGATGTACCCATAGTATATCAAGCAATTAAGCAGGAAGCATGATAAATCCCTATGGATAAATGAATATCAATCTCACAGTAAACAAAATTTATACAAGGTTCATGTAAGGGGGTATGGGGTGCAAATTTTTAAACTTAGAAGTACAAATTTGTGCAAAGCTGAAGTTTTTGTTTTAATTTTTACTTCAAAGCTAGTAAAAAAATTATATAATGTAAAGTTAGACTCTCTGGTACTGTACAAATGTAATTGATATCTATTTTAGTACTGTACTATACATGTATATATAACTGATTATATGTTATAACATTTGAGAAAGCCCTTTCATAATTACTAATACATGCATGTACAAAACCATCTATATTCCAAATATGATCTTTGCATCTAAAGAAATTATGTTATAATGGAAAAATTTGGTGAAAAGCGAGCCAGTTATTTTGAGACATTGAAAACTGTGGCGAGCGAAGTGAGCCTGAAAAGGAGAAGGTCCACTAACCGTGATTTACGGCCCTGTATTTAGTGACTTTTTAAAAAGATATAATTTTGAATCATTTTGATGTAAATCTATCTATCAACATCGGTATTTGTCAACGGTAAAAAGTTTGCGAACCTGTGCGTTCCATGACGTCATTTATGACGTCAGAAACTGGTGACGGTACGGTAATATCCGTATTTTTCGTTAATTTTCATACATTCTTTGCAGTTTTTCGCTAATAACACAGGCGGGTGCGTACCTAATTTTTTTTTTTAGATAAACAATTTTGACATATTCTCAATACAAACAGACTTTCATCCACGTACCTACTTGTGCTCTGTATGAAAACCTTTGAAATGTTACGATATTTTACTTGTTACCATCTGGTTGCAGTAGGGGTCACAGGATTCGTTTTACCGATCGCTGCGTGTCCTTCTGTAGTTTCGGTGTACAAATTCCTCTAATTTGTTTCTTTTGTGGATTTTGACAAGTTTTGAATAATGAAACCAGGAAAGAAAATTTAAGTTTAACGATTAAACGATATATTTGGTAAGATATATCAAAAGTTTGGTATCTTTGATTATAAGGATTTTTCTTCATTTTTTTTTTAAACTTTCGTTCTTTGCAGCGAAATGTTAATGATATCAAACAAAAATGTCTTTATTTGGAAACTTTGAGCGAGTTAATGTTTAGTTTCAACCCTGCTTTGTTCACAGATGTATCCATTTTACAGAATACTTCACACATTATATCGAGAACGAGCGAGTTGAATGACGTTCATTTAAGACTGTTCAATTTTGACAGTTAAACTGCTACGTCAAAATTTTAAACGCCTCCGTTTACGGAATGAATCCTCCCCATAGGGAATTACGTTTATATAGAGAATAAGTGTCTTAATTTGTGTTTTGTTACGGGTATACAACACACAGCAAGTGCATTTATCGTACATGTAATGCGCGTTAGCGCATTTCATGCGATAAATGCACTTGCTGTGTGTTGTATACCCGTAACAAAACACAAATTATGACATTTATTCTATATATATGCACTATAGTTGTCCATTTCATTCTTGTTTTCTGAAATTGCCTTTTCCAGGTAAAAGAGTGACGTCAAAATTCATCTCACCGCGGGTTCAGTTTGCAGGTTAGAACAGCCGTCGCGGCATGATTCTTTAGATCTTATGCATTGTGACGTCACGAGTGTTAATACACGAATTGCAGCACGTTCCTTTCAATAGTAACATCTCAGGGAATTACATTAGCTGTGCATATATATATATGTACAACCAAAGTAAGTCCATGGGATGTTGCTATTGAAAGGAACGTGCTGCAATTCGTGTATTAACACTCGTGACGTCACAATGCATAAGATCTAAAGAAACTTGCCGCGACGGCTGTTCTAACCTGCAAACTGAACCCGCGGCGAGATGAATTTTGACGTCACCCTTTTACCATGAAAAAGCAATTTCAGAAAACAAGAATGAAATAGAGAACTATGGTGCATATATATAGAATAAATGTCATAATTTGTGTTTTGTTACGGGTATGCAACACACATCAAGTGCATTTATCGCATGAAATGCGCTAACGCGCATTACATGTACGATAAATGCACTTGCTGTGTGTTGCATACCCGTAACAAAACACAAATTAAGACACTTATTCTCTATATAATAGATTACAATATTTCCATTGCAGAAGAATCCCCATGTTAAGCGTCCGTAAGGCAAAGGGATTTATAAACTATAATTCTGGTTGCCTATTGTGACGTCACGCTTTAGTTTTGAAAGTACGGAGAATTTACCAACGTCCAGATACTTTTGACGTTATAACAATTAACATGCTCATTGTTGATGCTTAACGAAGTGTCTGATATTTAGTACAAATGGAAATATAAGTAATGACCGTCTTACTTTGGGTGTTCATGGTAGTATAATTCTGGTTGGACACGTGCAAATTTTCCGAGAATCGCTTCGCGATTCACGGAATTTGCACGTGACCAACCATGAACACCCAAAGTAAGACAGTCATTTCTTAAATAAACACATGAAGTCCAAAAAATGTTGGCCTCTCGGTACACGCCGTTAACGTTTTTCTTTCCCTCTGATTTTTATTAACGAACATGGAACTAGAAATGAATATTTGCGTAAAAAGCACAATAATTTTTTTTCGGGGGGGGGGGGGGGGGGGCAAAACTGTTACCAGTAAAGCATGACAGGTCATTCTATGTACTAGCAAGTATTTATGTTGCTTGTTGTATGTTTGATCCTAAATTTATTTTAAACATTTTTTATTTTCCAAAACATGAAAATGCGATTGGGCAAAAGTTATACCAACATTATAAACGCCCTATCCATAAGTACGTGAACTTGAACTTTAAAGTGACCTTGACTTTATTTGGATGCCGAGTTTCATCATGCTCTACAATTCCTGCAAAACTTAAAAGATGTCTGATGTTTATCAAGTTTATTTGTTGTAGCGAAATACATTTATATGAAAGTGTGACGTACGTCGTGCAAAGTGATCTCTATGTCGCTCTTGCGTTTCAGGCGACATGAAAAGAAAAGGTCGATGAATAATGCTTGACCATTACACAATAATGTAACATTGTAGATTTATTTTTCAGCTCATTATTTTGTAAACTTAACTTCTTTATTTTGATTTTATTTCGATGATTTCACAGGTGTGTAAGGAAAACAAATGAAAATAAATAAACGAATCATGGGATTAATCTTCCTTGTACCAAGTCGAATGCTGGACGGAAAGTGTGGAAAGAGGGTTTTCTCACTCGACTCGGAATTACTAGTTGTATTTTATATCTTTTCATTTTTTATTCATTTATTATTTTTTTGTGTTTTTGTTAGTTTGGTGGGGGGTGTTGTTTCAAGCTCCTATTGAACTTATTTTCTGTTTGCTGTCGTAGAGAACATATCCAAGTAGACATGAAATTCAGAATTTATAATAATAGTGAGAAGTGAGGACAGTAAATAAAGGATATATACTTTCCGATCACATAGTAACTTACTTCGGTAACCGACAACAAAAAGACGAAATTCAAACTAAATATGCTTGTCACTGACAAATATTATAATTGTTAATATCGACACTTTGATTAAAAAAAATCCCATGTTATAGACAAAAACAATAAAGAAATATATGAATTCTACAGATTTGTGAAGACGGAGATTTCACGGGCGTAGCCAGGCGCACATTTGCAAAAACGTCAACATTTTTTCGCAAAAAAAAAGAAGGGAGAAGAGATAAAGAGACCCCGCCATTTCCCCAAAAATGTGGGGTCTACATAAAGGACTTAATAAATAATAAAAGTGATATCAGTGATATAGCCCAAAACACTCAATAATGATGGTTTAAATTTTTTTTAAATTTTCTCAGGCGTAGAAATTCGCGCTAACAATGTGCGCACGGTCGATTGGGACAGATGTACTATGTAGAGCTGCACATAAGCATACATGCATTTAAAAAATAATACAGCATTTTATGTTCATATCGGCATATCGGATATTTCTTTTATCTATGATGTTTCGTGTTAAGAGAGCCACCAATTCGCTTCACTTTCTCAAAATTTTCTCTGACCGATCCCCTAAACAATGAGTGACGGAATCTTTCTTCCATATTGTCCCTTACTTGGACTTTACGAGTCATCCTCATTAAAAAGAATGTGTCCCTTGTATTTGAGGTTTTGGGTCCGCTCCTGTCATTGGCGACTAGCCGTCGACATCGAAAACACCCTAGCTACATGTACGTCCATGTCAGATAGTATTTTAGGATGGGTGTAAATGAGGTAAGAGGAGGAGGAGGATTTGAGACAAATGTAAGACATTCAAATCCGGTTTCTTTTCTTCTTTTTTTTTTGAATAAGGGCATCATATTTTAATTTGAACAACTTAATGAAAAAGACGTATATAGAATAATTCTTATGTGATTTCCTGTGAAGCCCTCTCGGCAAAAAAAAAAGACGATCACAGTCGCTTACAGCTTCCCTTTCCTTTTTTTCAAAATTTGGTTACGCGAATGCGTAAGACTTTCAGTCCTTCTACATTGTGATCAATTCATGCCAATAAAAAGTTGTATGTGCATCCGGCATTTGAGTTTCTGGATCCGCTTCTGAATCCGATTTGGATATGTAACCTGATCTCATTAAAGTCAGAGAAAATTCTAACTTGCTTATTCTGAAACGTTATAATGACCCCCCCCCCCCCCCTCGTACGCTGGAAGCTGGCGAAGAGTCACTACCTATTGAGAGAAATGCCATCGCCTACTTTCTATTGTAAAAATATCATGTCAAAATCAAGAAAAAAAAAGTTCTATGTATCTTCCTCCAGAGTATCCACCTACTTTAAAGTTTATTGAGATCCCTGCCCCTTCCCCTACAAAAAAGTGCATGTATCAAATGTGTATATATGTAACCGTCTTCCATAAGAATCTAGAATTCAAAGATGAATAATTTGACACGACGTCATTTGAGAGCGAAGATACAGTTTCATTGTGATTCAGATGCTTCTGATATCTCTTGGAAATCTTCTCCCGATTTATTTAACACTGAAATCCAAATATATTCTTTTTAAAAACATTATATGTATCAACTTTATCCTCTGAATTAATTTGATTTCAACAAAAATAGAACAGTTGTACTTTTAGTGTAGAGTTTTAGGTTAAAATCTATTGTTGTAAATTATAATTTAGTCATGACGTCATAGTGAAAGAAAGCGCAATTTGACGTTTCACAATGCCAACTTCGCCGGGTCATGAAACGCTTACCTTTTGTCAGATTTTCATAAAACTTACATTTTTAGAAACTAGAAATGCTGTATTATATATACGTAAAATTTCTTCAAAAACGACAATAGGGCCGATTTTGATGGTTAGTGGCCCTTCTCCTTTTCAGGAGTAAACATTTGTAGACATGATAAAACTGAATTTTGTGGTAATTATTCAATTTTAGATAATATACATTAACTTTTAAGAGCAAGATTATTTTATTTCTGTCACACCATGCACAAAATTATTATTTCATCAATATTCAGAGCAAAATTATTTTTTTTCGGAAAAAAAACAAGCTTCAACGTACGGGTGAGCTAAAAAGTAAGAATGTATTGTGGAAATGAAATAATTCAAAAACTATGATTGAAATTATGATACATGTGGAATTGTAGATAATGACTTTTGTAACTCAGAGTACCAAATTATTTCATGTCAATATGTACTTGATCAGTATAACTTTTTAAATGTCTCATCATGGGAAATCAAGTCAGTAATTAGAACAACATATGATGCAAGTTACATATGATATGATTAAGGTAATTCAAATCCCGAAAATTTTCCATAGACTTCCATTATAAGGGTTTTCCCAGTTGGGCTTCCATACTTCTGTGAAAATCGGCGATTTCAAAAATGAGTCATTTATCATAAGACAGAACAATAATTTATATACCATTTGATGTTATAAAAAATGGGGGTTACCGTTGCTTTTCATCCTCTAAATTTAGAATGAATAAAAAAGTGAAAAAGTGAAAAATTAAAATTTGATAGGTACCCCTCGTTATAAAACCCATATAATTTCTGTTCATATCATAATTAATTAGAAATTAATATACGACGTGAAAGTCTATCTATTGTACTTTCACTCATGTGAATATTAGCCAATCACAAACGCGCGTTCATTCAATCCGAGCTCCAGTTTTGGGTAGCCAAAAACGGCCCATAACTCGTTTTAAATCAATGGCATATTCATACCATATAGATCCTATCAAGGATTCATTACAGTTGTTGAACTTAGGTATGCTGGAATCTCTTATCAACATAGCAAATAGAGCACTAATGTGAAAAATGAGAACATTGAAAAGTGAAAATAATCTCCATGTTTTTATACATTTTATTAAACATGCTTCATTACATTCAGTCTATCTATTTAAGATTCATTTCAACTCAATTTATTTTCTTCCAAATTCTAAATATTTAATGACTGGCAAATTCTTATCTCAACATGTTCAAACTGAGTCAAATCAGGGGTAGAAAACAAGAACGTTATCCATGAAATTATACCAATATAGAGAAGAAATGTCCTAAACAATCATGATATATATTCACCTTTTCCACAATCCCCAGATTACCACTTTTCATAATATCACGAATAATACCACTCGCTCTGTTGGATACGGCCACAGAAGCCGATACCAACCGCATAATCAGGGGACTGGAAGCCATGTTTCTCCAGTGTAAACAATCTATTGTCGTAAAATACGGACGCCACTTTGTAGCAATTTGGTGTTATAATCTCTTCAAAAAATAAATTATTTCCTTAAATTTAACTTTAATGAATCATTGATAGATTTGACGTTATTTATGAAAATTCTACATATCAAATATGCAATCGACCGAACGATATGCTTTTTTACGACTGCCATATGTAGGTCGCACCTGCTCCAACGTCATTTCTTCAACTAGACACATTTGTGTGTTTCGAAATTGTTTAAAACTTTTTTTTTATAATTTATTGTATTTTAGAAAAACAAGACACAAAAATATATGTAAAAAGACATAGACAGACATAAATGAGTTAAAGAAGATCCTGACGATAATCTCAACAGCACTCACAATAGAGCGCAAAATTTAACATCGACGGACCCCTAGCAAGCTAGAGGTGGGACCAGGTGCCCGGGAGGAGTAAGCATCCCCTGTTGGCTAGCCGCACAAAACACAAAGACAACTTTCACTCACACATTCACTCAAGAAAGTACATGTTTATATCAAAAAATCAATATTGCAAAAATAGAAATAACATATCTTTTATAATTGTCAAATATACTGTTACAGGCCAGAAATCACCTATGATTCAGTGAAACATAAGAATGTACAATTTCAATATTTTAATAAAATGAATCAAATATAAGAATCAAATCACATTATCAAATAAATCACATATGAAATCAATATAATCAACAATTAAAGTAGATAAATCACATAAATCAAACTTAGCTGTCACTGTTCCAGGCCTGGAAAATAATCTTCTAATTCATCTGTATTTGATTAATTGTTCATAATTCTGCATTCATATTGGTACATGGTATCTTCTAGTTAATTCAGCAATCACTGTAAATCCCAAGTTAGAACTGAGCTCTCAGCCCAAGGAATGTCCTTTTTATGTGGGAAGGGTCCAATATGATAGGGGTGATCAGGATACCACGGAATGTTCCATTACATTATATTAAATAACCCATCATTATATACATTAGCATAACACCTCCCCCCTTAAAAAAAATTTGAACATAGTGAAAACTTATTTAAACTGAATGTAAATGTAACATGTAACAATAATGAATATGAATGTGCTTAGTATATATATCAAATAAAGTGTTCATAGTTAACAGTCCTTCAAAGCACATTTACAATTTTCCTACAAAAGTTCTGAAAATACATCTACATGGTTAATATCAAACACAATGTAATACAATACAATGAATCATAATGTATGTCAATATCAAATTCAACATATTCTTGAAAATGTATCTGCGAAAACATTTTCTGTACCCTTGATATGACAAACCTGAATATTGAACTCCTGTAATAAGAGACTCCACCTAGTTAGCCTTGCATTTTTATTCGTCATTTTATTGATAAAGATCAAAGGGTTATGATATGTAAAGACTAGAATGGAGTGAACTGTGGTACTTAAGTAAACATCAAAATGTTGAAGTGCAAGAAGGAGAGCCAAACACTCCTTTTCCACAGTAGAATAATTTCTCTGACTCTTTGTGAATTTTTTAGAAAAATAACTGATTGGATGGTCTATCCCATTCTTCTCTTGCATTAAAACTGATCCAGCAGCTACATCACTGGCATCAACATACAACTTGAATTGTTTTTCATAGTCAGGGGTGATCAAAATAGGGGAATTCATAAGAATTGACTTCAGACTATCGAAACTTTGCTGACAAGACTCATTCCACCTGAAATTAACCTTCTTCTGTAAAAGTTCAGTGAGAGGATGTGCTATGGTAGAAAAATTCTTGCAAAACTTTCTATAAAACCCTACCATTCCTAGAAATCGCATGACCTCTTTTTCAGACCTAGGTATGGGAAATTTCATGACAGAATCAACTTTAGCATTGACAGGCCTAACTTGACCTTGACCCACAACATGTCCAAGATAAACTAGTGCTGCTTTTCCAAAATCACTTTTAGCAAGATTGATAGTAAGATTGGCTGAGCGTACCCTGTCAAAGAAAGCTTTAATACACTCTAAATGGTGATCCCATGTGTCTGTATACACTATAACATCGTCAATGTATGCTTCACAACATTCGAGGTCACGTGTAACTTCATTGATCATTCTTTAAACCTGGCCAGAAGAAATGATTAAGGATCCTTTGATATGTCTTACTAATACCCATGTGACCTGACATCACAGAGTCATGAGCCATTCTTAAAACTTCATTTCGATAAACCTTTGGTACAACAATCTGATGTACTACTTTCCACTCCTCATCAATACATGCATCTAGAGGACGATATTTCCTCATTAAAATTCCTTCCTTCAAGTAAAAGAAAGGAGGGGATCTCCAATACAGGTTCCTTTACTACCTGATCATCTCTAAAAACCTTTTTTAAAAGTTGATTTAATTCAGGATCTTTCTTTTGTTCCTCTAAGAGTTTTCTACTATCTAAAATGTCTCCATTAATGTCTCTATCAACTTCAACTTTAGAACCATGCTCAGATGACCTTTTATGACCTTGATCATAATAATCCAAATTAGCCATAAACGTTTCATGCAAACCGCTAAATTCCTTTTCACCTTGACTAACATCATTCTCAGATGTCTCATGGTCTACCTTTCTAGACATACTCCTTGTAACCGCACATGACGGATAAATGTCAGTATCTGACAAACTAGGATCACAATCCTTGTAATCACTATCTGAAATAACAGGATTAGCTGTGACTTTAGAACCAGCTAAATCATTACCAAGGAGAAGTGTAATTCCCTCTATAGGAAGTGTAGGTCTCACCCCTACTACAACAGATCCAGTAATCAAATTAGACTGTAAATAAATACTATGGAGAGGAACACTGATATACTCCAAGCCCACACCCTGTAGAATAACTGACTCACCTGTGGAAGTAAGATCAGATAAAGGTAAAACACCTTGTAACAAAAGAGTTTGTGAAGCGCCAGTATCACGCAAAATCTTAACAGGTTGGGTAGGAGAATGCTCAGTTATAGAAACTAAACCCTCGGATACAAATGGTTTATAATCCTCCATGTACTCCGAACTGGAATTGTCACTTTGACCTTGAAATGGTTTGGAACCATAGTCAACACCTGGTTGACCTTGATGCACAATTTCATGTTTTGTGGCATAACAACCTTCAGGTTTTAAAGAATCCTTCTGATTCTTTTTCTGTAACTTAAAACACTCAGATATAATATGTCCCTTCTTTTTACAATAGGAACAAGTAGGTTCAGATTTGTTTTCAATTCCTCTTTGCGGATATTTATCCTTAAGAATAGTACCATCAGTTTTACCATGTTTATCTGCCTTTATACTAATGGGATATGAAGAGGAATTGTTCTGACCTAACGACTGATTGCCGACTTGATTTTTCTTAATGAAACTTTGCTTTGAAGTTAGTACATAATTATCAGCCATTTTTGCTGCCTCATCTAAAGTATTTGCACCTTTGTGATCAATATGAGTTCTAATGTCAATAGGAACACACTGTTTAAATTCTTCTAATAAGAATAATTCCCTGAGCCTATCATAATTACCATTGACATTCTTAGAAACTAACCATTTGTCCAGCAACTCAACCTTTTCACGTCCAAATTCAACATAAGTTTGGTTATCAAACTTCCTATAAGCTCTAAACTTTTGTCTATAAGCTTCTGGGACAAGTTCATACGCTTTAAGTATTTCCTGTTTCACAGTATCATAATTAGAACTTTGTGCAACAGAAAGTGATGCATACACCTCGGCAGCTTTACCTACTAAAACACTTTGTAAAAGTGATGCCCATACATCTTTAGGCCATTTAAAACTAGTAGCTACTTTTTCAAAATGAGGAAAATACTTGTCAACATTTTTCTCTATGAACTTTGGAACTAACTTAATGTTTTTAGATGCATCAAATTGCAGGTTGTCTGATTTTACAACTTTAGGTTGACTAGCCAAATCAATTTCTCTCATTCTAACTTCATGTTCCATCCTATCTTTTTCTCTTTGTAACTCTAACTCTTTTTCTTTCAGACTTTGTTCTATTCTAGCCTGTTCTAATTTCAACTCATATTCTAATTCTAACTGTCTTAACTTCAAAGCACTTGTAGTTTCTTTAACATATTCTAAAGCATCATAAGAAAATATCTCTTCGTCAACTAAACCCTCTATAACAAGATTTTTAATTTCTTGTTTTCTCATAGAAACCTTATATGAAATCTTATAATGTTTTGCCAAACTAATTAATTCTTCCCTTTTAAAAGAGTCAAGTAGCTCAACAGAAGGCGTTTTCACAAAAGTTTCTAATAAAGATGTCATGATGAAATTCTAATGCTTCACTGAATACATAATAAGATAAAATATGAATTTCAGAATTTTGAATTAGATAAAATCTAATGAAATTAATCCATCCCGGACGAGCCCCCAATTTCTGTTACAGGCCAGAAATCACCTATGATTCAGTGAAACATAAGAATGTACAATTTCAATATTTTAATAAAATGAATCAAATAAGAATCAAATCACATTATCAAATAAATCACATATGAAATCAATATAATCAACAATTAAAGTAGATAAATCACATAAATCAACCTTAGCTGTCACTGTTCCAGGCCTGGACAATAATCTTCTAATTCATCTGTATTTGATTAATTGTTCATAATTCTGCATTCATATTGGTACATGGTATCTTCTAGTTAATTCAGCAATCACTGTAAATCCCAAGGCAGAACTGAGCTCTCAACCCAAGGAATGTCCTTTTTATGTGGGAGGGGTCCAATATGATAGGGGTGATCAGGATACCACGGAATGTTCCATTACATTATATTAAATAACCCATCATTATATACATTAGCATAACAATACCAAGCAAAACATTGTACTAATAAAAAAAGGTCACATCACAATGAGTAATTATGAAAAGATGTTAAATGAAAGATTTCTTAAAATATGTCTGATTTATATTCATAAAGGCTTTTAAGTGAACATGTACATCAAGTCATGTCTCAACCCTTACCATAACAAAAAAACAAAACAAAACAAAATTCTGTGATGTGAACATTTTCAATAGTATCATGAATAATATAAAATGTAATATTGGTCATACATCTATATCCTATTAGGTTCAAAGAATATTCAACCAATTATTCCAATAATTAGTATATTTTTCTACTTTGTTATTTCGGTGTGCAATAAGCTTGCAAATTTCAATTCCTTTTCGAATGTATGAGACAGCTCCAAAGACACTTAGGTTTTTTTTTCAAACATCGCATGCTATATATAGTATTTTATTTGTAAGATAATAGTATTTTTGCAAGATTTATCTTTTGAGTTTCCTAAGATAAATTCCTTTTTTGATAGCTGTAGGCTACAGTGTAATGTATTAAAGCAATATTCGTCTAGTAATGATAAAAATGTTTGGACTTCTTCACATTCCCATAACAAATGGTCAATAGTTTCATCATGCATATGACAGAATGTGCACAAGTTTGTATCTGCTTTATTAATTTTGTATAAAAATGAGTTTGTGCACAAATTTCTGTTTAAAATTCTAACCTGAAACCATTGTAATTTTGTGTTATTTGTAGCATTAAATACAACAGAAAAAAGTTTTGTACATTCATCATGTGATAAATCAAATAGATCTTTCCATTTAGTCATGCCCTTAGACAAAATGATATGTTTTGTACTATGAAATACAACATAAAAGACTTTAGATCCTTTCTTACTGTTTATGGTATGGTAAATAGCATTTCTTATGAAAGGTGAATCAATTTTCGGTATAGTGCTACCCCTACCAAAATTGGTTCTGATAATTTTTTTAATGGCTGCAATAATTCCTTGAAAAGTCAAAAAATTTGTACTCAAGTTATATGTCATGTTAAATTCGTCAAGTGAAAGGAAATTTCCATCAGCATCAAGTAAATCATTGACATAACATATATTACGTTTGAACCAAGATCCAATATATACATATGAATTACCAACAGATATATTTTTATTGTAGAAAAGAGTTTGTTTCCCTAAATTTTCTATCCCATCTATTAGCTCAGATTTATTACTAAATTCTGTCCAAGCCTGCAAAACATTTACCCAAAAAGCATTTTTAATAGTTTTGCTTAAAGCAGTTATATATTCTGGTCCACAAGTAAAGAATTTCTCCAAATCTATGTACTGTAATATAATATTTCTCCAACTTTTGTCTTCGAACAATAAACGTCTTATCCAAGATAATTTAAGAGATTTAATAAAAGTCCTAATATCAACCATCTTTAGACCACCTTCATTATATTCTTTCTTAATTTGGTCCCTTTTCATTCTATCAGGCTTGTCATCCCATATAAATGAAAAAGTAATTTTATCAATTTCTCTAAGTTTCTGTTCTGATGGTGTAGGTAGAGATATAAAAATATGATTAAGTATTGGAAGAACCAGTGGTTTTAGTACAGTTATTTTATTAATAGGTGTCAGATTCCTTTTCCCCCATTGCTTTAGAATGTTTTTCATCTTTATAATTTTTGGATTTATATTGTTATTGGTGATATTGTTTAAATTAGTTGAAAATTGTATTCCTAAAAGGTTAAAAGTGTTTTTTCCCCATTCAAGACTGTAATTTTTACAAAGTGTATCACCACTCCCCGCCTTTGATCCTATCCATATCACCTCTGTCTTAGAGTAGTTAATTTTCAAACCTGATATTCTTGCAAATTTTTCTAAACTCTTTAAGCTTGCCACTAAGGACTTCTCGCTACCATCTAAGATTAATGAAGCATCATCTGCGTATAAAGAGATTTTTGTTTCAGTGTCATTAATACATATACCTTTAATATCTGTGTTGTTTCGTATCTGAATAGCTAGTATTTCTGCGCAAAGTATAAATATATATGGTGAAAGCGGATCGCCCTGTCTACAACCTCTGTGTATACTGAAAGATTCTGAAAAATGTCCCCCTTGGTTAATCCTGGCAGAAATATCATTATAAAATATAGAAAGCCAATGTCTTATGGAAGTGCCAAAATTAAAAAAAAATGTGTGACTTTTTGTATGAAAGACCAGGATAGAGAGTCAAAAGCCTTTTCAAAATCTATGAGTAAGAGTAAACCAGGTATTTTATCTTCTTCTGTATATTCCATTATATCATATATGAGTCTTGTGTTTTCCCCTATGTACCTCCCTGCAATAAAACCAGTTTGGTCCGGGTGTATTAATTTATCAAGTACAGATTTTAGACGAGCAGCAATTGACCCTGAAGCAATTTTGTATACTGTATTTAAAAGAGATATAGGCCTCCAATTCTTAAGCAAATGTCTTGGCTTGTCCCCTTTTGGTAGACATGTAATCAATCATTGTTTTTGCGTTACCGAAAGGTTACCTGAGATATATGCGTAATTAATTGACCGAACAACAAAAGTACCAAGTTTTTTCCAAAATACCTTAAAAAATTCTGCTGTGAAACCGTCACTTCCCGGTGATTTGTTTGATTTCATTTTAAACAATGTTTGAGAAGCTTATTTTAATGATATCGTACCCTCTAATTTTTCTGATTCTTCTTCTGTTAATTTTTTAATATCATTAAAGTTAAGTTCTGCGTTAAGATCTATATCTTCAATATCATGCTCTCTGCTCGAATATAAATTTTCGTAGAATTTTTTAGTAGCCTCAAGAATTTCATACTGTTCAGAAATAATATTTCCATCGTCTTCTTCAATTTTGGGAATTAGTTTATTAGTAAAGTTTCTAGATTCTATGTGACAAAAATATTTTGAAGGTTTTTCCCCCTCCTCTACCCATTTTGCCCTAGACCTTATAAATGCTCCCTTCAATTTTCTTTTCTCATGTCCTCAAGCTCTTTTTGTTTTGAAATTAGATCATCAATAGTCTGTTCCTGTTCACTGTTTTCTAAGAGAGCTATTTCTTCCATTAATTTATTTTCTTTTTCTAATTTCTTTTTCTTTATATAAGATGAGTATGATATAGATTTACCACGAATTTCCATCAATAATGTCTCTAAGAATAACTGATCATTTATTACAAATTGTATTTCATCATCAGGAATATTTACAACATTGTCAAAAAGATAAACTGGGACAGCGTATTGTTTCTTAATATCGTCTATTTTTTTGTTAATTATATCTAAGTAAGTACTATCATATAAAAGAGAGTTATTGAACTTCCAGAAGCCCCTTCCTCTATTAAAATTCCTAAAAGAAAGGTTTATTTTTACAGATGAATGGTCAGTTCGATATCCTGGGTTTATAGTACAGTTATTGAGACTTCTTAAGAGGTTTCCTGAAATAAGAAAAAAATCCAATCTGGCTTGTTTAAAAGGGATCCTTTTCCTCCAGGTGCATCTTCTAGTATTAGGATGAAATTGTCTGAAAGCATCTATGTAATTAAAGTGGTCTATAAGTTCTAATAATTTAAGCCGTGCATTTGGATTGTTCGTCTGTCTGTAATTACAATAGTCTATAAGGGGATCCATAACCAAATTAAAATCACCACAAATGACCACATTTTCACAGTCCATATCTTCAATATTTTCAAACAAATTTTCAAAAAATTCTGGGGTATCTACATTTGGTGCATAAACACTGCAAATAAGGACTTAATGCCCATCAATCATTGCTTCTAACAACAAATAGTTTCCATTTAAATCTTTTTTCTCTCTCATAGCTTTAAATTCAAAATTGTTATTAATAAGTATGGCTACCCCCCTGGAGTTTGATGTAAACGAGCTAAAGAAACATTCATACCCCCACATATTTCTTACTTCATTTTCAATTTCCTCAGTAAAATGACAATCTTGAATGCAATAAATATTATGTTTCAAATTTCTAAGGTAAGCAAAAGTATCTTTTCTCTTGGCAATATCCCTTAAACCTTGATAATTCATAGTAAAAATACTCAGGTCATCCATAATAGAATGCAATTGTGTAGTAGTATATTATGTTCATACCTAATAGTAAAGACATGTCATTATGAATATTTTCGACTGGTATCAATATTAAGTCATTCAGACTTACATACACATAGACACAAGACAAACAAAATAAATGCAAAAGAAATATGACTGTTCATAAATGGCAATGGAATGGTCGCTGTATTACGAAATTAGGCCATAGCAATAACATATTTTGTTTTACGTCTACCTTTAAGCTATGTGCACAATCCATATATACACCCCTAAATGTGTTTTTCCACTCAAAAAATAGCTAAATGAATGAATTTGTAGTAAAACAGATGTATTTGTGCTTTACCCTGTTGATGAAAAGGGATGCTTTGGTTTAATCAAATATATATTACATTTTGACGTAAAACAAAATAAGATATTTTCTTTACTGTGGCCTTATCTGTAAATCAACAGTTCAAAATGTCCAATAAGAGGTACACAATCAAATCAAAATAAATTTCAAAAAAGCAAAGTCATAAAGCGCCTAACTGGCGCAACAAAAAGCAAAAATGTCCATGCAAAAACTTGATAAGCCATGCAAAATTAAAGTCAAAAATTCAACTTGTTGAATAGTTATTACTCACGAAGTCGCGATCACTCTGCATCCAATTCTTCGTCATCATCGAGAATGTCAATATCGTACCTGTGTCGCCTTTCGTCCTCTGTAACACCATACACATGTCCATTGAAGTAATATGCACGAGCCAAGTTCAGTTTTCTATCGTTCGAAAGTTTTGTAATCAGGGACATGTTGTGCTTTGTTACGTCGTCTACTACTGTGAAAGTCTTTTTCAAAGCTTTCCTCTGCCGCATAACTTTAACCTTTGTCTCTGTGTTAACGAACTTCACGATCACGGGGCGGGGGTGATCTTTTTTCCCTGGGATCCTGTGAATGGCCAAGATCTCTTGGGGTTCCACACTGACCTTGACCTTCTCCTTCAATATCTTTATCAGCTCTTGTCGCAAGTTTTCTCCCTTTGTCTTCTCATTCGCATTGTCGGTCCTTCTCGGGGTTTTCTCTGGCTCCTTCCAGTTCAAGATCTTAACATTGTTTTTCCTACTGTGCTGTTTGTTGAAATCAGCCATTCTGAACGCTGTGTTCGCTTTCACTGTTAGTTTGCTGTTTTTCTCTGTGAGCTCTCTGATGTCCGTTTGCTGTGATGCTATTTTCTCGTGTAAACTGTTAACTGTTCCCTGTAATTTGTCTATTTTCTTACTAAGAAAGCCCGTCCGGTCTCTAATGCTCTCTTCGTACTCCTTTTTAAGTTCCTCTTTCACTTCTTTTTTAACGCTTTTTTTAGACTCCTCTAACAACGACTTTACTACTCTTTTGACTATTTCTTCTATATCCTCCTGTTTTATCACTTTCTCTATGGCTTCATTTTTGTCCGTCTCATGTACGGGTACCCCTCCGCTTTCTTCATCCGCCTCTGACTTGCGACTGTCTGACATAGATAATCTCTTATTTTTATCCTTGCTTTGTTTGTAAACCAGCTTTCCCTTTAACGCTTGACTGACTCATACTTGTACACTGTAAACGACTCCGTACAAAGGTATGGAACATATATATCCAGGTAGTGATTAGTTTTCACAATCCAATATACACTGTTTACAAAATAAATCCTCACTAATATCTCCAAAACTCCAACATCAAATTTCACAAAACTTGCATATGTTAATGTCCATTAGCTCTTTAAAGTTGCATATCATACAATGACCGTTGAAATAAATGTTGAATCAGCTTTTGACCATTTTTTTTTTCTGAGAGCGATCTTCACCGTGTCAACCGCTCGGCGGCCATCTTTGAACTCAATTGTTTAAAAGTAGTTAACGTCATGTAAAGAGTTTGATTCCCAGTACAAAAACATCTCTTTGTCGCTAGTATGTGGTCCTTCTTTTCTAGAGATCCAGCAAAGGATTTTCATTATGAAATTGGTGAGAAAATTCCAGGGCTTGAAGATAGATCAATGTGGACACTGATTCATGGAAAGAAAAAGGTATCCTCAAAATCGACATGACCTCAAATATAGGAGTTTGATTTGGGGATTCTAAATGAAGAGATCCAAAATGAAATGATAGATAAACTCAGGCCTGGTTTATCATAAAGCGTATAAATGTAAATCATGTATGACAGGTGGAATGGAAAATGTGGAATGTCGCTATTTGCAATGGCGTAAGGTCCCCTATCAAAAAAAAAATAAATTTATCGACTATATCGTGTTAGATGGGACCTTTCGCAATTGACTTTCATACAGAGGGGACCTTACGCCATTGATTTTCTATAGATGAATTCATACTGGAGAGGACCTTACGCCAATGACTTTTTATATGGACAATATAACGTCAGACAGTGCATAACGTCAGACAGTGCATGAAGTTTTTATATTTTCATTTCCATGCTTCATAAACATCGACGGCGGGTGCGGCTAGCCAACAGGGGATGCTTACTCCTCCCGGGCACCTGGTCCGACCTCAAGCTTGCTAGGGGTCCGTCGATGTTTAATTTTGCGCTCTATTGTGAGTGCTGTTGAGATTATCGTCAGGATCTTCTTTAACTCATACTATAGAGAGGGGAGGGTGGGGTGGGGGTGGGGGATTACACCATTGACTTTCTTTTTGGACAATACAATGGGGGGGGGGGGGGGGCAGGGGGTAACCTCTCTCACACCTCCCGTCCCTTACCCCCTCTCCCTCCCCTTCCCTCCTTCCTGTCTCTCCCTTTCACGATTTCCTCCCATCCAACCCCCTTCCTCCCTCCTCCTCCCATTATCTCCCCTTCCCTCCTTCATCCTCCTCTCCCACCTCTTCCTCCCCCTCCCTATAACCCTGTCCACCCCCTCATTGGACAGACCTTCCCTAAGCCATTGACTTTCTATATGGACAATAATATAGGGGCTTTTCTATGTAATATGGACAATACTATAAGGGCACCTTACGCCATTAACTTTCTATGTTGACAATACTATAAAGGGGGACCTTATATATGGACCATATATAATACAGAGGGGACCTTACGCCATTGACTGTTTACATGGACCATAATACAGAGGGAACCTTACGCCATTGACTTTCTTTATGGACCATAATACAGAGGGGACTTTACGCCTTTGACGTTCTGGATCATAATACAGAGGGGACCTCACGCCATTGACTTTCTATATATACCATAGTACAGAGGGGGCCTTACACCATTGACATTCTACATTTTGAACATCGACATTATACAGAGAGGAACTTACGCCATTGACTTTTTCTATAGACCATAATACAATGGGGACCTTACACCATTGACTATCTATATAGACCTTAGTACAGAGGGGACCTTACGCCATTGACGTTCTATATGGACCATAATACAGAGGGGACCTAACGCCATTGACTTTCTATATAGACCATTGTACAAAAGGGACCTTACGCCATTGACTTTCAATATGTATCATAATACAGAGGGGACCTTACTCCATTGACTTTCTATATAGACCATAGTACACAGGGGACCTTACTCCATTTACTTTCTATACGGATCATAATACAGAGGGGAGTCCATTACTCCATTGACTTTCTACATAGACCATAGTACAGAAGGGACCTTACGCCGTTGACTTTCTCTATAGACCATTGTACAAAGGGGACCTTACGCCATTGACTTTCTATATGTATCATAATACTGAGGGGACCTTACTCCATTGACTTTCTATATGGACCATAGTATAGAGGGGACCTTACTCCATTTACTTCCTATACGGATCATAAAACAGAGGGGACCTTACTCCATTGACTTTCTATATAGACCATAGTGCAGAGGGGAACTTCCGCCATTTACTTTATATATGGACCATAATACAGAGGGAACCTTACACCATTGACTTTCTATAAGGACCGTAATACAGAGGGGACATTACGCCATTGGCTTTCTATATGGACCATAGTACAGTGGGGGCCTTACACCATTGACATTCTACATCGACATTATACAGAGAGGAACTTACGCCATTGACTTTCTCTATAGACCATAATACAATGGGGACCTTACACCATTGACTGTCTATTTGGACCATAATACAGAGGCGACCTTACGCCATTGACTTTCTATATGTACCATAAGACAGAGGGAACCTTACGCCATTGACTTTCTATATGGATCATAATACAGTGGGGACCTTACGCCATCGAATTTCTATATGGATCATAATACAGAGAGGACCTTGCACCATCGACTTTCTATAAGGACCATAACAAAGAGGGGGCCTAACACCATTGACTTTCTATAAGAACCGAAATAGATAGGGAACCTTATGCCATTGACATTCTATATACCGGTATACCATAATACAGAGGGAACCTTACACAATTGACTTTCTATATGGACCATAATACAGAGGGGACCTTACGCCATTGACTTTCTATATAGACCATGGTACAGAGGTGGCCTAACACCATTGACTTTCTATAAGAACCGAAATAGATAGGGAACCTTATGCCATTGACATTCTATATACCGGTATACCATAATACAGAGGGAACCTTACGCCATTGACTTTCTATATGGACCATAATACAGAGGGGAACTTACGCCATCGACTTTCTATATAGACCATGGTACAGAGGGGACCTTACGCCATTGACTTTCAATATGGATTGTAATACAGAGGGGAACTTACGCAATTGACTCTCTATATAGACCATAGTACAGAGTGGACCTTACGCCATTGACTTTTTATATGGATCATAATACAGAGGGGACCTTACGCCATCGACTTTTTGTATGGACCATAATACAGAGGGGACCTTACAACATTGACTTTCTATCAGAAACGTAATACAGAGGGGACCCTACGCCATTGATTTTCTATGTTCACAATAATGCAGAGGGGAACCTAACACCATCAACGAAATCTGAATGGACCTTAATACAGAGGGGACCTTACAACATTGACTTTATACATCGACCATCATACAGAAGGGACCTTACACCATTGACTTTCTATATGGACAATAATACAATGGGAACCTTACACTATTGACTTCTATATGAATCATAATGAAGAGGGGACCTAACTCCATAGACTTTCTATATGAACCATAGTACAGAGGGGACCTTACTCCATTTACTTTCTATATAGACTATAGTACAGAGGGGGCCTTATGCCTTTGACTTTCTATATGGACCATAATACAGAGGGGACCTTACGCCATTGACTTTCTATATAGATCATAGTACAGAGGGGACCTTACGCCATTGACTTTTTATATAGGCCATAGTGCAGAGGGGACCTTACGCCATTGACTTTCTATATGGATCATAAAACAGAGGGGGCCTTACACCATTGACTGTCTATATAGACCTTAGTACAGAGGGGACCTTACGCCATTGACTTTCTATGTGGACCATAATACAGAGGGGACCTAGCGCCATTGACTTTCTATATAGACAATTGTACAAAGGGGACCTTACGCCATTGACTTTCTATATAGATCATTATGCAGAGGGGACCTTACTCCATTCACATTCTATATAGACGATAGTACAGAGGAGACCTTACGCCATTTACTTTATATATGGACCATAACACAGAGGGAACCTTACAATATTGACTATCTACAAGGACCGTAATATAGAGGGGTTATTACGCCATATGACTTTCTATATAGACCATAATACAAAGGGGACCTTCCACCATTGACATTCTACATCGACATAATACAGAGAGTACCTGACGCCATTGACTTTCTCTATAGACCATGATACAATGGGGGCCTTACACCATTGACTGTCTATTGGGACCATAATAAAGAGGGGACCTTACGCCATTGACTTTCTATATGGATCATAATACAGAGGGGACCTAACGCAATTGACTTTCTATATAGACCATTGTACAAAGGAGACCTTACGCCATTGAATTCTATATGTATCATAATACAGAGGGGACCTTACTCCATTGCCTTTCTATATGGACCATAATACAGAGGGAACCTTACACCATTGACTTTCTATGTGGACCATAATACAGAGGGGACCTAGCGCCATTGACTTTCTATATAGACAATTGTACAAAGGGGACCTTACGCCATTGACTTTCTATATAGATCATTATGCAGAGGGGACCTTACTCCATTGACATTCTATATAGACGATAGTACAGAGGAGACCTTACGCCATTTACTTTATATATGGACCATAATACAGAGGGGACCTTACAATATTGACTATCTACAAGGACCGTAATATAGAGGGGTTATTACGCCATTGACTTTCTATATGGACCATAATACAGAGGGACCTAACGCAATTGACTTTCTATATAGACCATTGTACAAAGGGGACCTCACGCCATTGAATTCTATATGTATCATAATACAGAGGGGACCTTACTCCATTGCCTTTCTATATGGACCATAATACAGAGGGAACCTTACACCATTGACTTTCTATAAGGACCGTAATACAGAGGGGACATTACGCCATTGACTTTCTATATGGACCATAGTACAGTGGGGACCTTACACCATTGACATTCTACGTCGACATTATACAGAGAGGAACTTACGCCATTGACTTTCTCTATAGACCATAATACAATTGGGACCTTACACCATTGACTGTCTATATAGACCATAGTACAGAGAGGACCTTACGCCATTTACTTTCTGTATAGACCATAATACAGAGGGGACCTTACGCCATTGACTTCCAATATATACCATAATACAGAGGGGACCTTTCGCCATTGACTTTCAATATATACCATGATACAGAGGGGACCTTACGTGATTGACTTTCTTTATGGACCATAATACAGATGGGATTTTACGCCATTGACGTTCTGGATCAAAATACAGAGGGGACCTTACGCCATTGGCTTTCTATATAGACCATAGTATTGAGGGGACCTTACGCCATTGACTTTTTATATAGACCATAGTGCAGAGGGGACCTTACGACATTGACTTTCTATATGGATCATAAAACAGAGGGGGCCATACTCCATTGACATTTAATATAGACCTAAGTACAGAGGGACCTTATTCTATTGACTTTCTATTTGGATCATAATACAGAAGGGACCTTACTCCATTGACTTTCTATATAGACCATAATACAGAGGGGACCTTACGCCATTGACTTTCTATATAGATCATAATGCAGAGGGGACCTTTCTCCATTGACATTCTATATAGACGATAGTACAGAGGGAACCTTACGCCATTTACTTTATATATGGACCATAATACAGAGGGAACCTTACAAAACTGACTATCTACAAGGACCGTAATACAAAGGGGTGATTACGCCATATGACTTTATATATAGACCATAATACAAAGGGGACCTTCCACCATTGACATTCTACATCGACATAATACAGAGAGTACCTTACGCCATTGACTTTCTCTATAGACCATGATACAATGGGGACCTTACACCATTGACTGTCTATATGGACCATAATAAAGAGGTGATCTTACGCCATTGACTGTCTATATGGACCATAATACATAGGGGACCTAACGCCATTGACTTTCTATATAAAGACCATAGTACAGAGGGGACCTTACACCATTGACTTTCTACATCGACCATAATACAGAGGGGACCTTACACCATTGACTTTCTATATGGACCATGATACACAAGGGACCTTACGTTATCGACTTTTTGTATGACCATAGCAGAGAGGGAACCTTACAACATTGACTTTTATAAGAACCGTAATACAGAGGGGACCCTACGCCATTGATTTTCTATGTTCACAATAATACAGAGGGGAACATAACACTATTAACGAAATCTGTATGGACCTTAATACAGAGTGGATCTTACACCATTGACTTACTATATGGACCATAATACAGATGGTAACTTACACCATTGAATGTCTATACGGACCATAATACAGAGGGGACCTTACACCATTGACTTTATACATAGACAATAATACAGAAGGGACCTTACACCATTGACTTTCTATATGGACAATAATACAATGGGGACCTTGCACCCTTGACTACTATATGAATCAGAATACAAAGGGGTCCTTACTCCATTGTCTTTCTATTTGAATCATAGTACAGAGGGTACCTTACACCATTGACTCTCTATAAGAACTGTAATACAGAGGGGACCTTACACCATTATGTTTCATGGAAGAAGAAATAGATTCTATCACTTTCTACTGATACATTAAAAGTTACACTCTATGCTGTCCCACGACTCTGATGGTCACATGAACACCTCACTCTATGACAAACGTGACGACTTAAGTTTCAGCATCACAAACTTTCCTTTTCTGAGTAGCAACATTCTTTCAGCGCCTGCTTATGGCGTGTTAATATGCCAGATAAAGTACAAAATATATAGATTTTGATAGATGCAAGCAGGAGATGCTGACTCTTTCTGGGCACCTGGTCTCACTCCCATGTAATGTAGTGACCTTGACCTAGATATTTGTCCTACTTTTCAAAAAATTAACATTGGTTATATCATTTGATTGGTAAGTGATAGGGATTTTATAATTCACATGTGTATTCCTTTTCATAAGACCTTTGTACAGATACCAAATTCTTTTTACATAGAGACCTTGACCTAGATATTTGACCTACTTTTCCAAAAAAAAACATTTGCTATATCTTTTGATTGGTAAGTGATAGGGATTTTATAATTCACATGTGTATTTCCTGTGACATAACCTTACAACATGTACCATAAATTTTGACCTAGTGACCTTGACCTAGATATTTGACCTACTTTTCCAAAAAAATTAACATTGGCTATAACTTTTGATTGGTAAGTGATATGGATTATATAATTAACATGTGTATTCCTTTTCATAAGACCTTATTACAGATACCAATTTTTTTTTACCTAGTGACCTTGACCTAGGTATTTGACTTACATTTGAAAAAAAAATAAGAATGGCTATATGTTTTATTTTATAAGTGACACGGCTTTGATATTTCAAACATGTATTTCTTATGATGAGTCCTTTCTTTTATTCCCAAAAATTTATACCCAGTGACCTTCACTATAGATTGACCATATCTTTTAATTGATAAGTAAGAGGTTTTATATTTCACATGCGACTTCATTTGACAAGACTTTCCCACTGATAAATGTACAAATATTGCACCAAGTGACCTAGACCTACATATTTTATATGATCCCGCTGTCAGTGAACGGACACTCGACATGGTACTTGACCAATCTACAGCCTTGTGTCAGCACATTTGTAAGAATTGCGCTCTGATTAAATGTGACGATGGGAATCCAAGCCGGATCCTTTCCAAACTTCTGTAGAGAAGACTGGGCCCGTCAGCTCCTCTGAATGTCAGCCGGACTTCTCGTGTAAAAAAAAGCATGAGCTAGCTGCAGCCGGCAGAGCACGGACTGTACCGGTATTACGTACGGGCCCCTAACCCCATCCATTTATATACTAGTATTAATCTGTGTTGCTTTGGCCTCTGCATATAACTGTCTTGTTTGTGTGGTCATCAAACAGTGAGGAGGTTGTTTTACACTACAATTTTGCGTTCTTCGAGATATTTGGCAACTGCAAACGTGGGAGGGTTGTGCGCACGTAATCTGGATAACCACACCATTTCTGCTACTTGCGTAACAAATGGCCGTCCTAAGTCGGCACCGGTTACCCATTGGTCTCGTTTTACACTACAATTTTGCGTTCTTCGAGATATTTTGGTAACTGCAAACGTGGGAGGGTTGTGCGCACGTAATCTTGATAACCACCCATTTCTGCTACTTGCGTATTAAATGGCCGTCCTAAGTCGGCACCGGTTACCTGTTGGTCTCTTTGGTTTATGTGTAGATTTTGTGTTTCATGTTTCTGTGTCGGGTGTCTCTATTTCGTCTCTTGCTGTGCTCGTCTTTGTATTTTTGCATGGGATGTTTGGCGTTTTCCTGTTGGTACTGCAACAGAGTCATGTTGGAGATCCCCTCCCTCCTTTCATTCGGACGCTGATACCGAGTCTTCTTGAATACCCAATCATTTCTTTTGTTGCGTGAAGTAACAAATGTATTTAGTCAATATAGAAAGAACTTGGAGTATAAGGGTACCCTCAGTATTACAGTCAATATGGAAAGGAAATGTCAAAATGTATCCTCTGAACAATAATCGTCCATATAAAAAGTCAATGATATAAGCCCCATTCTATATTACTGTCCTTCTAGAAAGTCAATATAATTGTCCATATAAGAAGTCAATGGCGTAAGGTCCCCTATCTATTTAAGATTATTGGAAGTCGATGACGTAATGTCCCTCTGTAAATTTTTTTCAATGGCGTAAGGTCCCCTCCGTATTACTGCATATCGAAACAGAAGTCAATGGCGTTAGGTCCCCTCTGCTCAGTTCAGTTTAATAGGCGTACCGTCAGAAATAAGCTGTATGTTGGAATTTTGACCTATGCAACGGACCCACCGAAGCAGTGAGGGTTCTTTTACGTTCCTACGCCTATCCGAGATGGGGAACCCCGTTTTATAGTCCCTTCAGAAAGACTAGGCTGGGGTTACTTGTCTATATACAAGGTGTAAGCCCACATCACCTGGCGAGGCTCTAAGTTGGTAATCGTCCCTTCACCTGGCGCTCGTCGGATTCGAACCTGTCAGTCTCATGCTTCACTGACCACGACGTACTTAGCGCTTTACCAACTTAACTTATTGTCCAGACAAGGTCGGAAGGTCCCTCTGTTATGGGGGTGGGGAGAGAGAGACAAGGAGGTACCACTTCTCCCCTTTCTCGTCCCTTTTCGACCTTAGAAAGTCAATGGCGTAAAGTTCCTCTCGTAAAATTGTCCGTATAAAAAGTCAATGACGTAAGTTCCCCTCTGTATTATAATCCATAGAGAAAGTCAATGGCGTAAGGTCCCCTTTGTCTGATGGTCCATACCAAAAGTCAATGACGTAAGGTCTCCTCTGTATTATGGTCCATATAGAAAGTCAATAGCGTAAGGTCTTCTCTGTGTTATGATCAATACATAAAGTCAATGGCGTAAGGTCCCAATCTGTATTATAATCAATATAAATGTAAATGGCGCGAGGTCCCCTCTTTATTATGATCAATATAGAAAGTCAATGGCGTAAGGTCCCCATCTGTATTATAATCCATGTAGAAAGTCAATGGCGTAAGGTCCCCTCTGTATTATGGTCAATATAGAAAGCAATGGCGTAAGGTCCCCTCTTTGTTATGATAAATATAGATAGTCAATGGCGTAAGGTCCCCTCTGTATTATGATCCATATAGAATGTCAATAGCGTAAGGTCCCCTCTGTTCTATGGTCTATATAGAAAGTCAATGGCGTAAGGTCCCCTCTGTATTATGGTCCATATAGAAAGTCCATGGTGTAGGGTCCCCTCTTTATTATGGTCCATGTAGAAAGTCAATTGCGTAAGGTCCCCTCTGTATTATGGTCCATCTAGAAAGTCAATGGTGTAGGGTCCCCTCTTTATTATGGTCCATGTAGAAAGTCAATTGCGTAAGGTCCCCTCTGTATTATAATCCATATAGAAAGTCAATGGCATGAGGTCCCCTCTGTATTATAACCCATATAGAAAGTCATTGGCGTAAGGTCCCCTCTGTACTATGGTCTATATAGAGAAACAATGGCGTAAGGTCCCCTCTGTATTACAATCTATGTAGGAAGTCAATGGCGTAAGGTCCCCTCTGTATTACAATCTATGTAGAAAGTCAATGGCGTAAGGTCCCCTCTGTATTGCAAGCTATGTAGAAAGTCAATTGCGTAATGTCCCCTCTGTATTACAATCTATGTAGAAAGTCAATGGCGTAAGGTCCCCTATGTATTATGGTCTATATAGAAAGTCAATGGGGGTAAGGTCCACTCTGTATCATGATCCATATAGAAAGTCAATGGCCTAAGGTTCCCTCTCTATTACAATCTATGTAGAAAGTCAATGGGGTAAGGTCCCCTCTGTACTATGGTCCGCACAGAAAGTCAATGGCGTAAGGTCCTCTCTGTATTATGATCCATATAGAAAGTCAATGGTGTAAGGTCCCCTCTGTATTATGGTCCATATAGAAAGTCAATGGCGTAAGGTCCCCTCTGTATTATAATCCATATGGAAAGTCAATGGGGTAAGGTCCCCTCTGTACTATGATCCATATAGAAAGTCAATGGGGTAAAGTCCCCTCTTTATTATGATCAATATAGATAGTCAATGGCGTAAGGTCCCCTCTGTATTATAATCCATATAGAAAGTCAATGGCGTAAGGTCCCCTCTGTATTATAATCCATATAGAAAGTCAATGGCGTAAGGTCCCCTCTGTATTATAATCCATATAGAAAGTCAATGGCGTAAGGTTCCTTTTATATTATAATCTATATAGAAAGTTATTAAATGGCGTCAGGTCCCCTCTGTATTATGGTCCATGTAGAGAGTCAATGGCGTAAGGTCCGCTCTTTATTATAATCAATATAGAACGTCAATGGCGTAAGGTCCCCTCTGTATTATGGTCCATGTAGAAAGTCAATGGCGTAAGGTCCCCTCTGTATTGCAATCTATGTAGAAAGTCAATGGCGTAAGGTCCCCTCTGTATTATGGTAAATGTAGAAAGTCAATGGCGTAAGGTCCCTTCTGTATTATGGTCCATATAGAAAGTCAATGGTGTAAGGTCCCCTCTTTATTATGATCAAAATAGATAGTCAATGGCGCAAGGTCCCCTCTGTACTATGGTCTATATAGAAAGTCAATGGCGTAAGGTCCCCTCTGTATTACAATCTATGTAGAAAGTCAATGGCGTAAGGTCCCCTCTGTATTACAATCTATGTAGAAAGTCAATGCGGTAAGGTCCCCTCTGTATTGCAAGCTATGTAGAAAGTCAATGGCGTAATGTCTTCTCTGTATTACAATCAATGTAGAAAGTCAATGGCGTAGGTCCCCTATGTATTATGGTCTATATAGAAAGTCAATGGGGTAAGGTCTCCTCTGTATCAAGATCCATATAGAAAGTCAATGGCGTAAGGTTCCCTCTGTATTACAATCTATGTAAAAAGTCAATGGGGTAAGGTCCCCTCTGTACTATGGTCCGTACAGAAAGTCAATAGCGTAAGGTCCTCTCTGTAGTATGATCCATATAGAAAGTCAATGGTGTATGGTTCCCTCTGTATAATGATCCATATAGAAAGTCAATGGGGTAAGTTCCCCTCTGTACTATGGTCCGTACAGAAAGTCAATGGCGTAAGGTCCTCTCTGTATTATGATCCATATAGAAAGTCAATGGTGTAAGGTCCCCTCTGTATTATGGTCCATATAGAAAGTCAATGGCGGAAGGTTCCTTCTATATTATAATCAATATAGAAAGTCAATGGCGTAAGGTCCCCTATGTATTATGGTCTATATAGAAAGTCAATGGCGTAAGGTCCCCTCTGTATCATGATCCATATAGAAAGTCAATGGCGTAAGGTTCCCTCTGTATTACAATCTATGTAGAAAGTCAATGGGGTAAGGTCCCCTCTGTACTATGGTCCGTACAGAAAGTCAATTGCGTAAGGTCCTCTTAGTAGTATGATCCATATAGAAAGTCTATGGTGTAAGGTCCCTTCTGTATTATGGTCCACATAGAAAGTCGATGGCGTAAGGTCCCCTCTGTTTTATAATCCATATGGAAAGTCAATGGCGTAGGGTCCCCTCTGTACTATGGTCTATATATAGAAAGTCAATGGGGTAAAGTCCCCTCTGTATTATGGTCCATATAGAAAGTCAATGGCGTAAGGTCCCCTCTGTATTATGGTCCATATAGAAAGTCAATGGCGTAAGGTCCCCTCTGTATTATGGTCCATATAGAAAGTCAATGGTGTAAGGTCCCCTCTGTATTATGGTCGATGTAGAAAGTCAATGGCGTAAGGTCCCCTCTGTATTATGGTCCATATAGAAAGTCGATTGCGTAAGGTCCCCTCTGTATTTCATCAATAAAGAATTGAATTGAATTGTATTGTATTATGGTCCATATAGAAAGTCAATGGCGTAAGGTCCCCTCTGTATTATGGTCCGTATAGAAAGTCAATGGCGTAAGGTCCCCTCTGTTTTGTGGTTCATATAGAAAGTCAATGGTGTAAGGTCCCCTCTGTATTATGGTCGATGTAGAAAGTCAATGGCGTAAGGTCCCCTAGAGCTGTATTATGATCTATATAGAAAGTCAATGGCGTGAGGCCCTTTCTGACTGTATTATGGTCCTTAGAGAAAGTTAATGGTGTAAGGTCCCATCTGTACTATGATCGATCCATATAGAAAGTCTATAATGTAAGGTCCCATCTCATTCTGTATCATGATCGATTTAGAATGTTTATTGCGTATGGTCCCCTTTATAGTATTGTCCATATAGAAAGTAAATGGCATAATGTCCCCTCTTTATCATTGTCCATATAGGAAGTCAATGGCGTAAGCCCATCCCCCCTCGGTATTTGGGAAGTCAGGAGTCAATGGCGTAAGGTCCCCTCCGTATAATTGTACATATATTCTAGGTCCCCTTCGGCCGTATCTATAGTAGTACATATAGAAAGTCAAAGCTATAAGGTACATGCTGCTTGGGGGAGGGGTATCTGCTTTTCCCTCTTCCTATTCCATCTTCCTCATTTTCCCTTTGCTCCCTTCCTGCGAATGTCCCCTTCCTCACTCCTCTTTTCTTCCCACCTTCCACCCTTTTCTCCCTTCTCCGCCCCTTTCCTTCCCCTCCCTCATCCCTTTCTCATATCTCCCACCCAGTTCTGTCGCCCCCTCCTCCAATTATGAAAAGTCAAAAGCGTAAGGATCCCTTTTTATTAAATTCAATGTCGTAAGGTTCCCTCTGTACTATGGTCAGCACGAAAGTCAATTGCGTAAGGTCCCCTCAGTATTGTATTATAACCGATAAATCTATTTTTTTGCATAGGGGACCTTACGCCATTGTATTTAGCAAAATCGGGAAAATGTGGCGGGTCTGGGAATCAAACATGAGACCTTCTGCTTACAGGGCAGACACTCTTACCGACTGAGCTAAATGGCACATTACCGGAACCGTCACACTCCACCTTGTCAAATTTTGAGGCTTCCCAAAGTTGTTAACCTGAAACCCCAAAGAAATAGAAAATAATTGTCTTAAATTTGTGTTTTGTTACAGGTATGCAACACACACAGCAAGTACATGTATCGCACATGGTATGCATGTTAGTGCATTTCATGTGATAAATGTGCTTGCTTAACCTGAGACCTGCTTACAGGGCCAATGCTCCTACCAACTAAGCTAATTGGGCACTATCGACGAACTGTTACACATGTCTATACAGACAGGTCTGGGTGTAATCGGGAAAAAACAAAAAACGCAGTGTATTTATTTCAGGTGTTTTCTACAGGTAAATCAGAAATCTGAAACTAATTTTTATCAAACACGAAGACCCTATAACTCATTCAGTAATGCTCTGGAATTTAAATCCAACGAGTGCGGGTTGATTCTTGTCTCGGTGTTACATACGGTAGCGTGTTCAGTCACACAAAAGTGGTGACACTTTCACCTCTTTCAATGGCCTCTTCAAAGAAAGGAGGGAAGAGTGTTTTGGATTACGATCCTTCGATAGTACAGAGTGTTAAATATAAACTGAGCCATATACAAATTTAGATGTACATATATAATGTAGTGAAGCATTTATATTTTTGTAACTACACAAATGCAGTCTAATAACGCATGTACATGTATGTAAAGAATAGAAATATGATATTTCATGGTTAAAAAACTGAAAAGAGAAGATTTTATATTCATAATTAGCTACTATAATATATTTGATATTTTATTCTAGGCTTTACACAATACCATGTATGCATTACTATTTATCATATTTGATTCAGTATAATAAGAATTTTTCAATTTACTTGATGCATAGGGTGATCTTGAAAGCTTTGTCATTAAGACATGTTGTGATGAAATATTTCTTCCAGCATAATATTTATTCCTTGGAAATTTTATCATATAATATTTTTTTCCCAAGAACTTTTATTATGTATCAAAAATTCCGAAAGGAAATTCTATTATGTAATGCATTTTCCATGATCAAAATAAAAGCTCTCATACCATGGAAAATATATTACATAACAAAAATTCCATCTGAATTTTTTTAATGTTCATAATATATGTTCTGATACTAGTACCATGGAAAAGGATTTCATATATATGTGCATAATAAATGTCATTGGAAAATATTGTAATTAACTTAATTACAAATAGAATTCAGAGTAAGAAACAATAAATTTTAAGAATCTTGTACAGTGCAATGTAGTGTATAGCTTGAAAATGTGATTCCACAGAATTTTTGTTCTGTAATATTTATTCCTGTAAGCTAACAATGTTACTGTAATCATTGAAATGTTTGAATTATGAGAGAATATCCGTAAATCAGTCATTCATGTGTTTGAAGCATATACGGAAAAATTATTATAGCTGATAGCCACATATAATATTTCTTCTGTTTTAAAGAGAAAGCAGTCCCTTAATTGGGTAAGTAAAAAAGAGCAAAACATCAACAGTTTTCATAGCAATGTTTCTGACAATATAGACGAAACATTGCTAGGAAAACTGTTGATGTTTTGCTCTTTTTCACTTACCCAAAGGACTGTGGAAAAAGTATTATGAACAAGGAAAAAATATTATATAATAAAAAGTCCTGGGAATTTTCGTTATAATAATAAATCTTCCAGAAGGAAGAAATATTATGCGGAAGAAAAGTTCGCTCACAATATTAATTAAGGCTGTGCGGTTTTATTGTTATATCGGTGCACCGCGATATTTTCATTTGCAATACGTACCGCGGTACGTTCTTTAAAATACCGGTTCTGGTTCAATATTTTACTTTAAAGAGTAATCATTGTATAAAAAGTATTCTAGTCAAAAATGAAAAGCAAAAAAATGTTTCAAAAATCAAATTCATGCTTAGTTCAATAAATATATGTTCTTACTGAGCGATCAGAGATTGACGCTTGAAGAGCTCTACAGAGCTATACAGAGCTCATGTTATCTGTTTGTATTGTATATATTACCGACTCTAAATGAAATTTACTTACTTACTAAAAACATTTACTTACTTACGCTCTCAGTCAGAGGAAAAATGAGCTGACGTTATGACGGTCTCTCTTTTATATTCTAAATTTTTTCATAATGATTTTCAAAATTTATTTCAGAACAACATGATTCCTCTTAATTGACTGAAATCGTTCTCCCATCTTTTGATATTTTTCATTCGTTCCAGTGTTTTTCTCCTTGTTTTAGGGTCGAATTTCTGCCCCTTCCCAATGCCAAATTAGGGAGCAACCATTTGATTTTTATGGGGGGGGGGGGGGGGGGGGAGGAAGTCTTTGCAAAAAAAATTTCCAAGTCGAAATTTTAGGGAAAAAATTTTCCGGATCATGAAACTGCCCCTCCCCCTCTCTGCTGACCTTTCCACATGCCCAGCAAACACTTTTTTATGTGTCATAAACAAAGTATAAATGAAAATGGAATAAACTTTATGCAATTTGGAGTAATTTAATCATAAGCACCATATAGCCTTACTCTGCGAATTTCATAATTTAATTGAATAGATTATAGTTATCATGTGCCATTCAAGAAATTAAAATGAACATGTTGAAGTGATCTACTGGCAAGACATGAACTTATATTCTGTGTTTGATAATTGATATGGCCAAAAATTCACGCTGAATTATTTTTAAAAACTTTAGAGTAATTTTCAACATTGGAAAATTACAAAAAAAAAATAATGGCCGAAAAAATGTAGAATTCTGGAAGTAAGCTCAAAATGCCTACGTGCATTTTTATTTTCTATTCATCACTTGTTCAGTTCAAGCAAATCAATGGATCATAAGCAGTGTTAATAAATGATACTTTAGGGTTAGACTTTGGTGACAGTTTGTACATGTATAAAAGAAAATTCAGATTGCAGCAGCTTTCTCAAAAGGGACAGGCACCTTCGCCAAAATAAATAAAAAGAAACCTGGAACTTGTGTTTAACATCATTATGTTTCAAATGTGCTTGATGAAGCCTAGCTGGCAGTTTTTTTTTTCAAGTTTGAACAGTTCTTCAACTATTTTACGTTTTGAAAGAAACACGACTTTTATTTAACTTTTTATGGCTTTATTTCTCTATTTTCTGTGTAACCAAACTTTGACCAAAAACAGAATAAGCAATGATATGATAATAAAAACATAAGCTGTGTCTTGTTTAAGTGTGTCTGTAAAAATAATGAAATTTATAAAAGGATAAAATATTGCAATAAATTGCAATATGAAATCTTGTATCGCAATATATCGCAATACGTTTTTGGTCCGCAATACCCAGCCCTAATGTTAATATGCTCAATTCTGTGTTCCTATTTTTCCATGGTAGCGGAGATCCAGTTACTGTGTTTGCATTTGATGTCAAGTCAAGTAGTGAATCACAGGTACTATAATATTTTTAAACCTTTTTACACTATGATATCAAAAAGCGAATTATAAGTACTTTAATTGGATGTCATTTCAAGAAGTGAATAATACAGATACATGTTATTGTATATACTACAATACTGAAGATTTTTTAAACTCTACTGGTCATAGACCAGTCAAGCTTATGCGATACCCTGTTGTCTGATGTCCATCCATCCGTCTGTCCGTCCGTAAACAATTCTTGTGCTCACAACTCCTCTAAAACTAAAAGAGATAGAAACTCTTCTGCATAACACTTGGTCTGTGGTCTGTGGTCTGACTGTGCACCTGATATTTTGTTTGAGCCCCTTACCCCAAGGGTACTAGAAAATGGGCATGGTCTATAAACTCTGTTATCTTATGCTCACAACTCCTCTGCTACTATAAATGATGGAGACTTAATTTCTTTTGGAATACAAGTATAATGGTTCTGTAGTCTAGTTGTGCATCTGATATTCTGTTTGGCCCCCTGACCCCCAGGTTCTTACAAAATGGGTCTGGTCATGTTCTTCAACAAAAGTCTATGTCATCTTGTACTCACATCTCCTCTGAAGCTACAAAATGTATAAATGATGGATAGTTATTTCTTTTTTTTAATAGGATAGATCTGTGGTCTAGTTGTGGACCTGATATTTGTTTGATCCTCTAACCCCCAGGGACTCAGAAAATGGTTGTGACAATTTTCTTCGATTTAACTCTATGTAAATCTTGTGCTTGTAACTCCTCTGAATCTATAAATGATGGAGACTTAATTCTTTTTGCAATATGATGGCCCAGGGTCTGTACTGTAGTTTTGTGCCTGATATTTGTTGGAGTTCCTGGGCCCCTGGGACTTAGTGTGGTCATTTTCTCCTATAGAAGTCTATGTAATCTTGTACTCACTACTCCACTGAGGCTATTAATGGAGAGTTAATTTATGGATGTGCTTGTCAATGAGTGTATTAAACAAAAACAATAAAACAACCAGGAGAGCTACAGTCTCATTAGAGACTTCTGGTATATTTGATTAGTCAGGTACATTGCACATTTGTGTATAACAATACTGAGTTATTCATTATGTTCATTTGACATCAAAGTACAATACATGTACATCTAAGTAATGAATCACAGGTACTGGGTTGTTCCTTCCCTTTAAGATTTTTGTATAACCTATGACCCTTCTGACTTTATTTTTACACATTCCTACATGTACCTTAAACTCCTTCCCCTAAAAAAGAACTAGATTTAGAAAACATAAATATACAGGCAGCTTTTAATCTGCAGGGTCATTTTTTTAATCATCCTCAGTTCCCCATGGTATTTGTGCTTTATTCAGCCAAAGTGCAAATACATGTTCCATGGGGAACTGAGGTTAATTTTTGTGTCGCCTGTGAAGCATAGCGACACTTATTAATATAAGCATGCTCTACGATTTTTATGCCCCCGGAATCAAAGATTCGGGGGCATATAGTTTTTGGCCTGTCCGTCTGTTTGTCTGTTTGTCTGTCTGTTTTTCCGAAAAACTTTAACATTGGACATAACTTTTGAATGGGAGGTGATAGAGCTTTCATATTTCACATGTGTATTCCTTGTGACAAGACCTTTCCATTAATACCAAAATGTTTGACCTCGTGACCTTGACCTTTGACCTACTTTTCAAAAACTTTAACATTGGGTATAACTTTTGAATAGTTAGTGATAGGGCTTTCATATTTCACATGTGTATTTCTTGTGACAAGACCTTTCCATTGATACCAAAATGTTTGACCTCATGACCTCGACATTGACCTTTGACCTACTTTTCAAAAACTTTAACATTGGGCATAACTTTTGAATGGTAAGTGATAGGGCTTTCATATTTCACATGTGTATTTCTTGTGACAAGACCATTTCATCAATACCAAAATATTTGACCTTGTGACTTTGACCTTCGACCTACTTTTCAAAAACTTTAACATTGGGCATAACTTTTGACGATGGGTTAATGCCACAACCTCGTACCACCATAAATCATACTTTTGAGAAAATGGCTGACAAAGTACAGTGACAAATTAAAAATACTTATACCATTATATCGGTAGTTTAGATAATGCAAAGTGATAAATTAAAGTGTAATCTACGTTATTTGTCTTCAAGACACCTCGTAATTGACTAGTGCAGCGATAAAATTGCAATCAAAATGATAAGGTTTTATGGCAGGGTATATCTTTATTTTTTATTTGAAGTTATGTATATGCTGAAAACATGTACTCTGAAATACGGCCTTTTAGCATTTTTAAATTCAATTTTTGAGTTCAGCATGGGAGGTGATAAAAGTACGGCTTTGTGGCTTTCGAAAATTTGATTTCTCGGATCAGCGTAAAAGGTGATAGAAGGTCGTGTCTGTAGATACAATGTTTTGGCTGGCGTTAATGCTTAAAAATTGAAGAAATATGTAATAGACAAAACATAGTATAACAACATAAACTGTTTTTGCATTCTTTATATCATGTAATTTTAATGATAAGGCTAATGGCATAAAGGAGTAGCATACGATGCATGATTATGGCATGCAGAAACAGAGCTGTATAAAGGTTATATGGCATCTACAAAAACTCTACTACAATGTAAGATTTTGTGGCAGTAAGCTGATCTATTTTTAAAACAAAGATTAAGAGGTAATAAAACCTTATTATATGCAGAATGTGACCCTTTTTCATTGAAAACATGTTTAAATTGCATTAAAAGGAAACAATGAAAATGTTAATCAGTTTCACTGTCAGTATCATCTTCCTCAACATCGGGCTCTGGTAGATTATCTGCAACATTGTTGCTGGATGGTAAATTCTTATAAAAATCATGATATTCTGAGGAGATGATTTTTGTTTTGCATAGATTTAAAAGATCCTTCTTCTTTGCTTGTGATATTGGCTGCTTTCCTGTGTATTTCCTTGGTAACTCTTTTATTTTTTCTATCGGTCTTCCCCTTTTGCCACTCCCTGTGACTTTCATTTTACGGAAATCCTCCTCAAAGTTATATTTGAATAGGATGTTATCCGGGTCCTCCTTCATAAAACGAAGCCATTTGATGTTGAGCCAATTGATTTTGGTGCCATTGATCTCAATTTTATTATATTTCATTGATTGAGACTGAACTTTCTTGAAATCCCAAATATCTTCGACTGTTAGTGGCACTACATTGTACGGATCTTTCCTTCTGGCCATTCGTATCACTGTTGACCATTGTTGAGGAATGTAAATCTCTGTCTTCTTCTTTGCAAATTCAATAGCTGCATGCATATCGCACTCCATCTGAGTATGACCACTTTCCAGAAATTTATGATCAACGATGTCTATGTTTTGTAGGTAGGTAACAGCATGCATAAGACTTGTGGCTGTGAACTGGTTCCTGTTTTGTCCTGAGCACGCATCTGAATAGAAAATAGCATGTTTGATATTCGTCGGCAATGACAAAAGCTGCAAATACAGGCACGTTCCAATCTCGCATGATCCACGTTTTGCTTCCACCTCTGACCACAAATAACATGTTGCATTTGAAGAATTTAGATTATATATTGACAAATTATAGCAGCTTAGTTTTCGGGTGTAGAACAATCGACTCACTAATGAGAACAGCTTGGAGATCAAATGTTGCAACAAATGTATCATCTCTTGACTTTGCGATATCTTTATCCTTTTGTTTTTCCTCTCTTGCACGCTTCTTTCTATCTTGGTGTTTCTCATAATCTGCTCTTTCCTTTTCCGATGCTGTTTTATTATGAAAAGCACTGTTGTAAGAAACACAGAGAGAGCATTGATCTTTTTTGGTTTATGAAATGAGAAATTGTACTCCTCATTGAATATACGCCTGTAGATCGGCTGGCTTACCAGTTCATCTTCTCGCAATTTGCCTTTGTGCAATTCTAAATACAGTTCGTACATTTTTGTGATGTTAAGTTCATGTCCAAGGTATCTTCTGTTTGAGTCCTTGCGTGTGTAATGGCCCTCTAATGCTGGGAATGATTCTATGTGTTCTCGTACCAACTGTGCAGTCCTCTCTGTTGTTTTATTGTAAGGTTTGTGTCATCCTCTCATATCAGACCCAGCAAATACGCCCCCTGATTTCTTCTTCATAGCATGGTCAACATAGGATTCCCCAACACTAAGGGTACTCAGGAAAAATTTCTTGTAAACAAGTGTTCTGATGCCATCAACCTCAAAAGAATATGTTCTATAAACTTGGCGCCTTTTCTTTGCAGGCTGATTGTCATCAGTCAGGTAAGTCCTAGTATTTTTTTCTTCTACATGTGATACCACAAAATCTTTTTGCCGTTCGTATGAACCCAGGGACCAGAAATTTTGAAACACTTCTCTTCTTTTTTCATCCGAAACTTTGCTGGAACATTTGAGTTTGCATTTATTGCAAATTACCTGTTTCATTTCTTTTGCATTTACAGTTTTTCCTCTTTGGGACACATACTGCTGTCCACTTAGTTTCAATTTCTTTCTCACATTCTTTTTCTATGTTTCCGGTGTGCATTTTCTCTTTCTATAAAGTTTCTTTGTGGGAGGAGTCATGAAGGAATCTGACTTTGTCTTTGATGTTCCGATAGGTCGACCTCGCTTATGTTCATTATGTTGCAAAGGTGATTGCTCTTCTTCGTGAACATAGCTCTCATCCATTTCTTCTATGTTTGAGGTTGACTTTTGTTCAGTATCCAAGGTTCCATTTGCTTGAATATGTGTTTTATCATTTATTTGTTTAACACATCCGGCATAATGCTCGGATCAAATGTATGCCATGTAGATTCGCTCTTCAATGATTCCCTGTTTTGTCTGCAAGGTAGGTTCAATATCTAGGACAGATGTCTCTGGCGAGCTTGAAAAAAAAAACGCACATGCCGACCGGTAAGATTGGCCAAAACTAGTGGAAGAATATCTGTCACTGGTTAATTGTATACTTATAAAGGCATGGTTGTCTTTTTCATCCGCTCGCACTATAGTAACATTGGTTTGTTCATTTTTTCTTGTAACATGTATATTTTCTAGGATTAAATCCTTCTCCTTGTCACAATTAAGTATTGTTTGTTCTAAGTTTATGGTCTCCTCTTCATTTTCAGAGGTTGTCTTGTCTTTGTCACTGGCTGGCTCCACACTTTCTGAATTTTGCTCCACTTCTTCACCCATTGATGGCACATGTATATTTTGAGGGGGTTGGTTTTCATTTTCAGAACTTATTGAAATGTTTTTGGCACTATCCTCTTGATTTTCATTGATATTTTCAGTTGTAGATGTTTCTCCGTTTGAGGTAGTATTATTCCCATTACTTTTCACATTACTTTCATAGTTCAGTTTTTCTTCATTATCACATTTTAATGTTCTGCTTTCATCACCATGGCTCTCTGGATCACAACTTCCACTTGCTCCGTCTTCAGATAGCAATATTCTTACAATCGCATCATCCCATATTTCTTCGTCATCCCACTCCATAATTTTTATATTAGTTCTGCAAAGGTTAAAATATTTGTGTAAAGAAAAATTACTTTGATTGATTTTAAAAAGACTAATTTGTTTTACAATAGTTAAAATTATATTATATAACCTTTTGTGATATATTTGAATTGACATTGTAAAATATCGATTTAAGATATATCAGATACTAGTGCTTACCATTTCCTTCCTAAAACCCAAAGCCTTTCATCTATGTCCTCAATAATGGCACAAAGTATTGTCTTCTGAATTATATTTTTCTGTGTATTTCCATGGAATGTTTCAGTAAGAATAAGTTGTTTCAACATTGATATCGTGATTTCCTGTGTAAAAGAACGCTAGCCAGATAAGAGCAGTTTCTATTACGGCGATTTACTATGCTTTTTAGCATTTGATTGTTTACATATGTTGGGTGTCATCTTACACTACGGTGTTTAAAACCCTATTAAAAATAACTGTACAAATTGTTTTCTAAATGCTAAAACCACTTATCTCGATATACATGTTTTTATCATTGACACATTTATTTTCTTCTCTGACATTTTCAGAAAGGCAAAAGGCCGTATGTTTAAGTAGACTGTTTTTAGCTCACCTGAGCCGAAGGCTCAAGTGAGCTATTGTCATAGCGCGTCGTCCGTCTGTCCGTCCGGCGTCCGCCCGGCGTAAACTTTCACATTTTTGACTTCTCCTTCGAAACCACTGAACAGATTCTCACGAAACTTGACAGAAAGCAAGAACTCAACGTCCTCTACCAAGTTTGTATTTTTTGTGCCGATCGGTCAACAAATATGGCCGCCAAGGGCTCTGATTGGCTGACACATTTTCGACATCTCCTCTGCAACCACTTCACAGAATTTCATGAAACGTCACAGGAAGGAAGTACTCAAGGTCCTCTACCAAGTTTGTGCTTTTGTGCCGATCGGTCATCAAATATGGCCGCCGAGGGCTCTGATTGGCTGACACATTTTCGACATCTCCTCTGCAACCGCTGCACAGAATTTCATGAAACTTTACAGCAGGAAGGAAGTACTCAAGGTCCTCTATCAAGTTTGTGTTTTTTGTGCCGATCGGTCAACAAATATGGCCGCCGAGGGCTCTGATTGGCTGACACATTTTCGACATCTCCTCTGCAACCGCTGCACAGAATTTCATGAAACTTTACAGCAGGAAGGAAGTACTCAAGGTCCTCTACCAAGTTTGTGTTTTTTGTGCCGATCGGTCAACAAATATGGCCACCGAGGGCTCTGATTGGCTGACTCATTTTGGACATCTCCTCTGCAACCCCTGCACAGAACGTTATGAAACTTTACAGGAAGGAAGTACTCAAGGTCCTCTACTTAGTTTGTGTTTTTCGTGCTGATTGGTCAACAAATATGGCCGCCAAGGGCTCTGATTGGCTGACACATTTTCGACACCTCCTCTGCTACCGCTGCACAGAATTTCATGAAACATTACAGGAAGGAAGTACTCAAGGTCCTCTACCAAATTTGTGTTTTTTGTGCCGATCGGTCAACAAATATGGCTGCCAAGGGCTCTGATTGGCTGATACATTTTCGACATCTCCTCTGCAACCGCTGCACAGAATTTCATGAAACATTACAGGAAGGAAGTACTCAAGGTCCTCTACTTAGTTTGTGTTTTTCGTGCTGATTGGTCAACAAATATGGCCGCCAAGGGCTCTGATTGGCTGACACATTTTCGACACCTCCTCTGCTACCGCTGCACAGAATTTCATGAAACATTACAGGAAGGAAGTACTCAAGGTCCTCTACCAAGTGTGTGTATTTGGTGCCGTTGGTTCAACAAATATGGCCGCCGAGGGCTCTGATTGGCTGACACATTTTCGACATCTCCTCTGCAACCACTGCACAGAATTTCATGAAACTTTACAGGAAGGAAGTACTCAAGGTCCTCTACCAAGTTTGTGTTTTTTGTGCCGATTGCTCAACAAATATGGCTGTCGAGGGCTCTGATTGGCTGACACATTTTCGACATCTCCTCTGCTACTGCTGCACAGAATTTTTATGAAACTTTACAGGAAGGAAGTATTCAAGGTCCTCCAACAAGTTTATGTTTTTTGTTCTGATTGGTCAACAAATGTGGCCACCGAGGGCTCTGATTGGCTAACACATTTTCAACATCTCTGCAAAAAAAAAACGCTGCACAGAATTTCATGAAACTTTACAGGAAGGAAGTACTCAAGGTCCTCTACCAAGATTGTGTATTTTGTGCTTATCGGTCAATAAATATGGCCGTCGAGGACTCTGATTGGCTGACACATTTTCGAAATCTCCTCTGCAACTATTGCACAGAATTTCACGAAACCTTGCAGCAAGCAAGTACTCAAGGTCCTCTGCCAAGTTTGTGTTTTTCTTGTCGATAGGTCAACAAATATGGCTGTTGAGGGCTTTGATCTGTAGAAGTATTTTTGTGACTTTTAACCCTTTATCTGCAACTCAGGTGAGCGATGAGCCCCCCTTGGGCCTCTTGTTCCATGATAACTGTAATATTTAAAATTACTTTCGGGAATGACTCAACATATTTTCACAAGATGCTTGTTTTATGCCATTGGTCATTAAGGACATAGGAGATAATGTGATGATGAATTATCAAATATAATCATAACCAATCAGACTATTGTCATGATCTTTTGACACAAAATAAAACATATCGAATTACATACAGATATGAAAAAAGCTAAATTCATAGAATTTCGAGTTACTTGGTTGTGGCATTAACCCATCGTTGAATGGTAAGTGATAGGGCTTTCATATTTCACATGTGTATTCCTTGTGACAAGACCTTTCCATTGATACCAAAATGTTTGACCTCGTGACCTTGACCTTTGACTTACTTTTCAAAAACGTTAACAGTGGGCATAACTTTTGAATGGTAAGTGATAGGGCTTTCATATTTCACATGGGTGTTCCTTGTGACAAGACCTTTCCAATGATACCAAAATGTTTGACCTTGTGACATGGACCTTGACCTTTGACCTACTTTACAAAAACTTTTAACATTGGGAATAACTTTTGAATGGTAAGTGATAGGGCTTTGATATTTCGCATGTGTATTCCTTGTCACAAGATCTGTCCATCAATACCAAAAATTTTTAACTGAGTGACCCTGACCTTGACCTTTCATATACATATACTTAACAGAAAGTAGTGTTTTTACTTACAAAGATGCCACCGGGGGCATTCGTGTTTCACAAACACAGGCTTTATTAAGGTTTGGAAATGATCTAGTAGAAGTTTTCATGGAAACAACAAACACTGAAATATACATAATATGGAATACTAGTACACTAGACTATACACATGAATTAAAGACAGTTAAGACACCTATGCCATGGTCATGCAGAGTTACTAGGGACTGAGGTTAATCTTAAAGTTAGGTTATAATGTATGTGTAAAAATACATGTCAAAGCAAATTTCAATTTATTTGTCATATTTTAGGTACAAGTAGCCAAAGGAGCTTTCAAAAGGATTAAAACTTTACGGCATCCAAACTTTGTCACATTCCTAGACGGAGTTGAGGTAGGTGTTCATTTTTAGCTCACCTCGACGAAGTTGAGTGAGCTTATGCTATAACCCCACGCGTCCGCGTCCGGTTAAGAAGTTTGGGGTAGCTCAGTATCTGACAAAGTACTGATGCTACAGTAACCAAATTTGCACAAGTGATTCATCTTTGGATGCTGAGATGAACCAATGCATCGGATGCAGCATCTGACCTACATTTTCCGCTTGAGTGACTTGGTTAAGAAGTTTGGGGTAGCTCAGTATCTGACAAAGTACTGATGCTACAGTAACCAAACTTGCACAAGTGATTCGTCTTTGGATGCTGAGGTGAACCCATGCATCGGATGCAGCATCTGACCTACATTTTCGGCTTGAGTGATTTGGATAAGATGTTTGGGGTAGCTCAGTATTTGACAAAGTACTCATGCTACAGTAACCAAACTTGCACAAGTGATTCATCTTTGGATGCCGAGATGGACCCATGCATCGGATGCAGCATCTGACCTACTTTTTCCACTTGGGTGATTTCGCTTTTAAAAGCCAATATTGAGCAAAGTATAAGTGCTACATGTACCAAACTTGCATATTGGATGTATCTTTGATCAAACTTTCATAAAATGACCTTGACCTACTTTTTCCGCTTGAGTGATTTTGCCTTTAAAAGCCAATATTGAGCAAAGTATAAGTGCTAGATGTTCCAAACTTGCATATTAGATGTATCTTTGATCAAACTTTCATAAAATGAAATTGACCTACTTTTTCCGCTTGAATGATTTTGCCTTTAAAAGCCAATATACATGTATTTAGAGATATGTTTGAATTGAAATTTGCTGCCACGAGGTGAGCTTCGTAATCTGTGATTACCTATGTTTTTGAGTGCATGCCTGTTGACAGACTTCAGAATGTAGGAGACCACAATTCTTTCATTTTTTTAGCTGAATATAGGCTTTAAAATGGCGATTGAAATGAGATTAAAGACAAAGCCAGTTTTGAACATGCAGATTAGATTTTTCTTACATCATGTCTCAGGTATAGCCATATATTACTAATAATAGTAATACGTGTATTCACTTTTGAACAAATATTCTCTTGTTTTATAGAGTTTGTCCTAGCAGACAAGAAACCCCTGATACTAAGTCAAGAAAAGTTAGCATCACTTCCTTAAACATTTTACCTCAAAGAACAAGGAATGGGCAAGAAAAACCAGAGGGTCGTAGAGTAACAAGGAGCAGTACATTTAGTGGACGTACACGTCCCAGTATCTCTCGGCGAATGTCAGCCAGGCTAGTTCTCACACCTGTACAAGTGAACAATAATACCAATTAATTTGTTAGTGTTCCTGTTTTGCTGGCATTAAGGTTCTACTCATGCTGTGTTCTGTGATAGTGTACATCATACGCTCAATCGTAAAATCTCGATGGATATCGGATCATTTGACAACGTTCATTGGAAATGGTTAGAAGACATTTAATGTACTGATTTTTGTAAATTTTTAAGGTACAAATTTTCTGAAGAGACCTTCCTTATTTAGTCATATTTATTCATCAGAAAATGATTGCTGGTTGTTAGATAATTTGATAACGCTCATTGGAAATAATTAGAAAACATTTAATGTACTGATTTTGGTAAATTATCAACCTTTCTTATTTAGTCTTCATCAGAAAATGATTGCTGGATGTTAGATAATTTGATAACGCACCTTTGAAATAGTTAGAAGACATTTAATTTACTGATTTTGGTAAATTTCTGATTACAAATTTTCTGAAGAGACCTCCCTTATCTAGTCTTCATCAGAAAATGACTTACAATTTCTGCAAGTATGTTCTCAGTAACAAAAAAAAAATATAAAGGACAAATTGATTTGTGTGTCACTGAAGGTTGATGTGTTTATAATAGGAGATTCTGTTGCTTCTGATTAATGTAAAATGGAAGTATGATATTTTTGTGATTACAGGATGTGGGGTGAAGATTGTGTATGACTATTTTTATTCCTCAATAATCAGAGATTCATGAACATTTTGTTTTTTGGTTTGTCTGTCTGTTTGTCTGTAAACCTTAACGTATCCAATGTACAAATGAAGATCTCGCGGACGTCCCGTCCATTTAAACAGTGTTAAAATTATCTCGGTAATCTTCGGCAGTGTCTCGATAGTTTCCGTGGCTTTGGTGACGGTTGGCATGTTGACCTTTGATGATAGTAACCATTATTTATGTTTATTAGGTGTATTTAGGTAAAAATATGCCATGATTCTAGCTATATAATACACTTGATATTTATTTGTACAACGGATACCTTAAACCTTGGCATTCACTTTTGAATGGTAAGTCATAGTGCTTTCATAATTCAAGTTTTACTTGTTATAAGACCTTTCCATGGATACCAAAATTTGTTACCTTATGACCTTGACCTTGGAGTTTGACCTACTTTTGAAAAACTTTAACCTGGGCCATAACTTTTGAATGGTAAGTGATAGGGCTTTCATATTTTACATGTGTATTCCTTGTGACAAGACCTTTCCATGGATACAAAAAAATTTGACCTTGTCACCTTGACCTTGTAATGGGACCTACTTTTGACATTCACCTGTTTTACTGACAAAGATGCCAATGGGGGCATTTGTGTTTCACAAACACATTTTTTAAATATTTTTTTTTGTGGGGGGGGGGGGGGGGTTAACCCTTTAGGGGCCTAATTTGCATTTTAGAAGAGTAGCTTTGGTTAACATACATTGAAGGCATTTTTTTTGCCCAACCATTCAATGCATGTTCAGTTACATGTATCTTCTGAATAAATTTATGATTTAACTGGATTTGAAAATATCCTATTTGAGAATTATGTGAAGGTTATTAATGACCTTGTTATATGTCAAATTTATATGAATATGAATTTTTGACTCACTTGAATTGTTCCACAATTTGTCCATCTTGCAGACCTTGTGAGTATTTATGTTTTGATAGCCTATCTACTGATTATTTTGTCTAATTCTGTCTTTATTTTACAATCTATGATTGGATTTTAATTAGGTGTATGTTGTGCATATAAAACTTCTCCTTCTGTCTGTCTGTCTCTTTGTCCTCCTGCCTATCCATCTATCAAGAAACATTAACATTGGCGTTGTCTTTTTAACCATAAAAGGTAAGACACTCATTTGGCTTGTGCGTTACTTGCTGACTAGACATTTCTGTTGATACCAAAACTTTTGACAATGCCCATGACATTTGACCTACATTTGGAAAAAAAATCATACTTACTTTGATCACTTCAGCAGATGAAGTTTGGCAGTAATATTTGGCATATTTAAATTACAAAATCGACTAATAATCACAAAAATCATCTGACAATGACCCATATTTAATGAAACTATATATAGACATCAGAGTACTAAAAGGGGCCTAAAAAAGTATGCAACATTTTTCAGAATGTTGATTATCCATTCAATTTAATCTGGTACATGCACAAAATTTATGGATATAAAGATAAAGATGAACAAGTTTATAAATGCTGAACTTGTCAAAGCTAAAGGTCAAATCTCTGAAATATCAATACTATAGATCTGAACAATGACTTGGAAGTTTTTATGTTGTGTGTAAAGAAATATGAGATAACTGTGCTTTACAGGTTTTGGAATTATCACTGTGGAAGTCAAACGATAGCAAATCTTGATTATATGTATATCATTATGTTGGTTTTTTTTTTATTCAAAACCTTTTGAAGGGAGAACTTTGAAAATTCATATACTGATGACAAGGGAGAATATTCATGGTCACAACAGGAAAGGAAAAATTGTTAATTACAAAGTGAGGGGTGATATAACTATAAACATGTATTTTCATTTTGTTGGACTCTGCTAAGGGATGTCATACTTTGGGAAGGATTCCTGATACTGTTGATAAAGCCTTTTTTCTTTCCTGTGGAACATGTATATTTGAATTGATGTGTTATAAAGGTAAACTTGGACCTTTGTTTTCTTGTGTTTTTGGCCGGATTGCAAAGCAATTCCGGTCTATAGATTGACGATGTCCGTCTGTCCGTCTGCCGTCAACATTTTGGTTAAAGTTTCTGGTTGAGGCAAAATCTAAGGAACTATATGCAGTAGAAACTTTATATTATACATATAGGTTGCCCATGACAAGACCTTTCAATTTATGCCATAACATTGGACCTAGTGACCTTGACCTTGGACTTTGACCTAGTTAAAGATTTTGGTTAAAGTTTCTGGTTTAAGCAAAATCTAAGGAACTGTATGCAGTAGAAACCTTATGTTATACATTTAGGTTGCCCATGATGAGACCTTTCAATTTATGCCATAACATTGGACCTAGTGACCTTGACCTTGGACTTTGACCTAGTTAAAGATTTTGGTTAAAGTTTCTGGTTTAAGCAAAATCTAAGGAACTGTATGCAGTAGAAACTTTATATTATACATGTAGGTTGCCCATGATGAGACCTTTCAATTTATGCCATAACATTTGACCCAGTGACCTTGACCTTGAACTTTGACCTAGTTAAAGATTTTGGTTAAAGTTCTTGGTTTAAGCAAAATCTAAGGAACTGTATGCAGTAGAAACCTTATATTATACATTTAGGTTGCCAATGACGAGACCTTTCAATTTATGCCGTAACATTGGACCTAGTGACCTCGACCTTGGACTTTGACCTTGTTAAAGACTTTGGTTAAAGTTCCTGGTTTAAGCAAAATCTAAGGAACTGTATACAGTAGAAACTTTATATTATACATGTAGGTTGCCTCTGACAAGACCTCTCAATGTATGCTGTAATATTTGACTTAGTGACCTTGACCCAGTTGGTGACAAAAACTTACTTTGCAATCCGGCCATACCGTCTTTAGCGGTGTTTTATTGATATTGTTCTGATTAAATTGTATGAAAAAAAATGTTTTGGTATGAGAGTACTGTATTGGTAGTAATATCATTACATGTACTTAATTGTTTGATTGTAATGTTTCAAAATGACCATAAATTATTCATTAATATTTTGAAATATAGATGATTGACCATATTTTTGTGTTTGTACTTTGATATCCATGCATGATTTATATCAATAATCCAAATTGATGAAATATCAACATTCAGGTTAAAGATCACTGATTAAACCAACATTAAGGTAAAAGGTCAGTGATGATTAATGATGTTGTACAGCTAATGCTTTGTTTTAATGCATAAAGAGCACATTTCATCAGATTTGACACTCATTACTTATGATATTGGAAAATGATCTTCTTTGGCATTCAAGGTCACATGTCAATGTTCAAGCATGATAAATACATTGGATGATTAAGCATATGCAGTATTAAATACATGCAAGGCGTTTTAAGAATATACTAGTTATTTATTGCTACACTGCATGTTGTTCTTGTACTTCCTTATCAGTGGGCCTCTTGGTTTCCTTCATTCCGTCTGTCCAAATCGCCTTGCCACCTCAACTTTTGCACCATTTTATAAAAAAAATCTACGGTAGTCATTGCAACTCCAACAGTTTCAACCATGATCAAAAACCTGGCAGAAATTAAGAGTACCACTATAACAGGATGTACTTTGATGGAGGTAACTCTTTACAATACATTTACCTTGCTGGTAACCTGGCTTTTTGACACCTTTCATTAGCCGAGACGCAAAACTCAGCTCTTCATTTGAAGCGATATGGTTGGTAGGGTGTCAAGAATTGGTATCTGGACCCCTTTTGAGTTTTGGGTTCAAAATTAAAAGATTAATAATTATTATTGAAAAGAGTTTCCAGATCATAATTGAGCATGTATTGCATCTATTCACTTGAAACATGCCAGAAATGTTCACCATGGGTTAAGGATGTTCAAAAGTTCAAGGTCATTAGACTTTGTTTATTAGTCCCCTACTGGCAACGCCGAAGGGGACTCTTACATGCTTAGTTTCCTCTCGGTCTGTCTGTCCGAATATCAGTTTTCCGGACTTTTTTCTGCAACGGATGGAGATATTCAGATGAAATTTGATACACAGCTTGGTCTTGGATAGTTATAGAGCAAGTTATACTTTTGTCATGCTTGACCTATTTTTCGAGGAGTTATGCCCCTTGATGACTTGGAAAATTCAGTTTTTGTCAGTTTTCCGGACTTTTTTCAGCAACAAATAGAGATATTCAGGTTAAATTTGATACACAGCTTGGTCTTGGATAGTTACAGAGCAAGTTTGACTTTTGTCATACTTGACCTATTTTATCGAGGTGTTCTGCCCCTTGATGACTTGGAAAATTTCAGTTTTTGTCCCGTTTTCTGGACTTTTTCCTACAATAAATAGAGATAATCAGGTGAAATTTGATACACAGTTTATTCTTGGATAGTTACAGTGCAAGTTTAACTTTCGTCATGCTTGACCTATTTTTTTAGGTGTTATGCCCCTTGAAGTCTTGGAAAATTCAGTTTTTGTCAGTTTTCCGGACTTTCTTCTGCAACAAATAGAGATATTCAGGTGGAATTTGATACACAGCTTAGTCTTGGATAGTTACTGAAGAAGTTCGACTTTCGTCATGCTTGACCTGTTTTTTCGAGGAGTTATGCCCTTGAAGACTTGGAAAATTCAGTTTTTGTCAGTTTTCAAGACTTTCTTCTGCAACAAATAGAGATATTCAAGTGAAATTTGATACACAGCTTACTCTTGGATAGTTACAGAGCAAGTTCAACTTTCGTCATGCTTGACCTATTTTTAGCTCACCTCGACGAAGTTGAGTGAGCTTATGCTATAACCCCACGCGTCCGTGTCCGCGTCCGCGTCCGGTTAAGAAGTTTGGGGTAGCTCAGTATCTGACAAAGTACTAATGCTACAGTAACCAAACTTGCACAAGTGATTCATCTTTGGATGCTGAGGTGAACCCATGCATCGGATGCAGCATCTGACCTACATTTTCCGCTTGAGTGACTTGGTTAAGAAGTTTGGAGTAGCTCAGTATCTGACAAAGTACTAGTGCTACAGTAACCAAACTGGCACAAGTGATTCATCTTTGGATGCTTAGGTGAACCCATGCATCGGATGCAGCATCTGACCTACATTTTCCGCTTGAGTGACTTGGGTAAGAAGTTTGGGGTAGCTCAGTATCTGACAAAGTACTGATGCTACAGTAACCAAACTTGCACAAGTGATTCATCTTTGGATGCTGAGGTGAACCCATGCATCGGATGCAGCATCTGACCTACATTTCCTGCTTGAGTGACTTGGTTAAGAAGTTTGGGGTAGCTCAGTATCTGACAAAGTACTAGTGCTACAGTAACCAAACTGGCACAAGTGATTCATCTTTGGATGCTTAGGTGAACCCATGCATCGGATGCAGCATCTGACCTACTTTTTCCACTTGAGTGATTTCGCTTTTAAAAGCCAATATTGAGCAAAGTATAAGTGCTACATGTACCAAACTTGCATATTGGATGTATCTTTGATCAAACTTTCATAAAATGAATCTGACCTACATTTTCTGCTTGAGTGATTTTGCCTTTAAAAGCCAATATTGAGCAAAGTATAAGTGCTAGATGTTCCAAACTTGCATATTAGATGTATCTTTGATCAATCTTTCATAAAATGACCTCGACCTACTTTTTCCGCTTGAGTGATTTTGCCTTTAAAAGCCAATATTGAGCAAAGTATAAGTGACACATGTACCAAACTTGCATATTGGATGTATCTTTGATCAATCTTTCATAAAATGACCTTGACCTACTTTTTCCGCTTGAGTGATTTTGCTCTATAAAGCCAATATTGAGCAAAGTATAACTGCTACATGTACCAAACTTGCATATTGGATGTATCTTTGATCAAACTTTCATAAAATGACCTTGACCTACTTTTTCTTCTTGAGTGGTTTTGCCTTTAAAAGCCAATATACATGTACTAAGAAATATGTTTGAATTGAATTTTGCTGTCACGAGGTGAGCTTCGTAATCTGTGATTACCTATGTTTCGAGGAGTTATGCTCCTTGATGACTTGGAAAATTCAGTTTTCCAGACTTTCTTCTGCAACAAATAGAGATATTCAGGTGAAGTATGATACTCAGCTTAGTCTTGGGTAGTTACAGAGCAAGTTCAACTTTCGTCACACTTGACCTCTTTTTCGAATCGATAAAGCAGATAAAACCTCAGAACTTAGCTGCACAGACAGTAAGTTTAATTAAAACTCATGTTTAATTGAAGAGTAATTCATAGGCAGAATTGCAGGACATCAATATATGCTGCTGGTAGGGGACTTATATCGCTCAGCGATCATAATTGAAAATGGTTTCCAGATCATAATTGATTGTGTAATGCAACTATCGACATGAAACCTGCCAGGAATGTTCCCCTTGAGTCGAGAATGTAACCGATTTATTTTGGGGTAAAAAGATCAAAGGTCAAGGTCATATGACTTCCATGATTGAAAATGTTTTTTTTTTTCGTATCATAACTGTGTATTGCACCTCTCCACATGAAACTTGCCAGAAATGTTCCACTTGAGTCAAGGATGTTCCCTATTAATTCTGTTGCCAAAAGGTCAAAGACCAAGGTCATAGGACTTCTAAAATAAAATGAAAATGGTTTTCAGATCATAAAGAATGTTCTGGATCAGATAGGGGAGTCTAATCTGTCTTAAAATAGTGTAGCAAGATATATATCACTCTCAGGTGTAAATTTGCAGCTCAGCGCTTTGCATCTGTGATGTACCTTGAGCTTGTTTGTCCCCTACCTGCTCACCGGAGTGGACTTATAGTTTCCACCCCGTTTGTCTGTCCGTCAAACTTTAGTTTTTCAGACTTTTTTTCGCTGTCGTTGCATGTATTGAACTCATTTTTAGTATGTGAGTTTATCTAAATGTGATACAGATCAAGTTCAAGTTTGGTTCTGATTGACCTATTTCTACAAGAGTTATTGCCCCTGGACTTAGTAAATTTCATGAAATTCTCAGTTTTCCAGACTTTTCTTCCAAGGAATTGCAGATACTGAAATAATCTTTTATAGGTGATTACATCTTTGTGTTATACAGCTCAAGTTTGAGTTTGGTTCTGATTGACCTATTTTCACAAGAGTTATGGCCCCTGGACTTCTTCTGGTTTTCTGGGCTGTTGTTGTAGATATTGAAATAATTTTTTATATGAAGATTTAAGATATTTTGAAAATGGTACGTCATTGAGAATAAATTAGTCATAAAGCATCAAGCCATTATTATTCATTTAAAAAAACGAGCCTCAAGCAACGTAGAACATTGAGACATTTAATCTTTTGCTAAATAAATACAAGTAATAATAATGCTATAATCCTTGATTTCAAAGCACTTGTAAATGAAAAAAGATTACATCTGCAAAATGTTCAGAATGAGTGAATACATTGCTAATGAAAAAATAGATTAAACATACATATATTGTATTGTATTTGGAATGAAAATTGAAATACTAACAATGAAAAAGTTCAGTACATTTCAAAATCATATATTACAAATATTAAATACACATGATTAATGTAAAAGATAATGAAAGCTGGTATTCAACTATTTATCATTTTGGCACCAGATTCCCTTGCTTGTGTTGAAATACAATTAGATACAAATGTGCGTTGCTTTTTGTAGAGGTGAAGAATTGACACACTATAGAAAGTTGATACTTTTCATAACCTGAATCTTGGAAGACATTTCCTTTTTTATAATCTCTGAGTATACCTATAGGTGGTACTATATCCTTACTGTTACATATAAAATACCATCTTAGTGAACCTAAGTACTGTTAGAAATCATAACTCTTAAAAAAAAAGAAGATTTCATTTGCTTTGTATTTGATGCAATTCTTCCACAAGGAGCAAATTTATTGGCTATTTACATCAAACAGTATCGCAGATTGTTAAAGACCAAAGCTTCTTGAGGTGCACTTGAGAAAATACTGTCTCAACAAATCAGAGGCAATCAAACTTGGCACAAATTCCAGATCATTTAAAAATAATATTTACAGACCTTTAAACTGCTCCATCCCTTAATGTAACATTTCAACATACCTAAGATGCCCCTAAACAATTTGCCATACAAAATCATTCATGAGCCATGCACAGCTTATCGTATTGCTGTAAAAATCAGCTTATTCTATAATTTTCTTATCATTGTTAAAAAATGATCATACATTACTGGCATCATCAATTATAATGAAACGTCCCTACAAATTACATTGTCTATAATCACTATATGAACATGAATTACGTTACATATGATACATAGATATGAGACAGCAGTATCATTCATGATATTGTTATACCTCTTATTTTTATGTGTCAAGTATCCGTGAATACTACACTAGAACTGAACTAGTATCCAGGTAAAATAAAGAAAAAATAGGATCTGTTCTAACATAGATATATGTGTAATAAACCATAAAATACATTCTTTTTTCTTACAAGTATCTTATTTAGTGTTTTGTCCTGGTATGCAACACAAAGAAGGTGTATTTGTTGTACATGTAATGTGCCTTAGAGCATACCATAATTATGATAAATGCACTTGCTTTGTTTTGAATATTTCCCGTCACAAATACAAATAATGACATTAATTGATATTTGCACCAACATTGTCAGATTCGTTCTCATTTCCCGAAATTTTTGATTTCCATGTAAAAGACTAATTAGCAATCAGGTCACTGTCCGTTTAGTTTGTAGAAAGAACAGCTGTCTAAGCAAATGTATTGTGACATCATGAATGTAACTATACAAAACTGCAATACATTCCATTTTTAGAGTCTTTCCGTGTGAATTACATTGGTTGCGCATCTATTTCATTTTGGTAAATAATTACAAGATCCTGAGAGTGAAATGATGCAAGTCTGCATGACTTTGTATGCTTACAAAAGATATGCATCAAACATAGACACTTACAATAAACATTTTTGATCAGAGATGAGGTTAACAAGGAACATACACAAAGAAGAGACAAAAACTACCACCTTACAAAAAACTAGCATCTCAAATACATGTACATATCTCTACCTCTGCCTTATAGATTATATTTACAAGAAAAAAATTGTAAAGGAAAAATACTGTTTCTGTATAAAAGGCTCATAACTGCAATTTGAAGATATAAATAAGAAGGTATTATTCTTTTACTTCAGAAATAATGCTTTTTTTTTTTTTTTGTTGACAAGAAATAGAAATAGAATACAGATGTTATCTTACTTATCTACAATACTTATTAAAAATAACAAAAAATAACGATAAATAATTGAGAAACGTTTATAAGCTATAGTGTCTGTACTACGTACAGATAAACTCTTCATTAAATAACAGCATCGCATCACTCAAACATCAACATTTTCTAATAGAAATTTAGATCATCACACACACCTCTAGTCCAAGGTTTGCTTTGGTTATTTCATTAAACCAGCAAACTGCATGCACACTTGGCTTGAAAATAGAGTGTTTCAAAACAAGGCTTGAAAATAAAGTGTTTGAAAACAATATCCCATCAAATATGCACTAAAAATATGATATTCAGCAGTGCAATTCCAAGCTTTTCTCTCGACTATTATATCAGTAACTAAGGACGTAGACTATCCCTTCTCAACATTACAATTAACTTCAGAATTCAATACGTGTACTGAAATACAATGTTTTACAAATACAAATAGACGAGAAGGTTTAAATGGAAACACAATAAGCTAAACAAATATTTTTATATGTTGATTTTGCAGAACTATGCAACCATTTCAATAATGGAATTCTGAACACATCAATTATCAAAAAAAAAGGGAAGTTACATTACATGTGTTTCATCTCAGGCCTTTAACATTGGCTGTGCTAACATGTACATGTATATTTATTGTTTAAACACAGTAGAATCATTATTTTGGAAAATTTCCAATGATTAAAGCCAATTTATATCAAACAACAACATAAGAGTGCTTACTTAAAAAAAGAAATTTGACCATTACATTTTACCACAGAAATGATATCGAATTCTAGAATCTATATCTCTAAATAAAATACATGTACACTAATAATAAACACAGAAATCTTCTTATATTATGTAGCTCTATAAAAATCACAGATAAACATCTATTCAATATATGTTAATTCTCTGTAACATGTAAAAATAAAAAAGAACATTTAAAACAAGATTGCATTACTGATTTATGAAAAAAAATTGATTGTAAAATATGTTTTTAATAACAAAAAAGTAACATACAGAGGTATAAGTCTTCTTATAATTGCTAATTATAATTGAATAAAGCATTACTACTGGATACCGGGGATCTAAAGCTTTGTTGTACAAGTCTCTTTCTGTACAGAATCACTGAGCTGTGACGATTTACTAGATGTGGTACCCTGACTGTCTGTGGAGGGTGTGGGGCTAACAGCCGAGTGGTCTACCGCTTGTTTCTTCTCTTCTGAAGGAACTTTATTGCTGCCGATAGGAATATTGCTTTTCTCCTCGGAATCCGATCCTCTCTGAGGATTCTGCCCAAATTTGGCCCCCATGAAATCTAACTTGGGAGCCGGAGAGCTTTGTTCCATCGCATCTTTAGCAAGCTCGGGTATTTTTGCCACGATACCGCGGTGATCTTCTTCATTCATTAGGGTGGCCAGCACGCCTCCTGTGTTCTGCCTCTGAACATCTTTGGCATAATTCATCTTGATGCCATGTAAATCTGTGAGACATCCCCCCACTGCATGGAGCACTGCCTCTGGTGCACAGGTATCCCACTTTTTACATCCCTTACTTGCAAATACATAAGCGTGTACCTTGCCTTCAATCAGCAGAAGAACCTGCAAAAGATATTTCAGCAGTTTTGATGTTTTAAAAAGTTTTAGATTCTTTAAATGATATCATATTCGATAAATATACATGTATATGTAAGACAAGATTTTCCCTTAAGCTAAAGAATAACAAGAGGCACAAGGGGCCACAATGCTCACCTGATACTCATATACACTCATAGCTAACTGAATGCAGTTTGATTATTGTTGTAAGAAAGCTATCCCTTGAATTCATTATGAAACGTAATGAAATTCCTTATCCATCTTTTGTACTTTAAAATTCAAAATAAACCATAAACCGCTAAAGGCGGTAAGGCCGGATTGTGAATTGTGAAGATGATGTATACATTTTTGTGGAAACCATTATTACTGTTGCAAAATGAAAAAAACTATGGTCATGAGGATTCTACAAGTGAAATATCAAAGCCCTAACCCTTATAGTTCAAAAGTAAGTCAAAGGTCAAGGTCAAAAGTCATGATATCAAATGAATGATCCGGTCATAAGAGATCTATATGTGAAATATCAAAACCATAACTCTTATAGTTTAAAAGTAGGTCAATGTCAATGTCATTTGGTAAAAAGTCTAATATCAAATGAAAGGTCTGGTCATGAGGATTCTGCATGTGAAATATCAAAGCCATAGCCTCTATAGTTCATGAGAAACAGCCCAGCTTTACTTTTTTTTCAGTAGATCAAAGGTCAATGTCAAGGTCACTTAGTCAAAAGTCATGATATCAAATGAAAGTTTTGGTCATGAGGAATCTATATGTGAAATATCAAAACCCTACCTCTTATAGTTCGAAAGTAAGTCAAAAGTCAATGTAATCAAATGAAAGCTCTGATCATGAGAAATCTATATGTGAAATATCTAAACTCTACCTCTTATTATTAGTTATAGAGTTAGTTCCTGTTATACTTCCTACTTAAAGAAGGTGAGTAAAATTTGTGGGGGTTTAGGCCATAGGCTGAACCCCATACATATTTATACACCTACTTTGAGTAGGATGTACGACAAGAACTAACCCTATAACGAATTTATCACGCCGAGAACCATTTTGTTACACCACTTCCCTAAGGAAGATTACTTTGGACATTTTGTAATGTTTTATTTGTAGTTTTTGACGTTTAAAATTTAGTGACCTACCTCAGCGACATCATTAGTAAGAGGCGTGATAAAGTTCAAAAGAGGTACAGGTCAATGAATGTCAAGGTCACTTAGTAAAAGTCATGATATCAAATGAAAGTTCTGGTCATGAGGAATCTTTATGTGAAATATCAAAACTCTACCTCTTATAGTCTAAAGTATATCAATGTCAAGGTCACTAGGTCAAAAGTCATGATGATATCAAATGAAAGGTCGGGTAACGAGGATTCTGCATGTGAAATATCAAAGCCATAGCCTCTATAGTTCATGAGATAGAGCCCAGGTTTATTTTTCAAAAGTAGGTCAAACTCTAAGGCCAAGGTCACAAGGTCAAAACTTTTGGTATCCATGGTAAGGTCTTGTGACAAAGAATACAGATGCTTTCTGTTTGTGAAAGAATATACTTTTTTAAGCATATGAAGTTTCAAAATATTATGACCAAAAATAGATTTTTTTTATAAATTTTTCAATTATTTTCACAAAACAATCTATTTATAGACCCAAAATGACTTTGACCTGTGACCTTGTAAATCAATAGAGTGTTTGTCTTTTTACACTTCATCAACAGACGGATCACTATGACTATAGCTCACTTCATATGCTTCAAGAAGAAAGTACATTCTTTCATATACATATATGTAATGGCTTTTCATATCTTTTATCAGCATATAGAGAAATTATGCAAAAAGGTAAAGGGGAGGAGAGGGTCAATATGTACATGTAGTTGTCACTTATAAACAATAGGGCTGAGTATCGCGGGTCAAATGTGTATTGCGATATATTGCGATATTTGGAAAAATATTGCGATATATACTGTAATATTATTATACCGTTACATCAAGAGTCCTTATGGTTTTTTTCCTACCTCAATTTTCCTTTCAAAATTTTATTTTAAAATCTGAAAATGTCTTCATCATGATATAATTACGGATGCACACGTGCAGACAAATTTGACCAATCATACGTACATGCATGAATATCCGGTTGAAAAAATAATATCCATCCAGTTATTTGAAGCTATTAATTTGATAATTCTGCTGAGAGATTGACGGACACTCGCGGACAGACAGTGCAAAAATTCGTTAGGAAACTTAAAATGACACCACTATATTGTGCGTTTAAACAATCATAACTAAATATATACATGTACTATAAACAAAATACAAGAATCAAGCTAACATGATAAAGTCTTTCTTGCAAATTAGTATAACAATGTGCAGTGTGTTGCGGAACGTTTCTAAAGGTCGAAGAAATGTTATTTTACCTATTTCTTGAAATCTATTTTGCTGTGTAGCATAGAACGGACACCTCGTCATGTTTAATAGTGGCTAGTCAGAAAATTGCAGAACTGATCGCTTTCGCCCATAAGTTTCAAAGAAACAACATGAAAATATGAAGATAAATAATATCGTCAAAAACCGGTTTTTGAAAACAAATATCGTGGTACGTATTGCGAAGCCTCGTATCGCGATATACCAGTACCGCGATAAAACCGCTCAGCCCTAGTAAACAAGATAGAGCCTGTGGCTCAGGTGAGCATAAAATGGCAACAATTACGCTGCAAAATACGCCTGTCAGGATTTTGTCATTATCACTTACATAAAACAAATTGTTCAAAGCTGTTCTATTTTTAAGCAAGCATATTAAGATTTTTAATAAATTAGAAAAAAAAAAGATATACCTGCAAGACACATGTGTAACTTTAATAAAATCAATACTATATATTCTGAAAAAAAAATCAATGGAGGAAATTTGACTTTGACATCTTGGACCAAGGTTAAACACTATTTTCTCCTTCTGATGCATATCTAAATTTGGATTTTTGAGTTCATAATCATATGAATACTGAAAATATGATGAAAGGACGGAGGGATGGATAAAGTAAACAAGATATGAAAATAATCAGAAACATTACCTTATGGCCAGCTCCTCCTACACGTACTACCTCATTAGGATTTAATGACTGAACTGTCTCTGTGACTAACATGTTGGAATGTGATCGACTGGTTGTGACGATAAGCTTATCTTTAGGGGGGACCTCTCTTAAAAAGCCAAAGCCACCTGTAATAATGAATTGTTATGGATAAAAGAATAGATATTGTTGTGTACGGACAGTCTCTTTCACAGATGGAGCTACACTACACTTGGTTTTCTCCCCTGTTGTTGTCTCGGCGTAGGGATTTTTATAGGTATGGCAATTCTGCAATATATTCAGACTGAAACACTGTTTGAACATTAGCTCTGGATCAAACCGATGATAATTTCATCATTTCTGATTTCATTACGTCATATGACGATAATCCCTTATTATTCCTAGAATCAATTTCTTTACACAAATCTCAATAAAAGATGTGTAATGCACATTTAATACAAATTAAAATTTCATGCATATCAATATGGTATCTACGTAGTAAAGAACCTTGTGATCTAGTCAACAAAAGAGTGGAAACGCTAAGCTATATACTAGTAATACAAGGACTAACACAAGTTTCATATAAACATATCCATACAAACATAAATTCTGTATTTGATTATACTGTAAAAGAGAGGAATATGATGAAACTTGTACCTAAAATAGCAAAAAATACCATGCCACTGTTGTCTTTTCATTGTGATGTTATAATCGATTCTGATCCTGAGATCAAATGACTGTGCCTCAAAGTGATATGACATGTCTGTCACATAGAAAATTATTACAAAATCTTGTGTAGCCGTATATATTGGG
>VSWD01000009.1:9260009-9295009 GCA_033119305.1 Pinctada imbricata | reverse complement strand
CTTAGACAAAATTTTTATTCCTACCATGGATATACATCTTTTAAAGAAGATATATTTGAAAAGAAAAAACTATTTCCTTGTCCAAGGCTGCACTAGGTACTTATTTACTTAAAATATACCTTTCTTGCCAAATTGACCAAAATGCAGGTAAAGGGTAACCTTCAACTATATGTTCCTAAGAAATTGAAGGTACATTAGAAATGCTACCCATAAAATTGAGTTAGCTTTAGATATGACTAAAGTAAAATGTACAATTCAAAGTTTTTAGGCAACTTCTAGAAATACAATTATAGTATTTTTATAAGGCAAAAAACTGGGTCTTATGTTTTATAATACTGAGACTTTTTCATACATGTATATGATATAAATAGGAATAATTTTTTCAAGAAGCGTAGAAAACTATATTTCAGATAGAAAACCATTGCATAATGAATTAGTGAAATCTATTATTCAAACAACAATTTACATTAATTTTAACATTCACTAATCCCTTGGGAGTCACCTAAACTAATAAGATATGAAGAGCTGCCAAGCTGAATCAAATCCTGTACTTCCTTGAAATGCACTAATCAAATAATAGAAGAAATAAAAATATAAAGTCAATTCATCCTTGTACATCTCTCAGTGACATTGAATAACAAATTATTTGCCTGACCTGTAGAGCCTTTCTGACGACCTCCGACACATATTTAAATATTCCATGTAGTGTATCCAGGAGAGTTTGTAACATGGAGAGGGCACTTTTATTATCACTATGCTCATCAGACTCGAAACATGCCGTACTGACGTCAAAAAATAGAGTGGTGAAGTAGTCTATCAAACCTGCAAAATTACAAAGATGTTTACCATATAATAAACTCTATTTTACAAAATCAAAAAAAAACTAGACAACAGAATCTGTAAAGTTACAATTATATTACAAAGGTTTGTAAAATCAAAAGTAAATTCAATTACATCTTTAAAACTCACAAAGACTTAGAGTCAAACAGATACATGTATTAGCCAATCCTTCAATATTCAGCGAGTATTTACTAGGAATATCATATCATATACAGAATAAGCTTTCCAACATAAGTACATGTTTAAATGTTAACAAACACATGAGTTATATGTGTACCTTGTTCATAAAGTTCCCTCATGTTTGTTTCTTTATGACCAACCAGGAGATTTATTATACTGGCTATGCTCTGTACAGAGCTACTGAGGGGGCTAGACTGATGATCCTGTATATAATACAAATATGATATATAATACATGCTATAATATAAAACGTACATGTAATATATGATACGATATACTATACTGGCTATACTCTGTAAAAAACTTATCATCCTGTATATAATACAAATACATGCACAATACCAGTATATATGTTGTAATATATGATACTGATGATAAATAATCTGACAATAGTCTGAACTGATGATCAGGGTGGGAGTTAGATAATCCAGCAAAAAACGTACAATACATCATATAATCTCTATTAATATGATTTAAGGAACTATATGTATTAAAAAACAATCAATAATATACAAATAAGGCCTCGGTCATTATGTCATTATAATGACCCGATGAAATTTGTAATATCGACCGAGACATAATGACTGAGGCCAAGTCCTTATTTGTTATATCATATAGCGACACATAGCACTCTATATCATTAAAACAATGATTCAAAGAAAAAGGAATATTCTATTATTGATAAAGAATTCAGCAATCAATTGCGCTTTTTTTGTTAAAAGTGCATAAAAGCTTGTCAGATTTTACAAAACAAAGCTTATAAGATTTAACAAAATAACAATCTTGAGTTTCATTGTAAGTACTGAAATCAGGAAAAATAGTACACCGAGTCATAATCTTCCGTCAACGGTCATCATCGGAAAATAATGACTCACGCAACAGCCAATCAGAATCGATGTTACATTCTGCTTATATAGTCATTATCTTCCGTCAGCGGTCATTATTGGAAAATAATGACTCCCACAACAGCCAATCAGAATAGACATTAGGCCATGTAAAATTAATTCTATGTTTCTCAGATAATTGGGTCTAAAAGGAGTGACAAGGTAGGAAGGATTTTAATTTTTTGTTTGTTTTTTTTTCCATCAAAAGTACTCTTATTATTCATGTAAGGAAAAAAAAAACCATAGGGTAATCAAAGATTACATAGCTCGCTTATACAGGTTTTTGTCTTAAACTAGGTTAAAGTTCTTGAAAAGTAGGTCAAAGTCCAAGGTCAAGGTCACTAGGTCAAAGGTCATGGTCTCAAATGAAAGGTCTTGTCACAAGGTATCTACATGTGAAATATCAAAGCCCTACCCCTTATAGTTCAAGAGATATAGCCCAGGTTAAAGTTTTGTCTACGGACGACAACAACGACGTCACCGAGGGTATGGCATTAGCTCTCTGATCTTTTTCGTCCCGGCGAGCTAAAAATTGTATGCCCTGTCTTACCCCCCCCACCCCCGCATTATTCATGTAAGGCAAAAAATCTTATGCAGTCTCCCCCCCTCCTGTTTTTCTTTAAAGAAAACTGTCTTTGTACCATCAGTCGAAATAATTTTTGAATTTATGGCTTTCTCCTGTAATTAAGTTAATTTTTTAAGGAAAATAGCCTATTCCTTCTGAGAACGGGGAAACGTACATGTAGCTAATAGATACAAAAATAGCAATCCAAGGAATGCTTGTGTCGCCTGCGAAGCGGCCTATTTTTAAAATGTTAATTAAATATGTAGGTCATGGTCACTTTGTTTAATATTTGTACATGTATCAGTGGGAAAGTCTTGTCAAATGAACTCTCATGCCTCTTTCTTACCAATTAAAAGATACATGTACATGTATGGTCAATCTATTACTTTTAGAAAAGATCAATCATCTAGGTGAAGGTCATTAGGTACACATTTTTGGGAATAAAAGAAAGGACTCATCATAAGAAATACATGTTTTAAATATTAAAGCCATATCACTTATCAATCAAAAGATAAAGTAAATACGTAGATCAAGGTCACTAGGTAAAAAAAATATGTGTAGAAAGGTCTAAAGACAAGGAATACACATGTGAAATATAAAAGCCCTATCACAAACTAATCAAAAGATAAAGCCAATCTTAATTTTTTGGAAAAGTAGGTCAAATATCTAGGTCAAGGTCACTAGGTCAAAATTGATGGTATGTGTAGTAAGGTTATGTCACAAGAAATACACATGTGAAATATCAAAGCCCTATCACGTACCAATCAAAAGATATAGCCCATCTTAGTTTTTTTTAAAGTAGGTCATATATCTAGGTCAAGGTCACTAGGTCAAAAATTATGGCATGTATAGTAAGGTTTTATCATCAGGAACACACGTGAAATATCAAAGCCCTATCGCTTACCAATCAAAAGATATAGCCAATCTTAGTTTTTTGAAAAGTAGGTCAAATATCTAGGTCAAGGTCACTAGGTCAAAAATTATGGCATGTGTGAGAAGGTCTCATCACAAGGAATGCATTTCTGAAATATCAAAGCCCTATCACTTACCAATCAAGAGATATAGCCAATCTTAGTTTTTTTGAAAAGTAGGTCAAATAAGTAGGTCAAGGTCACTAGGTCAAAAATCATGGCATGTGTAAGAAGTTTTCATCACAAGGAATACACCTATGAAATATCAAAGCCCTACCACTTTCCAATCAAAAGATATAACCAATCTTAATTTTTTTGAAAAGTAGGTCAAATATCTAGGTCAAGGTCACTAGTTCAAAAATTATGGTATGTGTAAGAAGGTCTCATCACAAGGAATACACATGTGAAATATCAAAGCCCTATCACTTACCAATGAAAAGTTATGGGGTGTGACACCCAAAGTGTGACAGACAGACAGACAGACGGACGGACGGACGGACGGACGGACGGACGGACTGACTGACTGACTGACTGACTGACTGACTGACAGACGGACAACGGACAAAGTGATACATGTCATACTTCGTATATTTGTGTCGCCTGCGAAGCATAGGTATTATTTTCTCACATCTTGTTTAAACCCAGTTCAAATTAAATACATCCCCTCACTTCCTCAGATGGATCCCTTCATATGGTAAAAATTTGGCCGATAGCATATATCTTCGGAAGTCAAGTCTGGATGAAGCGGAATCTTTAGAAATCGAATGAAGTGTTCAACATTAACCATCGTCTGATAAAATAATGAACACGGGTACAATATACATTCCTTTATTCATATATAGATTTAAGGATTTTACTACGTTTCTCTTGGTTTCGTCGGCGGTCCTTGCTTATACTTTTTACTAGTACAACGTTGGCGTCATTATTAATAGGTTCGGAAGTATTACAATGGACACTTGCTATTGTTTGGCATAGGTATTTTCATATGCTGTAGAGATTAATAAAGAAAACTACTAGTATACGAACGTTTTAATATATGTAAACTCGATGTATTAAACACGCGAAGCTGGCCGACGGCACGTTGTTAGTTTTTCCTATACAATTCCCTTTAAACGGCGCATGGATAAAGGCTTTACCCGTAACGTAAATACGGAACACGCCGTGATTTATACAGGCTTTTAAAAGTATTTATTCATCAGGTACCATTTGGACAATTTTACCTATGTTTACAGGACAATAAACATGTTCAACAAAATAAATGGATATCTTGTTTTTAATCGAGGATGAGACACGGCGGATATTTTTTTCTGAAATTGCAATAAAAACGTCTCATCGGCGGCAAATTATAGCGTGCGGATGTTTCTGAGAAACATAGATTTTATTTTACATGGCCTACATTCTGGTTATATAATATTAGCATATAAGATGTGATATGGTATTTGGTATAATCTAAAATACCATGAGGATCTGGAATATGACAGACACCAGCCCTAACTGCTCGAACTGCTTGATGAAAGCTCCATTCTGGTCCTAGTAACGCTACAAGAAGTTTCAGACCATAACTTGGCAGTGGTTCCTGGTCAAGTAAAATCTGCTCAAACCTATAATACAAGGAAAATAGAATTACCTGCAAGATAACTGACATGTCTTTCTGTTTAGAAGCAATATTTCTAATGAATAATGCAATTCTTAAAATAAATATTGCGATTAATATCACTTACTGTGGAAGTAAGTTCTCCGAGATAATTCTATGTAGTTTGGTTGTGTTGACCTTTTTATCACTGGCAGCAAACTGTTCCTGGCTGAGATATACTGAGGCTATCTCAGAAAACAGGCGTAATGACATGGCTTTTATGTCACCTACAAAGTATGTGAATACATCATCTACATGTGTCTATGATCTAAGGTGTCAACTTTAATAATATTCACCCTTGATTCTCAATTTGTTTGCATAAATCAACAAAAGATACCAAAATAGTTTCTTAACAATTCTTATAACAAATAATCCTACCATTTTGACTAATGACAAGTTCAGCGAGTATCGGTAGTACAGATTCCACGACGACCTGGTTATAATCGGCTAAGATCTGAGGATGCTGGGATATACCCTCCAGGACAGACATAGCGGTGTTTGTGAAATCTACAGGAGTTATGGTTGCTGGAAAGGAAACATTCAATGAAAGTTAAGGATCCTGGGAGATATCAATTTCATATTTTACACCATTGTCAATGTGTTGTTCAAACACAACAGTAATTGTATCATTTTAAAATATCATCTGTAAGAAAAATCTTTTCAATCATTTCAACATTTTGATGAAAATTTATTATGCATTCTGATATTTCATCCTATCTTTTCTTCATATTTTAAAGAAAATTTGAGTACAAGAATATGTTGGCATTTTAACACATAAATGAAATACTAGTAGATACTTTACAATTTCAAATATAAAGGTAATTAATTTAAGTACATGTATCACATAATGCTTTTTTGACAGAGTCCACATCACAGGCCAAAAGATCGCCTGGCAATTATTCGTATGTGCCTCTAAAAAATCAAGGCTAATAACTCTGGTTTTACACTCTTGTCGAAAAATTTCAAGGAAAAATAGAAATTCTCAAGGTGTGATTACTATTATTACTTTAATCAACAGACTAAAGGTTAATCTTGATACTGACAAAGTTTCGTTGACCTAGACCACAGAATAAGGGAGAAACTCCAAAACTGAAAACGGAATTCCACTGACATATTTTTACTCGACATCGGCTGGTCCACTCTCTAACGCTGTAAATAAAATAGAATGGTTTCGCCTAGAATGCTACCGTCAACTGCATTGCATATTAGATTCTTATATAAACAAAACATAATTGTTTTTTACTCTAATTCAGTTGATGTTACTCACTATTACCTGTAATCAAAATGTTCACATGTCATCAGTTTTTCATTGAATGCTGTCATTTATATCTTCAGTGATGGAGAGTGGACCAGCTAATGTCGAGTAAAAATAAATCGCTAGATTCCGTTTTCATTTTGGAGTTTCTCCCTTATTCTGAGGCCAAGGTCAACCAAACTTGGTCAGTATCTAGCTTAATTTTTTGTCCATCGATTAAAGTAATGATAGTAATCATACCATGAGAATTTTAATTTTTCCAGGAATTTTTCCGACAAGAGTGTAAAGCCAGTGTTATTAGCCTTGATTTTTTAGTAGCGCATACGAATACCCAGGCGATCTTTCCGCCTATGGTCCACATTATTGTGTATTATATGTCCTGTAGTTATTATATATACTGCAGTCCTAATAATAACTCCATCCTCTGAATACATCAACAACGCGATACAGCGGGACACAAATGAAGGACTGGGAAATGTAAAAGGTCTAGAGCAATAATCTGCATTACAAAGATATTGCTAAACTAGTAAATACTACCATCCTAGAGACATTATACAAACGGTTACAGATTATTGAAAATATTCATCTACAACTTGAAACTCATAATGCAAGAAGTTCTAAAGAAAATCTGCAAGCGGCTGATATTTACGGCAAATATTGATCATGATGTAACTATAGGTCATATATGCTTGTAATAAATGAGAAATTGTAGTCTATTTTGATTTCTATAAATAAATCTATTGGTTGGCTCTTGTAAGACTGCTAGCTGACTAGCAATAAATATAGCTGTAAAGCAGACAGACTGACTGACAGATAAAATACAAAGTGATCTATGTAATTGTGTACCTCTGTCATATATAAACTAATTGTGTACACATGACAACTATAATACTGTCACTCATAGCTGGTGGGTAGTACCACTTCAATTATAAATATGTTTCTGTAGTGGCTAGTAATCAAGTAAAAGATATAGCAGAAATCACACTTCAATTCGATGATAAGGTAGCACATTTAGTATAACAATATACTGAAGCCATGGTAGGTAGATTACTGACTAGCTCACACTTCTATAAAGTCAAATCTATTGAATTGAATCTTCTATTAAGTAAAATCAAATCTTACAGCAAACTACACTCCTATTTTACTAAGCCATGAATTCTATTGCAGTAGAGCTTTATAAGAAGTAAGTACAATAATGTATGCTACACAGGACAACAAACTGGTAGAAGGAAAGCGTGTTACACTATACCTTTGGTTCTCTCTATCAAATAAAGGAAATCACAGACAATATGTTAATTCTTTGATTTCATAATCCAACAAGTTAGTGACTAATATTCTATAGCAGAATGTTACTTTTATAAAGAATGTTATGAGACATAAACAACAAAGGCCTATAAAGTCATGGAATTTTTTTTACAACAAGTATCACTGATCTATAGGTATGCCTAAAACCAACACTTACGTATTTATTTTCAGTAACACATACAAACAAGTACAGAACACACTTAACACAAGATAGACTTTCTTACCAGTAGCAGATTCAATATTTGTGTCTCCTACTTCAATACTCTTTACATGAGACAAGAGAGTGGAAAGACTTCGGATAAATTCTTCACATATAATTCTTGGACGGAAGACCTGAAGTAAAAATATAATGGTGATAGAGTGAAAACTAAAAGTTTTGATAAATTTTTACATGTCATCCTCTACGTTCATCAAAAGGGCTGGGTTTTAGTGTGCCTAAAGGTTTTCTTGTGATTTTCACAAAGGCTATTAATATTGATACATTTAAAAGAAACTAAATCAAAATAATTTTTATGTATTCTTGTGACATTTCTTTACTTACCACAAATGACATTAATACATATGTTTAAGATGAATTTGCATTAAAAGAACTGGAAATAACCTTATCATATCATACCTGACTAGTGACTAGATGTAAAAAGATATGTATCAATGGGAGACTACTCCTTAGCTGTTTAGCTTGGACGGCATTGGGATGCTTCCTTCCATTTACAGCCTCTAATGCAGACAAAATCTCCTCTACAATAATATCAGGAATGTCTCTCAATGGGGAGGATTCTACTCAATGTTGTACTTTTTCATCTTTTATCAGACAACAATATCAAAAATGTTTACTTTCTCTTCTGTTGATATCATTTCTGATATAAAGAGAAAATCAATATTTTCTAAAGATGTTGAATTGAGAATACTTGAGCTTATTTTTCCCTTTATTTTGTAATTGTAGCATTGTTATTTTTATTCATGATGACTTTCTCCTGAAACATTTTACTGTAATACACAAGGTGAAGTACATACTGAATATTTTGGGTACACTATCTGTGATGTAGGTAATAAGGTACTCCAGACACTGTGTCATATACTCTACACAATCTGTGTTATTAGTCTCCGTCTTCCCATCTCGTGGTGTTTGACGACGACTGTCCCTCTCTATGTACATCACCAATCTAGGAATTATATACATTTCATGTAGAACAGTAACAGAAGAACCCAAAAGTATGTGTAAAAAATATGTATAACCAGAGGATGAAATACTACTCTGTTATTTAGAATACACAAACATGAAATTATACTAATATTATACACAGTCAATTGTGCCTCACATGAAATTCATGTGAAATTTACATGAATTTTACATGAAAGTTCATATGAAATTTATGTAAAACGAGCACGAACAGGATTTTTTTTTACATGATATTCATCTTGAGTTTCCGACATGAAGTTCATATAAATTCAATTTTACATGAAAAGTTCATGTGAAATTCATGTGAAGTAAAATTATTTCCTAGTTAGTATGCGTATCATATATAACGTGGTATCTACATACCTTAGCTGACAGCTGCTGAGTAACATATCATGGTTATTCTTAACCACTTCATGTATAACTACAAAGGCTTTGGCTCGTATCACCATGGAGGGACTATCTAACAATCGTAATATCTTCTGTAGGAAATCCTGAAAGTAATATTTACTTTTCAAAAAACTGAAACTTCATTCAAAGCTTAAGATACCATTACACAAATAGCTTCCATTAAAATTGTGACATGTAAGTGACTTTCCTTAGAACTGTTTGTGTCTTTATTTTTTTCATTTCACCATGATTTTTTTACTTTTACAAAGAACTGAAACAGAAAAATTAACTGTACTGAAAGCCAATAACCATAAAGTTAAGAAATACATGTATTCATAGTTATGAATTTCAATAAAAATATATGGATAACATGTAATTCGTAATAGAAAATATCATTGCTGGTTTCAGTATGGTACATACGGTATATGATAACAACTATTACCTTATCCTGGATCATCCTATTGGCATACTGGCCTGAGGAGATTAGAGCACCAAACATTGTGACTATAGACTGCTGGATACGGGTGATTCCAAATGAGAGGGCGGACAGGATAGTGGTCAGACCCACGGTGTCTATAACACTCTGAAACACCTGCTGGTTGTGTCTAGTAATACGGCATAATGCCTGTAACACGGATAAAAATAAGTTTTAAAAATAGGGTCTAACATCTAATCTATTTCTAAGTTGAGTATCTGGCAAGCAATACCGGTATTTGACTGTAGAATGAACAGGACAAATTTTTTCTTTAATTTCATATTAATGTCTAAAAAATTATCTCTAGTTCCTAGCAGACTGTCATATACATGTACATGATTTAGTATTTCGACAAATTTCTAAGACATGACAAATTGTCAGACAACATTATTTATTCATCAAAGTGTGTTACTGGATCAAATTATTCTCAGCACTTTACACACTGACTACCATCATCATCATATCTCGTCAGATGGCAAATTCCAACTCCAAGAGAAATATATCAACTTACCGATAAAGCAGTTATCCTGAGGGAATCAACTGTAGAATGTTTGAATATATACCACAGCAACTGACCTATCTCATTTGTTACAAATTTCTGAAAGAAGAAATGAGGAAATCAGAACAAAATTCATCATATTTAGAAACTGCATTCATAAAGCAACTTAGAGAAATAACTCATTCCTACCTTTTCTCATTCTATATAAGCAACTCTGGTCAATTAAGTGAAATATTACACTATTGTGAACAGGGATGAGGGCAACATATAAAATAATTATGCTTTAAAGGATCTCAAGACAAAATGATTAACGAGGCCGGGGGCTTGGTGTTATCCACAAGTCTAACGAAGCATATGTTGCCCTAATCCCCAGTCAATAATTGTTTTGTCAGACCTTACTTTAACCTTGCATCAATATATTGAGGGGTCTGCATGTTTATATACATGTACATTTTAAGAAAAGAGTGTGTATAATAGGTACAATTTAAAGCCATTAATTGTGTGATGTCACAAAAGATGAGATAGGTATTGGTCTCAGTAATAGTTTTTACTAATTTGTGCCGGTTCCAATATCGATGAAAACAAAGCAAACTATTGAACATGCTAGATGAGTCAAGATACATGTAACCTTGACCTTTTAATTCTTGTTTTTAATACATACATGTACAGACAAAATAAAGTAATTCCTACCTGAGCATGCTGACCAGAAGTGGACACCACATTCTCTACAATCTTAGCTGCTATATGGTTTACTACTGCATCTTCCTATAACAAGTCATAGTGATATTTAATTTACGTCATGCTTCTGTTGGAACATGCAATATCATGAAATTTTAATATTAAATTTGACAAAAGACATTATTAAAAATTGAGTAACATACCCCATCCCTACAGCATCTGGTGACCACTGTGTAAGTCATGGACGGTATTATCCAGTTATCTACAGGCTGACCACGCCTTTGTTCCTGTGACAAAGTGGACAAGATTATGGTTGCATAGATTTAAACTAGGAAATGATTTGTAGATGTGGTAGTGCAGTGGTAGTGCAGTGGTTAGTGCAGTGGACTGTAAACCCCCACAGGTCGTGGTTTCGAATCTCACCGTAAATAAACATTGTGAAACCGTGGTGACCTTGGACAAGTTGCAATGCACTATCTACACCCAGGAGTAAATGGGTACCTGGCATATGAGACGGTAGTTCTTCTGTATACTCCCAAAGCGAGCTGAGAAGGCATATGACTGAACAGGTCTCACCAGGGAGATAATGTACAAGTCACGAGAGGCTCAGATGAGCTATGAAACCTGTACCTTTACCCCTTTATAGGAAATTTCATAAAATGAAGAATACCTCAATGATTTGTATGTGTAATGAAAGCTTAAACTACAAGGACGTCTGATGATATTAACTTCTTAAAGATTTATGAAGCTTTTTACAGACAGAAAGATAAGTTGTTGAGGGACTTTCATACAGAAACATCAATCCAGTGCTCTGAAAATAGTATTCCTTATACATTTTTTGTACAGTAATAATCAATTCTCATTGGTCTTGACCGAAAAAAAAATACTTCCCTATTTTTCAATCTTTAGATTATATTGCACATACAAAATGTAAATAATGTACTCAAATCCAGTTTCTTACCTGTAGAGCCACAAGGAAAAGGACTTCTCCCACAGCAGGCAGAACTCCTTGTTTCAGTTTACTGTTCTTGACATTTTCTCTGATTACCTCTGTCAAGGTCATCAAAGGCTGAAAATATACAGTACAGTATTATAGCAAACTCTTCTTCATAAGTATTGTCTATATCAAAGTATATTCTATATATGTACATGTAGTCATAGCTTATACATACATGTACATGTATCATAAGAACATCTTATACAGAGATCTAAGCTTGGATCCTCTGGAATGTTAATTTGTAAATACTTATAGATTGTAAGATGAACTAGTATACCTCAGACAGATTTACAGTGTCGTCTAATTCCTCAGCGTTATCTGCAATAAGTCCTATAACTCTGGCTGCCTTTGTTTTCCTTTTCAACAAGAAAAACTTAATCGGTCAATTCAATAAAACAAATTAAAACATTGAAATTCAAATTTTAAATTGAATTTCAAATTCACAATTTCCAGTTATCTATTACAACAAATATACTGTATTTTGATCTACATGTATGTTAAGTCTAGCAAAGAACTGATACATATATAGAAAGTTGCTTACACATCTAGATGCTGTGTTTCCTTGACAACTTTTGTAAGCACAGTGACCACACCCTGTTTTAGCAGGACATCAGATACTTTACTTGCCGTAGCCAGGCCTGTCATATAGTGTAACAGATGGATACGTTTCTGTGAGGGAGGTCCTTTTTCAGCCACAGACAGACAGTCTATTATTGACTTGGCATGCCTGACCAGCTCCTTCTCTGGCATTGACATAACTTTGTCAACTAATAAAACAATAATCATGTGAAATGATAAACTTTAAAGAGTGTATCGACTAAGCATACAATCTCAAACTTTATCAAATCTTACAAAAATTTTCAATTACCGGGTATAATCTTTTCATTTTAAAGTATGCTCTAAAAAATGTTCATCAATACGAATCTGTGTATTGATTAGTAATCCTGTTTAGACTTACTAGAAAATGGTGTAACAGGAAGGATCTTGGTGTCATATTTAGCTGAGGCTGGTTTTTGTATCTGCAAAATATTTAACCTACATCATTGCATGTACATGTATATATAATGCGGAAGGGTTTATATACATATATACATATATCATACATGTATATTACCATTTTAACTAAATTCATTCAATAATATAGAATAAAAGACTTACAGTCAAAAAAACTTCTTAAAGTGAAGTTACCTAAATTTCAAGCCAAACAGAAAATTCTGGATATGCAGAAAGATTAATTCATACATCTTATGCCAAAATTCTTCTTTAAACTTCATTTAATCAAGACCAAAAGATGTCTAATATTTCAATGAACAGTGGCTATTAAGATATTCCACAGTGCACTTAATGTGTACAAATTATGAACATAGATTATGAATAATTTCTACCTATTTTAAACTGTTTCCAATTTTTTAGATAGAAACATTGGATAAAAATTCAATTTCTTTGCATCTCCTGAGGAAATATTTCTTATTAATTTCATTAACATTGTCAATACCAACAACTCAAAGACAGATTAAATGAACTGGTGAACTACAAAAGTTAAAGATTAAACAAACTTGACCTTCCAATTCATAGGGATAAATTTCATGAAGAAAAACTTGAAAGAGTAAACAAATCAGTTTAATTTTTAGCATCAAAAGTTAAAGCCTACCTGATGAGTTATGTAAAGATGTCTAAACACCTAATATATAGTGTATTACATAGGTATTCATATTAATGCTTGAAAGAGCTCATATATTGACAATACTTTCTTTTACTACAGTTTCTTTCTTTTCTCAAACCTATATAAAACATGTAAACTTAATACATGGCTTGATTTTGTTAGTTGCTTACACATGTGATCAGAAACTCATTATTCACCTAATTTTAAATGTCTAATATTCATTCATTATGAAGCTTTTTTTTTATCAGCCATTGATTGTGAAATCATAATGTAAAAGTCCACCCGTAGTTGGAATGTCAGAAATTCCTCAACTATATATCACAATTCCATTACCTTGACGTTGTCTACTATGGCAGTGATGGTAAAGTCTGACGGATGATATATCAGCTCTAACGCTTTATTCCTCGTCTCGTAAGCTTCACTCTCAGTCGTGGTTGTTCCGATCACCTCCCTTGTAGAGATAGGTGACTGAGTGGCATTATGGGGGGCCCTGACCTTCTCATCATCTGGTGGAACAGCAGTGTGGGGGCGGGTACTGTAAATGTTTATAGCAAAACAAGATTGATGGATTGGTCATAGAAATTTCAAGTGTTGCAAAAAACTAATTAAAAAGTCATATTCATAAAGTAAAATTATTTTTAATACAACTGTACATATACATGAATATATCAATTTTTTTCATAAATTCCTAAATTTCATGACTATTCTATTGTCTCTGTTACATGGTCTGAAGACTGCATTATGCAATATCAGTTCTTTAAGCATAGTGTATACAGCTTTTTGTTACAGCATATACTTTTGAAGATAAACTATTGTGTAAAGGCATATAACAGCATACCTTAGAGTGAACAGAGTTGATGCCCCCTCATTACCAGGTGCTGTTTTTGGCCTCATGTAATCACCAAGTGTAGACCCTAAAGTAAACATGAATAATCTATAGCCATAATGGACATTCATCTGTGTGGTATTCCATATGAATGTTTCAATTGAGGACAATTTTGGAACTAGAATCTTTGGCTATCAAACCTCCATCCACACCCACCTGGTCGTGTCCCCTCCGGTATATCTAACACTGATGCTGGTCTATCTACACTCTTCTTTAGATCCACCGTTTTGATTTTACCGAGGACTGAGCCTGTTCCCTCCACAAACACGCTACTCCTGGCTGACGTGGCCATACTTCCCCCCATCTCCTGTGACATCACTAAGTCCTTGGCAAGGTGACTCAGCTTACCCTGCCAAAATGTGTGATTCACCAAGCCTGGCCATCCCATTCTACAAAATTACATGTAGTATTAATTCAAATCTAAAATATGTCTTGGCACACTTGTACTGTACATCTTTTAAAGACAATATATTTTATCTTTATTGTTTCAAAACCAAAACAATAAGGAGAAATAAAAAAAAATTGGACAAATTGTATATGAAAAGACTAAAAGAGATTGGACAAATTGTATATAACAAGACTAAAAGAGATTGGACAAATTGTATATAAAAAGACTATAAGAGATTATTTTGCTGACATTCCTGAAACAACGATGGAGAAGGATGAATTGTATATGAAAAGACTAAAAGAGATTGTGTTTTTATTTGTATCATCCCTTCCCTCTGCAAGATATATTTCAATCTACTGAAATAAGGAGAAAAGTTGCAGCACTTAAAATGATTGATGTGATGCAAGACAGACCCTACAATGGTCTGAAAAAAATCTTGAGCTTTTGTAAAAAGTAAAGCCTTACCTTTTGTCGGGGTCCTTGTTAAGTAGTCCTTCCAACAGACTGAGGAAATCTGGGGATGGTTTAGACGAGAATCTGGACCCTGAAATAATGAGTAAAAGAAGTGTACTGGACAACTGATCTAAGAGATTCACCAAAAGTACTTTTTTTTTACATTATACAACTTACCCTAACATCACATCACTTTACATATGTAATAAACAGGCAGTGAAGAATAGGAAAATTATAACAAGTAGACTCAGATTCTTCCACCTGGTTTGAGCAGACGTACCTTTAACTTTGGGAGGAGGAAGTTCTTTATGTAAAATCTTCTCTTTAAGTTGTTGATGTGATTCTGCCAGGAAAGGAGGATGACCTGAAAATGGAAACATTGCACTATGTAGAGGTCAAGGTTACACACCATGGTAACACTACTTTGGAAAGAAATCTATCTATTGATACTTATGTAGCAATTTGTCTTAACTATTATCTATACAACAAGTACAATGTACATAATGTTCATAGACATGTATGTGTATATCAGAATAAACTAGAACTGCCCTAAAATGACGAATTATTTATTCTGGTAATGGTTAAGACAATAAGATAATAAGATAAAGCTATGTACATGTATTTCTCTTTTTATGGGTATATGAAAGTCCTACCACTTACTACTCAAAGGGGAAATATCTGTTGAATTCTACTCAAAATGCATGTATAGGCATTACGTATTTCCAAATAAAATCAAATACCTTCCTACCTACCAATAGGTCATCATGGTCATAGAGGGTAGAACTGATAAACAGCAAACACAAAATATTTTATTGCCTGGCCCAATATAACACAGTACCTGTGAACATCTCATAGAAAACACAACCTAAAGACCATAGGTCACTTAGTATGGTCACCTCTATACACAGTACAAACAATATAACACAGTACCTGTGAACATCTCATAGAAGACACAACCTAAAGACCATAGGTCACTTAGTATGGATACCTCTATATACAGTACAAACAATATAACACAGTACCTGTGAACATCTCATAGAAGACACAACCTAAAGACCATAGGTCACTTAGTATGGTCACCTCTATACACAGTACAAACAATATAACACAGTACCTGTGAACATCTCATAGAAAACACAACCTAAAGACCATAGGTCACTTAGTATGGTCACCTCTATACACAGTACAAACAATATAATACAGTACCTGTGAACATCTCTTAGAAGACACAACCTAAAGACCATAGGTCACTTAGTATGGATACCTCTATATACAGTACAAACAATATAACACAGTACCTGTGAACATCTCATAGAAGACACAACCTAAAGACCATAGGTCACTTAGTATGGTCACCTCTATACACAGTACAAACAATATAACACAGTACCTGTGAACATCTCATAGAAGACACAACCTAAAGACCATAAGTCACTTAGTATGGTCACCTCTATATACAGTACAAACAATATAACACAGTACCTGTGAACATCTCATAGAAGACACAACCTAGAGACCATAGGTCACTTAGTATGGTCACCTCTATACACAGTACAAACAATATAACACAGTACCTGTGAACATCTCATAGAAGACACAACCTAAAGACCATAGGTCACTTAGTATGGTCACCTCTATACACAGTACAAACAATATAACACAGTACCTGTGAACATCTCTTAGAAGACACAACCTAAAGACCATAAGTCACTTAGTATGGTCACCTCTATACACAGTACAAACAATATAACACAGTACCTGTGAACATCTCATAGAAGACACAACCTAAAGACCAAAGGTCACTTAGTATGGTCACCTCTATACACAGTACAAACAATATAACACAGTACCTGTGAACATCTCTTAGAAGACACAACCTAAAGACCATAGGTCACTTAGTATGGTCACCTCTATACACAGTACAAACAATATAACACAGTACCTGTGAACATCTCATAGAAGACACAACCTAAAGACCATAGGTCACTTAGTATGGTCACCTCTATACACAGTACAAACAATATAACACAGTACCTGTGAACATCTCTTAGAAGACACAACCTAAAGACCATAAGTCACTTAGTATGGTCACCTCTATACACAGTACAAACAATATAACACAGTACCTGTGAACATCTCATAGATGACACAACCTAAAGACCAAAGGTCACTTAGTATGGTCACCTCTATACACAGTACAAACAATATAACACAGTACCTGTGAACATCTCTTAGAAGACACAACCTAAAGACCATAGGTCACTTAGTATGGTCACCTCTATACACAGTACAAACAATATAACACAGTACCTGTGAACATCTCTTAGAAGACACAACCTAAAGACCATAGGTCACTTAGTATGGTCACCTCTATACACAGTACAAACAATATAACACAGTACCTGTGAACATCTCATAGAAGACACAACCTAAAGACCATAGGTCACTTAGTATGGTCACCTCTATACACAGTACAAACAATATAATACAGTACCTGTGAACATCTCTTAGAAGACACAACCTAAAGACCATAGGTCACTTAGTATGGTCACCTCTATACACAGTACAAACAATATAACACAGTACCTGTGAACATCTCATAGAAGACACAACCTAAAGACCATAGGTCACTTAGTATGGTCACCTCTCCACCTTGAATCACCTCTGGAGCCATGTATGTTGATGAACCTGTGTAATGAACATGAATATTTGAAAGTACAAGTACTTAGATCTTATACATCAGATTTTTTTATATGAAAATACTGTAAAAGTCATTTTCCTAAAATATGAAAAAAAAATTCTATACATTATCTGCTAAAAGGATGGGAGCAACTAAAACTGTAGTCAAATTCATCTATAATGATTGTAGAATGATTTCCAGGTTAAATTCTTATTGACACTGCAAAATCATATATCAACTGATTGTAACCTGTAGTTTTGAATTTCCTTGACATGGGGTTGCCATCGTCTGTTTCTGTACTCCAAGCTTCTCCAGCCTCAGCAAACTTGTCAAATAACTCCTCCAGATTTTCTCCCTCCACTTTTGATAAACCAAAATCTGCAAACTTCAGTATACCTGGACCATCTAACAGTATCTACAAGACAAACAGAAATCATACAGCTTAATTCACAATGGCTGCTTTCTTTCTTTTTTTTATTTGAAAAAATTCACTAATCATTTTATATTAAAGAAACTAACAATTCCATTAATCTTAAGCAGGCATACATGTATCTATCTCTAGAAGATGTGGTAGATCAGGCTTTTTATTTTACAAATTATCAAATGACATATACCTTGGACGGCCTCAAATCACAGAATAGAATTCCTAGCGAGTGTATATAATGAAGTCCTGCCACTATGTCTACACCAAACGTACGTATGGAGCTTTCAGGGACGTTTTTATCCTGTGATATGAGAGTATGAAGACTGCCACCCGTACAGAGCTCTACTACCAACCATAGATGATTACTAGTCTCGTACCATTCATAAAACTTCACTATGTTTGTATGGCTAATATCATGAGTCATACGTACCTACAATACAAAGCAAAACAATAAATATCAGAAAACAAAACATTCAAGTGACGGAACATGCAAGTATTTCATTTGATCGCGTCATGAACGTCATATCTTTCTGTGACTTTGACCTCTAGTTCTAATCTTGAGAATTAATATATTTCTGGGATTCATCTTCAAACCTCTAAAGGCCCTGTCACACAGCCAATTATGTATAAATTACGAATAATTTACGAATGAAATTTAAAAATCTGGATTTATAGGCAGGAATATGTGGAAAAAGTTGGTTGTAATGTGAGAAATTTTGACAGATGAATCTCGCAAGAATGATGCAGAAATTACGCATAAACTACCCATGAAACACGAATAAATTGCGCAAATATTACCTTTATCTATGGAAAAGTCAATTTTGTGTGTAGTTCTTAGCAGTTTACACATTATATTAGTAATGCATTCGCAGTATATGCGTGTTTAAACATTCGCAGACATATGTATACGTGGAATGGACGTGTAAATCCCCAACTTTGCAAAAGAATCTCGAAATCCATTGCGCACATACGTGTATGAATTACAAATGAATTGTGTAAGAACTGCGTAAAAACTATGTTAATTATGCATAGATCGCATTAATCCAAAAGGTCAAAAACTTTTGTGCAGCTCAAAGCTGTTTTCTCGTATGTCAGCGTATTCTCATCACGGACTCCACTCACTGCGCATAACAACGAATGAAATGCAAATGAAACTCGATTGAAATTTATTAAAAACTTATGAATTACGTACATTTGTGCATGGATTACATATCTCCAGGTTTGCCCTAATTATTTTACATAGTTCATGCGTAATTGACCCTTCCGAAGGTGGGAAAAATTTGAGAAATTCCATGACGTCACAATGTAATTTCGATGTTTGACCGAGGTTCGAAGCTTGTTTGTCCGAGTAAAACACATGGTAAAAGTTATGTGACGTCACGAAATTTTGCATTTTATTCCCGCAATCGGAAGGGTCAATTCGTACCCAAGCGCTGTTTAATAGGGCCTTAAAATTGGTTGAACCGAGCCCTCTAGTGATACTATGTAGGAGAACAGAATGGATCTCTTCATTTGTATCTATTCTGCCAATCTCTTATTTGCTAACTTATAACGTAACTTTTGGCCTCATTGGCTCTAAGATCATAAGTGATACTGATCAAATCAAAGATCAGTAGCGTTCTGTAGATAATGATTACTTTAAGTGTACATATTCTAACACAACCAAAGTTTAGTGGAAACAGGATGAAATCATACAAAAGGACATACATGTAAATGCATAATCATGAACTAGCACACTAGACTTATTCTCCATACTACTACTAATATATGACACATCAAATGTTTAGCGAAGACTTGAATCAGCGCACTCTTGATAGTCCTATCTCCAATAAAATATGAATCTTGCTAAAATAAGTTCATATACAGTAAATTTTGTTTAGTTTGTATAGGAATATCACAAACAATTTGATACCTTACTATAAAGATTCTGATAAGTTTCTATAGATTGTCCTTTAGTTCTAACATGCCCAAAAACACATAATTCCTGATATATTCACATAAAAACATGAGTAAATTTGAACAAGAATAAAACTTAACAAAAATTTCAAGAGAATTAGGTAAACAAAGCCTAAAGTTTATTACAAAAAAACCCACTACTACTCTAATAATTATACAATGTATATCTTGTCACAATATAACATCAGTTCAGATAAATCAATCTCAACTCACAGTATTTGTAACTTGGGGTCGCTTGCATTTCTCTATACAGTGAATGGCCACAAAGTTTATTGTTCCTTTTCGCCTGCCTTTGTATATGATGGAATGATTTCCTCTCCCTAGTTCTTCATATAGTACAAAATTTTCCATTATGTGATCATCAAAGATCTACAGAAACATGTGTCTGAAATACAAAGTAATAAAGTTGAATTCTGCAAAATGCAATTGTACAATTACAAAATACTACATGTAGTAATATGGACACAAAGTACTTAATAGCCATTCTCTGTTAGGACCAAAATCGAGCGGCACGGCATGTCATGGATTTGGACGATTTTCAGTATAACGGGTATATATGAAGTACTGAGGATGAAAATAATACTTTTCGGTCAATGTGACCTCTGGTTGCCATGGTAATGAGGTCACTCTATTTATAGTACTTTTGAGACCATGAAATAAGCCAGCTTCTGACACTGCGTTCAGTGCGTTGCCATGGATACCACTGTAACATTTTGTTCATTTTTACAAAATTTGTTCTTCCTAACTTCAATTCTTACTTGGTACACTTAGTTATGTGATATATATTCCAGGACCTTAATTGTATTAATCCAAAATCAGGGAAAATGAAGCGAAAAAAAGAGGTCAAAATAAGGGCCAATTTAGTATGTTTTTGGCCATTTTCAATCTTAAATATCACAAAACGCACCTACAGGAGACCAGTGATCTTTATAAAAGAAAATATATGTTTATTAAGAAATAAAATGAATGAAAAATTGGAGTGGGTAAATTAGGAGTTTTACCTAAATTCTGTCGTCAAAAACCGTTGCTATGGCAACATTAGACCTGTTTGCTTGTTTCATATTATTTTTGAAATTGATTTATTCCTCTTTAGAGTTACGTATGATTGTCAAAATGTATGCATGGATAGATATGACTTAATACTTTCACTCAATAACAATTAAAATGTTCAAGGTCATTTACTTGAAGTTCAAGGTCATTTCTACTTTGAGACTCAAATACTGCAAAAAATATTGAATTTTTCAATTTTTTGTAATCAATTTTAACGAAATGTTATTTGAATATTTTCATAGGTCATATTTATTATGAAAGCTTATGAATATAAGAAAGAAAAATCTTTAAAGGAGCAGGTTCGGGAACATGGAAAATCGGCCTTAATTTTAGAATGTTTTAGATTTCTATTGTATTTCGTATCAAGGAAGTTAAATGTGTAGTTGTTTGAAATACCAAATAAATATTTCAATTTACGTGCAATACACCGAAAGATATGGCTTCAAATTCAGCTTAAATTCGTAAAATGCTGAAAAATCGTAACAAATTGGCATAATTTTGGTCAAAATTTATAAAAATAGTTGCCAGAGTCACCTAATGCTCGACTGCATAGCATAATATCTCTCATGACAGCCAATTTATTTAAACTCCCTTTCTCAGGCAACAACATATGATGGAGTCAAGACTCTACTTTGCTTAATATTGCCAATTTAAAGCAAAATCATTGAAGCAGAAAAAGTAGGTCAAGGTCAGATTTCAATAGTCTAACCCAAGATGCATCCAATATGCAAGTCTGGTGCATGTACCACTTATAGTTTGCTCAATATTGGCAATTTAAAGCAAAATCACTGAAGCAGAAAAAGTAGGTCAAGGTCAGATTTCAATAGTCAAACCCAAGATGCATCCAATATGCAAGTCTGGTGCATGTAGCACTTATAGTTAGCTCAATATTGCCAATTTAAAGCAAAATCACTCAAGCGGAAAAAGTAGGTCGAGGTCATATTTTAATAGTCTAACCCAAGATGCATCCAATATGCAAGTCTGGTGCATTTAGCACTTATACTTTTCTCAATATTGGCTTTTAAAGGTAAAATAATTCAAGCGGAAAAAGTAGGTCAAGGTCATTTTATGAAAGTTTGATCAAAGATACATCCAATATGCAAGTTTGGTACATGTAGCACTTATACTTTGCTCAATATTGGCTTTTAAAGGCAAAATCATTCAAGCGGAAAAAAGTTGGTCAAGGTCATTTTTTGAAAGTTTGATCAAAGATACATCAAATATGTAAGTTTGGTACATGTAGCACTTATACTTTGCTCAATATTGGCTTTTAAAGGCAAAATCATTCAAGCGGAAAAAAGTAGGTCAAGGTCATTTTTTGAAAGTTTGATCAAAGATACATCAAATATGTAAGTTTGGTACATGTAGCACTTTTACTTTGCTCAATATTGGCTTTTAAAGACTTTATTGCTATCTTAACATTTACCTTATCATCTCAACATTTGCCTTATCATTTGAAATAATTTTAAAAATCCCAACCCCAGGGGCTATATCCTCATCTGGATATATTAAATGATGTATAATTAAACATTTGCAACAAAAAAAACCAACAGAATATGAATATAGGGAAGGTAAATGTGTAATCTTAACATTTACCTTATCATCTAGTTCGGACGACGCCGACGCCGACGCTGGGGGTATTGCAATAGCTCTTTTGCACTAAAGTGCAGTCGAGCTAAAAATAAGTAGGCCGCCAGCCCTCACCCAAAATAATTTTCAAATAAAAAGTTAGATTTGCAATCTTTCTTTCGATCAACATCAAATTTATGCTGGGTGCCGGTGAGCGTTGGCGCCTATACTAATTTTAAAGATTTATGCACAAAATATGGCGATTTTCCTTCATTTTCCGTCCTGCAGAGCAAATGACGTCAAAATGTGACGTCATAACTAAAGCACGTGACGTTTTGACAATGAAAAATATTTACTTTCTATATCGACAGGTATTTGAGATAAATATAAGAGATACTGAATCATGATTTTCATAAAATAATTTTTTGCAAAAATTTAGGGCCGATTTTGAAGGTTAGTGAACCTACCCCTTTATTGTTATGTAATAATTCAATTGGATTTTTTATCAAAAAAACAGAAAATATAGGTTTCGTTCCTTTTTTTATCAAAATACTCACCAAGAATTTAGAAATTCAAAGATGTGAAGAAACTTAATCAATAGTCCTAGGAATTAGTGTTAGATTAATCATTTTATGGCATATGACTGTTAAGTTCAATATCTGAAGGTTTCTGAAATATTGGCATCTTCATTGTATAAAAATCAGGATTTTTCGTCAAATCTGGTCACTTAAAGTTTAATGACCTTGGAAATGCAGTGGGTGACCTTTAAATTTTTTCAAGGTCATCTTTATATTCAAATGTCTCTGGTAGATGTATACATGAACTTCTGTTCCAATATCATGCGTGGATAGTTTAATAAAGATTGTGTTTAAATTCATCGTATCGAAACCTTTCAGCCTATTGTTGCCATAGCAACCAAATTTAAAGCTGGTTTGCATATAAAAGGACAAATTTACCCAATCAATTTTTTATATTAATGTATAGTTCACAGATGATACTCATTGGATAACTAGATTTTGGACTTCAAAAATGAGTGCTTTTGCGTAATTTTCAACCTTGTAAAACAGTAAAAACATGCAAAACATGCCTCGTCCTATGAAAGTTCCCGATTTTTGAAACTTCAGACACGGTTACCATGGCAACGACAACCTTTTCGAAATAACTGGGGTCGATTTTCATACTAGTACTTCATATTGAACTTCCATACCAAAAATCTCAAAAATCCATGACATGTCGTGCCAACATGTCTTGAAATTCTTTGGTTCTTACAGAGAATTCCTGTTGACATGCTTAAAGGCCAACGTTAGGGACCACCCGGTCGTTAATAGTTATACCTGAGTGACATAAGCTTGATAGGCGTGGCATACCGTCTTTGAAGACAACGCTGTCTGCGAGCGGCGTGTAACATCAAAGACAAACCGACAGGTAATCCTTTATTATGCTAATGAGATACCCGAGTCTCATCCGTTTTAAGCTGTCAATCAAAAATTGATAGGGGTAAAATGATTAAAGGGAACCAATCAGATACAAATAAGAGATGTTAACCCTATAGCAGTCAGTGAGGAAATGACAGAAAATTTACCAGTCCCCTTATATAGTTCCCCGTCGGCCTTTAAGGCTTTTATGCCATGTAATAGCTGCTCTGGTGAAAACACTCATATAAATGTACAAGATTAATGTTACGTTATGATAGATTTTAGTGTTGTAACGATTATCGCCGATATCATTGCTAATACCCTTCGATTTCTATTAATCGATTATGTTCTTAAGAATCGATTATAATCGGATAAATAAAACTTAGAAAACGATTAAATAGTTTTCGGTTTAATACATGTATGACAAGTACGAATAAAATGAACGTAGATCAACGATCCTTTACACAAGTTAAAGTTACAGGCGTAGCGTAAATAATTTGAAAAGGATACAATGGGCATACAATGGGTGGAATCAGGATTCTCCTTGAATTTAATTGTAATGACAAGTACTCTGATAGAAAACTTCAACGTCAGATGCGATACAGCAATATCTACCGTAATATCTAGAAAAAAAAACTTTTTACGCAGAACTCAAGAGCTTTGTAAGAAGGACAAGGTCAGCAAATTTCACAGTACTATTAACCTAAACTCCACGAAGATATTGCTTGATTCCTCATTGAATGAGCAAAAACTTAACTCTTGGGTCCACAGGGATTTATCACGCTAATACCGTTTGCAGTATTTACTTTATGTGTTCAAGGGATCTAACTCGACGTTTAACGAAAAATCGACAAGTCATCTTTAAGTCTTCAGAAATAGGCTAATAAATGTCAAAACCTATTTTCTGTGATATATTTCGATAGATTAATTCATACTTAATCTTCATACGAAATTTGAAATCAGTACCTCCCTTACAAGCCGAGATATGCCCAATACCGCTCTGTTATAAGTGCCGCATTTCTAGGTCGGACAAAAAGGTGTCCGATGATAATCAGGCATCAGTGATCAACTTGAGGCACCGCTTGACCATTCAATGATGCGAACATCTCAAATACATAACATTGCATGAAATAGTCCCATATATGCTTAGTACAATTTCAAATAAAGTCTTTTTTGACGACTTTGAAATAAGAAAAGCGTCGGATTTAAGCAAGATTACATTCAACATGTGCAGAGTTATGAAAGACATATATATACGTGCATGCAAAGAGGTAGCTATATGAGGGACTTCCATATACCAGCGATTTTTGAGATGGTAAAAAGCATGGGAAGAGTAGATAATCATGCAGTTGTATGTCTTTGAAGTGTTCGGACGTTTAAACGATCAAGCAGTAACCAAATTTTGTCTATACTGCTTGATTATCACCGGACACCTTTTTGTCCGACCTAGAAATGCGGCGCTCATAAGAGAGCGGTATTGGGCATATCTCGGCTCGTAAGGGAGGTACTGATTTCAAATTTCGTATGAAGATTCAGTATGAATTAATCTATCGAAATATACCACAGAAAATAGGTTTTGACATTTATTAGCCTATTTCTGAAGACTTAAAGATGACTTGTCAATTTTTCGTTAAACGTTGAGTTAGATCCCTTGAACACATATATATAGTAAATACTTGCAAACGGTATTAGCGTGATAAATCCCTGTGCTTGGGTCATATGGAAATCCCCCCCCCCCCCTCTTCCCTCCCTGCATCTGCCGTATAATATAAAGTTGTTGACTATTAGGATCACATTTTTGTTTTGGCTTCATTACTGCTGTGATCTTGGCAAAATATTTCATTTACAAGAATTTTATCATTCTATGGATGGTGTTCTTTCTAGACATTTTGGCATCCACATTAGCATATGATTTAGTGAAGTTTTATTATTACTTTTCATATTATTTTCTGTAAAAATAAGAAAAATTTATTTCCAATTAAATCGAAATAATCGATTAAATCCTCTCCAATTATAAACCAATAATCGATTATGAAATTTTTCCAATTATACAACACTAATAGATAAAGATATCCATGAATAAATAACCAGAAATTGATTGTAAAGGATAAACCAACTTATTATTGATTCATTTTCCTTCACTTTGAGTGTAGTATTGGTTGTATAAACATATAACTTACACTAACAATACACTGTTAGTTAGGAGAGTTTGATATCTATCTCCATGCTCCAGATATAAGTTTCAATAAAATAAAGCCTGTGTTTGTGAAACACGAATGCCCCCGGTGGCATCTTTATTAGTATGAACACTATTTTCTGTTAAGTACATGTATGTGAGGTCACTGGGTTAAAAGGTCAAAGGTCAAGGTCACAAGGTCAAAAATTTTGGTATCAATGGAAAGGTCTTGTCACAAGGAATACGCATGCGAAATATGAAAGCCCTATCACTTACCATTCAAAAGTTATGCCCAATGTTAAAGTTTTTGAAAAGTAGGTCAAAGGACAAGGTCAAGGTCACGAGGTCAAAATTTTTGGTATCAATGGAAAGGTCTTGTCACAAGGAATACACATGTGAAATATGAAAGCCCTATCACTTCCCATTCAAAAGTTATGCCCAATATCAAAGTTTTTTGAAAAGTAGGTCAAAGGTCAAGGTCAAGGTCACAAGGTCAAAAATTTTGGTATCAATGGAAAGGTCTTGTCACAAGGAATACACATGGGAAATATGAAAGCCCTATCACTTACCATTCAAAAGTTATGCCCAATGTTAAAGTTTTTTGAAAAGTAGGTCAAAGGTCAAGGTCAAGGTCACGAGGTCAAAAATTTTGGTATCAATGGAAAGGTCTTGTCACAAGGAATACACATGGGAAATATGAAAGCCCTATCACTTACCATTCAAAAGTTATGCCCAATGTTAAAGTTTTTTGAAAAGTAGGTCAAAGGTCAAGGTCAAGGTCACGAGGTCAAAAATTTTGGTATCAATGGAAAGGTCTTGTCACAAGGAATACACATGTGAAATATGAAAGCCCTATCACTTACCATTCAAAAGTTATGCCCAATGTTAAAGTTTTTGAAAAGTAGGTCAAAGGTCAAGGTCAAGGTCACGAGGTCAAAAATTTTGGTATCAATGGAAAGGTCTTGTCACAAGGAATACACATGTGAAATATGAAAGCCCTATCACTTCCCATTCAAAAGTTATGTCCAATGTTAAAGTTTTTCGGACAAACAGACAAACAGACAAACAGACAAACAGACAAACAGATAAACAGACAAACAGATAAACAGACAAACAGACGGACAGGCCAAAAACTATATGCCCCCGAATCTTTGATTCCGGGGGCATAAAAATTTGCCAACAAAATAGACATACTGGTGTCAAAGCAGTAATCGGACGGAAGCAGTAACCGAACGATTACAGTGTAGGGGGTATTTCAATTAAGGAAAGTGGATAAAATTAAGGAAAGTTATAAGGTTTTGCTAGAAAATAACATTAGAGTCAACATTTTTTATAAAAGGGTGATTTGATGGATAGTTTTTGGTAATTTATTAAACAATGATAGTTTCAGATGAGAAATTACAGTTGGGAAAGGGTACCCTCCTAATACTTTCAGTGGGAACTATATTTGAGGGAATTTTCCTTTATTTCTACAAATCGAAAAGATGTTACTTCAGATATATCAACATAGAATTGAAAATTGATCAATAAAAAAGATTCTGAATGCTCAATCATTCGGTTACTGCTTTAACAAAGTTGCGATATTGATGAAATCTTGTGGTTAAAAGAGCGACATAAAAGATGATGAAAGTCCAAAATTTTTAGATAATTATTCAATAAATATTTGAGATATATGCCAACCATTATTTGTTCCAAGTTTCATGTCTCAATTTAACAAAACAACGAAGTTATCGCCAATAAACCTTCAAAATCGTTCGGTTACTGATTTGACACGCGTCCGTACGCAGTAGTTGTTAACCAGAGTGAAGCGGAGCCTAAATAGTAAACAACAGCATAGTAAACGGACGAGTGCAAGAATCCAAAACATGTCATGAATCATGAAACACTGAAAAGCAAAAAGATGTAAGGCCTAAAATAAAATTTAGTTTGTTTGCCGTTAACCGACCGACCCACGAAAATTGCCGCGACTCGGAGAATTTTATTGCCATTTTCATTCTGATATTTTTTTTATTGATTATTTCTTCCCGAGATTTTGGAATGTCCAGTTTGGATATGATTATTCAAAATGAAAAAAAAAAAAACCTTTAGATTTAACAGGGCGCAATTTCAGTGAAGAGACAGTTGTAAGTATTATGTCCCTGTAAATGATGTTTGATAGTCGTATTTTATGTACATGTACGACCGCGAAAAATCAATAACTACTTACCACATTTCAATGACAAGAAATGCCCACAAGACAGATGGTCCTATTTAAATCATATTGATTTTAACATGTGAAAAAAATGATTTGTATACCAGGTTCCGATCAACAATGGCAACGTATTATCTGTAGCCCCCCTCCCCCCATTACTAGCTCGCGTAACTGAAGTGGTTGTAACAAATGCAAAATGAAACTTCTTTCGGGGGATGCTAATACTGGACACTTAGATTGTGCTTAAAATAATATTTACTGCTTGCTCTTGTATAAGTTTTGGTAAAATGAGCAAGGAAATTCCGTGAGACTTCAGCGCCAGGGTGCACGGTTTGCTTCAATGATCCATAATTTTTTTTGGGGGGGGGTCTCCAAACTCCCCCACTTCATACTCGCAGAATACCAGTTGGAATAGGTTTTCAGGATCTGTTCCTGAACGAATACATACATGTATGTTGAAAATTGGATATCGTGTGTTGAATCAAAATGACAATAATAATAATGACAACGCTCCAACTCTCCCCTTGTTCAACTTCTAGTGGGTTTGTGCAATCACGTGGACACTTCTAGACAGTGGCGAGAGGATTTAAACTATTGATTTTCAAGGTCAGGAGTCAAAAGTCGAGATCACTATTGGTAATGATAAAACTTTGTGGACAGTCTAAAGACCACAATTTACTTTGGAAATCAATATTCAATCTTTGCATTGACTTAATTATATTCAGAGCCAGAGGACGATACCTATTCGGTCTCAAGGTCAGGGGTCAATGTTCACATTAGGCAAGGACGGACGGACGGACAGACAGACAGACCGAGAGGAAACTAAGAGTCCCCTTCGGCGTTGCCGGTAGGGGACTAAAAATGGATCAACTCTAGAGATTGCAATTTAATAAGGTGTTCATCAAACTTTGCATGCAAGTTGCCAATGGTGCAGGGGGAGGGGACGCCCATTGGTTTCAAGGTTCACAATAGGCAATAATGCAGAACTATTATGGTGTACTTTTGATGCTCTTCAAAATTCCATGTGAGTTGCCCATGGGTCAAGGACTATGTACGAGTAGACCTTGTAATTGTGAAGGTCAAGGTCACAATGTACAGAAATAGATTACCTTATCGACAGTCTTTAGGTAACAAATGAAAGGAAATAAAAAAGATATTAAAAATTTAATGTTGTTGTCATGCATGGAGGTGCTACATTTTGTGTGAACTTGTTTTCATTTTGACTATTAATCAATAGGCAGTGTGTATATAACAGTTATCTGTCACTTTTGTAATTACATGTACTAGTTCATGTATTTGAAAAAAAACCCATATGATGCCCCCGTTGGCATCTTTGTCAGTTAGAATGGTCAAACTCCAAGGTCAAAAATTTTGGTATCAATGGAAAGGTTCTGTCACAAGGAATACACATGTGAAATATCATAGCCCTATCCATTACCATTCAAAAGTTATGGCCAAGGTTAAAGTTTTTGCGGACAAACAGACAGACAAACGGACAGGACAAAAACTATATGCCCCCCAATCTTTGATTATGGGGGCATAAAAAGAGCTTTCATTGACCATCAGTCTGTTGGATTCAGTAAGTTTAAATTCTTCCAGCATGCAGACTGAAACAATCATACATGTACATAATGAAACTGATTTTAAAAATGTCTCAACGCAATACATATAATGATGAATATGAAAATTAAATTTAAGGTCATTTTTATTCATATACCATAAAGTTTCTAAACTTCACAATGCCATAATAAGCTTCTTTTAATTTTAGTTCAAAGAACATTTAAAATAAGCAATATGCTTTTATGTTGAATGTAGGATTAGTCTTGTGTGGTTAAGTATTTATAAAGTTATTTTCAAATAAAATAAAGGCAGTGGCTCCAGATACGAACGTTCGTATCTTTAGACCTATGCCTCGGGGTACGAACATGTTTCCGATTGGTCTGTAACTGTCACGTGATTCGGGTCATGTGTCCATAACAAAATAAAAAGTTGATTTTTGTAATCATATCAAGGTATACGAGTTTATTCTGCATAATCTGTAATTTAGCAACCGGGACAAGAGGCTATTTTCTATGCTCTCAATCATAATTATAGTAAACAGGTCGGGGAAACGGCAAATCTAGCTATTAAAGCTAGATCTAGCTTTAAAAGCTCGTTCTAGCTTTAAAATGGACCAAATTGAGCAGTTTTATTTAGAATGTGTGAAAACGAAGACGTTGCGCACTTGCGCCTCGACGGATATCGTAATGTTTACGTACGAAAACGAACATTGGATATTAAAATCGGAAACTCAGCGTTGCATTTACGAGTGCAGCTGCACATGTGCATTCAAGGAAAAGGTAAATATTCACTTGTTTACACCTTAAATGACTTACCTTTGTAGATTTAATGTCCTATTTATTTAAAAGAATGTTTTTAACTTGCAAATCCGCCATGTTTAATTTACCGATCTAAGTGGATTCACTGTTTGCAAGAGAAAAGATCAACTAGCAGACGGATATGCATTATTCCGGTATAAAAGTAGGATGTTGGTCCCGTTTTTGCATTTAAATTAAATCTTTTGAAAATTTAATTTTTTTCATTTCATTTTCATGTTTTGAACAATTACATGTAAGTTATGTATAACAAAAACAAAATAAGGATTTAAAATCGAAATTATCGAATTTTTAAAAGCATTTGTATCAGGTGAAATATGTCTTCGACGATCCTACTTTTATACCGGAATAATGCATATCCGTCTGCTATTTGATCTTTTCTCTTGCAAACAGGGAATCCACTTAGATCGGTAAATTAAAAATGGCGGATTTGCAAGTCAAAAACATTCTTTTAAAGAAATAGTACATTAAATCTTCAAAGGTAAGTCATTTAAGGTGTAAACAAGTGAATTTACCTTTTCCTTGAATGCACATGTGCAGCTGCACTCGTAAATGCAACGCTGAGTTTCCGATTTTAAGATCCAATGTTCGTTTTCGTACGTAAACATTACGATATCCGTCGAGGCGCAAGTGCGCAACGTCTTCGTTTTCACACATTCTAAATAAAACTGCTCAATTTGGTCCATTTTAAAGCTAGAACGAGCTTTAAAAGCTAGATCTAGCTTTAATAGCTAGATTTGCCGTTTCCCCGACCTGGTAAACACTGATCAGTAATAGACGCGCACTTGTCGGCTGTTGTGTGCATGTACTGACGTTCCGTCGCTCCAGCGGAATTTGAAGTTTTTGAAAGTTTTGAGACGATAACAAATACGTACATGTAGCTGCAACTCCGTGCTTTTTACTTAATTAACTTTTCAGACTATGTCACAAAAAGATACAATTTGAACACTAGATGCCTTGAAAAAAAAAAAAAAACGAACCAAATTCATTATTGAAGCTCACTACGATTTGTGTTCGTACGCCGAGACATAGGTCTAAAGATATTCGTATCCGGAGCCACTGCCTAAAATAAAATATTTTCCCTACCTACCTCAGGGATCACCTTGGGCCGCGCGATCGCGCCATTTGCGCACAATTTTCGGAAATGGCGCAGTAAAGTAGTACAAGTGGGCCATTTGGGCGCTCCTGTTACGAGAATGGCGCATGCTTTGCCCATAACGTGCGTTAAGTCGATCTATTCAACCCGCTGCTTAGTGCTAAATTCACGAATTTCAGCGTTCAGAATTAAGTTTTAGTGCCTTATAACTTTGAATTATCCCGAAGATGTAGTGTTAGATACCGAGACTTCCAAATTGAGATCGGATTACTGTTGTAAGTGGACAGCATTTAATAATTATTGTTGTCTGTCACACGTACGTGGCGGCACATGGTCAGTAATGAGTACAACAGCTGAACAAGTTTTCTTTATTTATTTACAAGACCTGGATAAAGTCGGGATGTTAGGCGGCCCCCATACCCCCGGCCAATGGCCCTTCCATTTTCTCATGAGGGGCCATGGGCCCCTCATGAGAAAATTCCAGGGTGATCCCTGCTACCTACCCATAGGTAAAAGGGTAGAGTCGGTTAACAGCAAACATAAAATATTTTATGTCTGGCCTAAGATGCAAGGTACTGTAGGATGTGTAGTTGACTGATGAGATGAAGTGTTGTTTGTCTGCACTGACAACGGCTCTTCAGTAATAAATTAACCTTACCCTTATGTAGTACAATGGACTCGAAATTAAATCACATAATCATCTCGCTAAGTTAGTACAAATATTTGTTTATAAATGGCCGCATCTGCGTCCAATACCGATATAAGAAACTATCTATCGTTGGTCAAATCAAATAACTCAGCCAATGAAATACTTCGTTGCAAAATGTGGTTTCTTTGTGGACAACTCGTACTACGAAATATTCTTACAATTTCTTCTCGGTCTAAACCTTGCGCCATGGTAATGATCGGACGGGTTTTTCAACCGATTGGTCATTAATATGGATTTTCTGTAAAAAACCTAAAACAGCTAGCAACGGCATGTCATGGATTTTGATGAAATTTTCTGTAATCATCATTCTTCATGTAAAATGACAAATATGGATATAATGACCATATCCCTGTATACAGCACAAAATCGATAATTCAGAAAATCAGAAACCGAAGGCATACAAAATCAGGATAAAACAGGAACCAAAGGAAACAAACAAAAATCTCAACCATATGAAAAGAAGCGAACTCCCGATATGGGAGTGAGACCAGGTGCCCAGGAAGAGTAAGCATCTCATGCTTGCATGCAACACCCGCCGCTTCAATTCTAAGTCGGTCACAAACATATCCCTGACTGAGAAGCTTATATGAAAGACGCCTAGCTCTCAGAACAAAATCTGTATATTTGGTACTGCTCTGGCATGCGTATCAATTGATATATAAACACGCCATAAGCAGGAAACAAGGAAAACAAACCATATTGGTATAATATTTGAACAACGGTTGCCATGGTAACGTGGTCCATCTATTTGACATCCTCATATATATGAGACGTTAGATATATTGTGGCACTCTGTTGCCATGGAAACCATGGTAAACACTTACTTTATGAACACAAAAACTTTTCTTTGTAAGGTCAATTATAACAAGAATAACTTTTTGCGGGGAGGGGGTGAAAAGGTAGTTGTTGATATTTAGTCAAAATATGGGAACATGAAGCAAAAATATGGTATATTTTTATGGTCATTTTTTGCCTGTTTTTGACTATTTCGACGATTGAAAACCTTAGTTTGGCACACGCTATGGGTATTTGATATCACCGTGACAAAATTAATGTTCATAGCCGGAAAAAAAAATCAATAAATAAAATTAAAAGTGAAACTCGCCATTTTGTCGTGAATACCAATCAAAAACCGTTGCTATAACAACTTGAAGTCGATATGTTTGTATACCGCATACTCAAAACATTGTTTTTCCCAATTTTTCAGTCCGATGATTATGAAATAGCATACCTGTATACAAATTACATTTATCATCATCACTTGATCTTCAAATCATTTCAAGGTCATCTGTCCAAATCTCAAGGTCATTTCTAATTTTAGACTCAATTTTTCACAAAAATCAGGATTTCCAATTATTTCGAATTTACATCTCTAACTTATTTCATTAGATATTGTGATTTCAAATATTTACAGTTGAACAACCTGTCAACAGAAGTAGAATTCATAGATAAATTGTATTTCGATTCTATGTATGACATACTTTCAATAAGAGCATAACATTGAGATTTTCTAAATTTTTCTTGTAAAATATGTGACATTTATTTGGGTCTTCAATGGATTTTCATAATTTTGATAATCATCTCAACAAATAATGCATTTATCACACTTTCACCTTTAATTGATTGTTTTACCAAAGTTTAATACCATTTACCGTTAATCGTGTCTCCTTTTAGTGAAAAATCACAAAATTTGGCCTGAAAATAGCAAATATTTTTGCAATGACCTTGAAAATTGAGCAAATGACTTTGACATTTTCTCAATAACCTTGACATTTTCTCAAGGTCATGATAGCATCGAATTGTCTTCAATACATATACATACCAAAGTTTTGTAACGATAGCAAGTACACATCTTTAGAAATTAGCTTTTTACTTATGACACCTTCGTACCAAATGTTGCCATAGTAACCAATTTCAAAGGCATATAAATAGAAAAATCTAATTTCTACATAAATTTCCTTCGATTCCCATGAAGTCCTAGGATAACACTATTCAGGAAATAGGCAACTGTTATTAAAATCTTCTGCAAATGCATTATTACTCATGTCAAAAGTAAGTGAAATATAGGTAAAATCAGGCCTAAATTGGCACAAAATGGCACATTTTGAATCAGCATTTTTCTTGAAATTGAAGCAAATTAACGAGACATACAGAAAGAAAGAGCATTGAATAATCAAATT